>CM048592.1:24749439-25349439 GCA_026413675.1 Populus pruinosa | reverse complement strand
TTTATCAGGTTCAAATCCAGAGGGAGCAGCCTGCAATCTCGACCCAGCCTGCCACTGTGCAAACAGAAGATCTTTGTACTAGTCTTCAAATGATAAACAACTAAGCAGCACAACTCAACAAAAATGAAGTTATAAAGTATCAGCCACATTTCCCCCCTTTTCTCAGGTAGATAGAAGATCAGGCTAGTGTTTGCCATTGTGAATGAATTACTTTGGTTGCAACTAATTCTCCACAAAGCCATAAATAGGATCGGAAGCCTTACACTCTACCTAGGTGTTAATAGAATTATACCACAGTAACAGTCACTGAAAGAAACTGGATGTTACATATAAACCATCAATCACACATACAGTGAGAAGTGTACCAGCAATCAATGAAGAGGTATATGAAAGGGTAACAAAGCTTTTGCAGAAATGATGGTTATAAATATCCATGCAGAGGTAAAAGGCAAAAAAAAAAAAAAGTATTCACCTTTTCTAGCAATGAAAACGATGCCATTGAGCTAATATTATGCAAGTGTCTTCCAAAACACTTTTTAAGGAGAGATTTTACATCACACTCTAGCTCAAAACCCCTAAATGACATCAATGATCACTCAGAGGCACAATTTCTGTCTGTACTCTATGTTAAATAATGTAGGATTATATACAACCAAATTCATAAAAAAGCAAAGAACTGTATGCACAACCCATGAAGCAATCATATTTTTACCTGATGGGCCAAAGCATATGCCATGGCTCTCTCACGCTTAGCTGCAGCCTCCTGCCGCTTCAGCAACTTGGCTTGAATTTGTTCAACAGATCCCACACTATCACACCATCCTTCCTGTGTAAAAGTGAAATTGCTGTGAAACATTCAGCAAGCCTAACAAAAATTAAAGCTGCTATGTAAAGAAATGAGCAGTTCAGCAGATGAAGTATCTTTTAACCACTGTCTTAGAATGGTAAAATGCAACACTTGTAGAATATAACATTTTTGTTCTGTATGATGTTACTCTTTTGCACTGGCACATCCCACACAATCCTTTCTCTTACTATATAAGAATAGACAGTGATGAAGTCCTATTTAGCTTTGTTTACATAGAGGTGGAAAGAAAAACAAGCAGAAAAAAGGGAATTGCTATGCAAACACAATTGGAAATCTATCCAACATTCCAACTATCAGCTATTTGGCCACCACAGAAGACAAAGTTGCATGACCCATGTTTTGATGTAAACCATAAATTTATCTATCACTATGGTAGTAATTTAAAAATCTTCAGTTCTGCATTTCAACCCATGCTAGCAATAGTTTTTTATATGTGAAAATGTCAATTGGAGATTAAGCATTCAGACAAGAAGATGCTTAATCCTTACAGAAGCTGATAATAGAAAAGGCTTAAAGGAAACAATCAACATATATCATTAAAATAAAAAAACTAAAGTCTAAAACTCATTATGCATTGTTTTTTCTCTGCCCTAGTCTATGACTAGCATTTCACCCAAAGGTGTAATGCTGTAGCCGCACAGGCCAAGAAAAGCATCAAACTCCAAAAAACCAGAAACATGACAAAACCTAATAAAGGAGAAAAGGAATAGCCAAGCTGTAGAAGCAAAGCAATCCATTGATTCCCACCAATGACATATATTTGACAGAATCATAAACAGAAAGGAAAAAAACAAAGAGAGAAGCACTTGAGATATATGTTTGTATCTAATGCATCTGTCCACATCTTTCAGCCTAAGGGGGTGATAAAAAGCCTCTGAAGTATTTCTTGTGATTTGCAACTGCAAATTGACTAGAACTTCATTGACTATAGCATCATGGCATTGCAACAATAAATTTGTTAATAAGCTTCACCCTATTTCAGATAAATTAATTTTAAATTCATCCCATGATAAATAATCACTCTTCAAAGATGAAGGCCAAAGTGACACAAACCATATTATTTCAGCTAGAACTCCAAGGCCATTTACCTAACAATCCTTTATTGAAAAAGACATTGCAATAACATCCTGGCAGGTATAAAGGGCTGCTATTCAACATATAAGTTAAAACAAATCATGAAGCTCACAAGTCTATGGAGAAAAAACATACAATATATCAGACCGTTGTCTAAATCCATACAATGTAGCTGCCTCGCAACCTTTTGACATTTATGTTATGAACAGCATTTCATTAATGGAGTAACAAAGAAAATATACATTCTGAGGCATTAATGATAGAATAACTAATTTAAGAACATTGACATTAGAAGAAAAAAAGGGGCAGTAAAAGTAGAAATTTGCACAATTGACACTATGAACTAAGGTCAAGTTTTTTCCATAAGAACAAGATTTAACAGTCATGCGCATGCATGATATAAGTACATTGCACATGCATGGACATATTTCTATAACTAATAAGAAAAAAACTCATTGTTGCTACCTCTATTTCTCGAACACGAGCCTCATTAGCTAGTTGTTGCTGAAGTTTATGTTGAGCTGTTTGACTCTCCAATGCTAAGCGAACACGTCTTGCACGGACACGAGCCTGAACTCTCACCAAAGCTTGCATACAGCGAAGAGTTATTGCAGCTTGTTTCCTCACAGCATGGCCCCGGACAAGGGCTTGCAGTCTCACTAATCCTTTCAAAGCTCGAAGAGCTCTTCTTGCCTTGCATGTTTGCAAAACCATTCAAATATTTATCAGATGTATAAGTTGAAACTTGACTGCAGTTGAAATGATTAAAAAAAAAAAATGAATCGAAATAAAAGGTTGATGAATCAGAATAAATGAAGGCACACAATAGACAGCTAAAATGTCATTTTCCCAAACAACACCAAGATAATCTGGATTACTTTGCAGCCTGTTTGGAATCCTGTGAATTCAATTCAGAGGGTTAAATGAATTCTTGTGTTTGGAATTCAATTTATAAAAACGGTGCAAAATTAAATCAGAGGGGAGACCCTCTGATTTGCTACAGTAATCTCTCTTGAAATTAACGTTGAAAACAAAATTTCAAAAATACCCCCATGTTAGCACAAATTCTATTTTTGATTTGTCTCTCTCATACACCTCTTTCTTTCCTTCCAAAAACCATTGGCAACAAAATATCATTTATTTCTCTAATTGACAGCAATCCTAGTTACGATATTCTTGTTTCTCATAAGGGATGGTATTAATCTTTCATTTCTTTTTTTCCTTCTTTTTTTTTTTTTTTTTTGGTTTTTGCCTGAATCTTTCCTTTCCTGTTTTTTTCTTTCTTTTTTTTTATTTTTCTCAGCCAATTATATGTAGATGATAGGGTTTTGTTTTTGGTAATATGCAAGGATGATGGTTGACTGATGCGTAAATGGGTATAAATTAAAAACAAGTAAAGATTGAAAAGTAGTATTTAAAATTATTGCTAGTATATAGTAACAAAAATAGTATAACTATCGGTTCCTATTTTTTAGTTGGAGCAACAATAGATAAAGTCTTAACACCCAACTCAAATCATTTCTTAGATTGCCATAATAGTATATCATTCTAATCTTATTGGAATATTTTTCGGATATATAGAAGAGCTATGCTTTGGATGGTTGGAGAAAAAAATGAGTCGGTAATATGTTATTGAAGAGTTCAAGATATGCATGAAAGTTAGAACTAATATTTAGACAATTGCCACAAACTTATTTATCCAATTGTCAAAAACTCATTTTGAAGTTGAAACTTCTTATTGCATGATTTGTATGGTGATATCTTTTGAGTTATTAGAACTAAAAATCATGGTACTTTTTTGAATTATTAACATTGTCAAAATATATTAGTCATTAACTTGTTTATTTGGTAATGTGATTTGCGTTGGTTTGATATTAATTTTATTCAAGTTTGATTAGAGTAAAATGTAAGAATGTTTATTGGAATATTTCTAGAATTTTCTTTTTCTCAACATTCCAATGAAAAGACTTTTATCGAAATTTTTTTTAACAAACATATATTTTTCATTTTTTTAACAAATATTTAATAAACAATTAATATGAGATAAATCTATTTATATCTTCTTTAAAATGCCTATATTAAATGTTATTTTAAATAAATATAAGGACCCTCATAACAAAAAAAAAATAAAATTAAGTAACAAAAATGATTGCTAAATTAAGTGCAAAATAATCAAGATTGTTAATTCAATTTATTTCCACAATTATTCCAAACAGTATAATTGAATTCAATTGTGTGGTTTAATATTTTATTTCAAACAAAAGAATTACAATATGTTATCAACTGAATTCAAATTTGCTTAAAAATTGAATTTAATTCAGGATGTGACTTGATTCGAAACAAGGTGTTAGTCATTCAAATAGCTCTCCAAAGAAAATTACTCTTCCTTTCATTGTGGTTATCTTTCCACACAACTCTATAGAAAGATTTCACATCAATTACCTTCTTTTGACAATTTCCATCTCGATCACATCATAATCCCCGCTAAAGGTTAACCTGTTTTCTCAAAAGTATTTCATGTCATTGTATCCTTAAAATTAGCACTCAACGGGAGACCCAAGTTATGGGACAGATTTCCTACCTCACAGACCAAAATGCTAGACAAGAAGTTACTGTCTGCCCCCTACCCTAACAGGATTACCAAACGATCTATTTCCATTCTGGGTGAAAAAGAAAAAAAAAATCTATGGGATAACCACATTCCATATACTCAGCAAGGAGAGCAATTCTTGATGGCATCAGACAATAATGGTATAAAGCATGCTTAAGCCAATATTTCCATTTTAAGCACAAGGGATTATCATGTTTTTGTTAAAAATAGTAAATGAATCACATAATTGAGATGCCAAGCTTCCTTATTCACAACAAATGGTCAATCGAACTTGCATTCTGCATAATTTCCCTGGGAAATCTTCACAAGCAAGAATTCAAAACACTTCTAAGTACAGAGATAATGCAGAAACATTTAAAATCCACCTTTCATTTAAAAATTAGTAATGTCACAAGCAGTGGGCTTATAAATCCTATTCAACGCAGATACTGATATAGCATAGACAAGTCATACCAAAAACCCTCGAAAAGCTGTCTGGATGCGAGTGGCAGCCCATTCTTCTCTCAGAATTTGTTGATTATGAGCAACATCCTGAACTTGAAGTGAAGCAGAAGGAGATTCCGACGCATCTGGAACGGAAACAATGTCGGTATCACCAACTATAGCTACATTGTCATGATTATCAAACTCCTCTTCAAATTTGTCACCATCAAACTCAACCGAATGCTTCCTCCTATGCCGAAACTTGCTGGCACTCGTCCTCTGTAAGGATTAAAGGCAAAAAAAAAAAAAACAGCATATATCAAATTCAAACTAGAAATAAAAAAAAAAGTGAAAAATAAGAAACCCACATTTTCATCCTTGTCCAAAGACTGTGACTTCTCGGACTTCTTTAAACCAACCAATGCTTTAAACCATTTCCCTGAGACACCCATGGTGCCGGTCACTTTAGCACACTACCCTGCTTCCAAATAGCCAAAAAGGGGGGGAAATTAATTTAAAACGAATTATCTGAAAATCTATAAAAACAAGAAATAAGAAAACCTTAAAAAATTCTAAGTTTAGAGAATTTGAACCGAATCAAAGCAATTGAAGCTCAAAATGCAGCAAGAATCCATGAAAGGGGAAAAAATAGAAAATATTACAGAAATGCAGATCCTGCACAGATCACGACACAGCAAGAGCAGAATTCACCTGTTCGTCTAAGAGGGAGGGAGAGGAAGACGCGGGAAGTAGAGAATCAGGAGCGTCAGTGAGTGTAAGGGAGAGGGAAAGTAGGAGGAGGAGGAGGAAGAGTATGAGCGGGCGAGGAAGAGGAAGGGAGTGAGGAAAGAGGCCCAGCGTAGGCTAAAATACGCCGGGGTGGCGGATTATTATTGGGTAAACTTCATTTTTATCTCTCCTGTTTATTTTTATATTTTAAAAGTAGTTTTTAAAAATATTAAAAAAAATTATTTTAATATATTTTTAAATAAAACTTTAAAAAATAACTATTATTACATTTATATACTTGATAATTAATCTACTTTTTACTATAAATAACTTCCAAAATTCTCACTCTTTTTATATATATTTTTCTCTTTTTAAACTACAGGACTCGCAACAATCTTCAAAACTCTAGAAAAATGATATATTAACTATATAAAATGACTATTTCTTGGTTCTCAATAAATATAAGAATTTCATTGGAGCTAGAAAGGTGATATTACATGGAATTGAAAATTATAAAGGCAATAATAGTGGAGATGGAAAAAATGAGAGTATCCAGGGGAGAAATATTTTCAAGACAATTATATATATATATATATATATATATATATATATCCAATCCTTTTATATTTTCTAAAATAACTATCCTCGTGGCAATAACAAACACCGGCTTAAACAAAGAACGGTGTCGTTTATGTGTGCGCCAGTCATTTTCAAAATTTCAAGCGTGCGACCCCATGACGGGGATTCTGTCGTTTTAGCCACTCGCCGAGCGAAACACAACGACAGCAATGCCACGTCGCTATCGGCCCTCAATCCTTATGGTCTTGTGTATAGAAAGGGGCGGTTTGTTCAAGTTGAGGATTAAAATATATTTGGAAGGAGTAAATAAATAAAGTTAATTGGTTTTAGCAAGGAAAATACGTGTCTAGTTAGATTTAGTGATGGGTAAACCTCAGTTTTGCTCCTACAAATTCATTAATGCTCCATTTATATCCCTTTATTTAGAATCTCCCAATGTTACCCTTTTGAGTGCTTATATTATAATAGTTACAGGGATTTAAGAGGAAAAATGAGAGAAATTAAGACGTACTGAAATAAATTGTAAATAAAAGTGATATTTCATTACATGTTGTTCAGTAAAGGATAAAATTGAAACTCTTAAGAAATTATTAGATTAAAATTGAGTAATTCTACACAATGGGGAAGAAGTGGAATATCATTGAATCGACAATGGCAAAAGTATAATACATAAGCAACAATAAATAAAAGTCATATAGTAGGAAATTAAATTAGTGGACAAAGGTATAACTACATATAGAATTAGAGTAGTAGAAAGCATTGTTTTGATGTTTATGGATAGAATAAACTTTCTCATTTTTTTTAATTAATGAAAATTCTCAAATTAAGACACCATTAAATGGACGCGACAACTGCATGGAGAGAATTTTCTTTTAATGTTTTTTTATACTAGAGACTTATTATAGTGCATTACTAAATAAGAAAATAAAATTTTATTTAATTAATATTTAACAAAACTCTAAAACATATATAGGCACGATTTCTTGTTGATTAACACAGGGAATTCACTTTTATATCCCTTGATGGAAAAGTTTGAAAGTTGAGATACAGGATATTTTGATCAATTGAACAAGAGTATTATTATATTTATAAATTATTTTGTACAACCAAAATATTCTTTTACTTTAAGATGAATGAAATTTAAATTTATTGAACAAGAATTTTTTTTGTTCTACACAAACTTTAAATTAAATAAAATACTTCTTTTGTTATTAAATAAGATAAAAACAGCTTTTATGCATTTATAAGTATTTTGATGTTTTCACATTAATTTATTCGTTATTTCTAGAGTCATGAATTTTTTTTAAATAATTTAATATTAAATTAAAAAAATATATTACCCTATGTTATTCATGTGCTCAAGCATTATTAGCATTTGTGTTCTTTCAACGGCATGTGTAACACCATTATTTGTCAAAAAATAACCTTGTATCATGTCACTAGAAGCACCTTCATGTGCTCTTTCTCTTGGTGTGACATATGTTAGTGATGAATCAATAATTTGATGTTAGTTGTTTTTTTTTTCTTACTTTTCTATTTTTTCAATTAAAATACATATTTGTCCTTTTTTGTTTTTGTTTTCAATTTCAATTCTTATGTTTTTAATTTTTAATTTTTAGCATTGACCCATTAACAAAAGTTTTTTATGTTTTTAATTCAGTTCTTAAATTATAATTTGTTATATATTGTTTTCTCCAATTCAATTTTTATTCTTTTAATTTATCATTTTTACCCTTGGATCTTTTGTTAAAGTTTTATCAGTATTCAATTTCATCTTTCATCAAGGTTTATATTTTTTTTATAAAAAAGTAGCCCTATTTCTTTTGATATTTTTTCTTTTCTTAATTATTTTTTTCCTTTTTGATTTAACACTCTAATTTAATTTTTTAAATTCCCTTAAATTTATTTTTTATTTTAGTTTCCACCCTTATTTTTTCAATTAGATTTTTTTATGTGGTTGATTTTTTTCCTGATTACATCCTTTATCATTTGATTTATTTGAGATTAGGGTTCATGGTTTTTTCTTTTACCATACTTCTAATTTAATAACACGAGTCACAAGTTCTAAGTATTAATACGGTTAGGAATTCTTTTTTTTTTTTATTTTCTCATTTTATTTTATGATTTTATAATTCTACATTGTTTTAAAAAAAGTTGTTTTATGGCTACTTTCATATTCTTTTCTATTGGTTTTTCTTGATCTCATTAGCTAAACTATGAGTTTTACAAAGCTATTTTTGAATAAAGTTTGTTTTCAAAAAAAAAAAACTGCTATGTTCTATGTTTAACTCTTGTTGATTTTTTATTTTACTTTATATAAGTAGGTTTTGTTTTGCACAAAAAATAGTTATTTTGAAATAATATCTCTAATATGTTTGACCATGCATGTTTTTTTTTCTTTTTATTTTATCCATTCCATTTTATATATGTTTTTATTTCTATTATCTTTTATTGATTTTAATGAATAAATTTAGTAGATACAAATGAATAAATATCTCATTTTGCAACATCAAATATCTTGATCTACATAGATAATTATTAGATGTTTGGATAAACTTTTTGGTTTACAGTTATAATTTTTATTATAAAATAAAAAACATATCAAAATAGTTTGTATGTTCAAAAAAATCAAAATAGTTTGTATATTCAAGTTTTTTTCTTGATAAAAAAAAATATGACCTGCTAGGGAGTGTAGATCAAATCAAAATTTTAATTTTCCTCTAATTAATATTTTTATTTTTTCATTCTTATTTTTCCAATTTTTTTGTGTAATTAATTTTTTTTCTTGATTTCGTCTTTTGATATTTGATTTATTAGAAATTCAGTTTCATAGATATTACTACTTTATATTTTTTTTAATACTAGCTTTGTGATTATCTTCATTTTTGTTTTTTATAAATTTATCACGATCTCATAATAAGGTTATAAGTTTTGCATGTTATTTTCTAATATAAATGTTTTTAGAGTTGTTTTATTTGGATTTGATTTTTCAAGATGTTATGCTAATTTATTTAGAATGTTTTTTGGGGTTTTATACAAATGAGATTCATTTTTCAAAATAAAAAATATTTATTTTTAAATAATATTATTAATGTATTTAACCTTGCATAATATTTTTTTTAAGTACGAGTTTGTTTGGTCAGTTTGTTGACATGGTTTTGCATATACAAATAACAATTTTTTAAAAAAAAAATAAAAAATTAGCATAAACAAATTATAATTGATTGGTTATGATTATAATTCAAGTTATTTAATTTTTGTTGTTTCCTTAATACAAACTTGTGCCATCGGAAAAATTGGGGTAAACACTTGTCTAGTGTTTTCTCTAAACTGGAATTGTTATTGTCAAATTAGTGATCAAGTCATGTTAATAGGTCCGCGGCCTGTTGAGGTTAGATCGAGATAATATCTAGAACATATTGAAGATTGGTTAGGTAGGGCTAAGATCAAGTTAGAGCGCTCAAGAATCATATTATGATTGTGGCTGTTTGGTTAAAATAAAAAGAATGTTTGAAAGGGTAGTAATAATTATTTTTTAAAATATATTTTTATTTAAAAATATATTAAAATAATATTTTATTATTATTTTTTAAAATTATTTTTAACATTGAGTACAAAAGCTTAGGGTATCGTGTGTAGGGCGGCGCTCAAATGTGGGCTTAGCGTTAAGTATATATTTGATATTCCGGTATATTTTATAGTTATAATTTTAAAAATAAATAAATTATAATTTTTTAATAATGGAGGTTTAAAGATAGAGTTTAATGGCGGGTGCTTTCAAGTCGTGATGGTATTTAGTCAGTGTTTAATGGTGGGTGCTTTCATATAAGGCAATCAATGATGGTATGCCAATGTACCAAAGGCCATTCATGAAAGGAAAGTTGGACACTCACTTCACCGTGGATTTCCCTGATTCTCTGACTCCTGATCAAGTTAAAGCAATGTGGACTATTCTGCTTAGGCCATTAAGTCAGTTGACAGATATGGAGCTGGATGAGTGTGAGGAGACTACACTGCATGATGTTGACATTTGAATAGGAAATGATAAGGAAGCAGCAGGCTCGCGAGGAAGCATATGATAAGGATGAGGGCATGCCTCATGGTGATCAGAGGGTTCAATGCGCTCAGCAGTGAGATAACTGAATTGAATAGTGGAGGAATGAGGAGGAAACCAAAGGGTTGTCGGTAACTTTGGATTGGAAGCGCTGTTGGTTGGCACCACTCGTACTTCACTTGTGAAACATGGATGATTTCGAAAAATTTTCAGGAACGGCCTTCCTTATGGCACAATATGTTTCTCTGACAGTGAAATATAAATGTTAAAAGTGCTTAGTTGTTCCATAAAGTTTTCGTGCAGAAGTATTGGAGAGATTGCATTCGCAGTTTTCACCACATATGGAATATATATAGGCTGTAAAAATCAGAGCTCTGTTTCAAAATCAGCTTCTGTTAAGTGTTGAATTTAAGGTCTGGATTTACCTCAATTGCCATGAGAAGAATACCTCTAGTAGAGCAACAGAATTCAATGAGGGAATCCAATATCTTTTAGCGATAGGAGAGTGTTGCTTGATATCCATCCTGTGGAATCTAGTATCTTCGAAGAAGATACTCTGGTTCAGAGGAACAAACAGAGTAGAGGCAGACACTGGTTCTGGATTTCAACCAATAAAATAATTTCATTTAAAAGGTGTCTGAGAGTGCAGACATTACTCGCGTGTATTCTCTACCTTCTGGAGATACCTAAATATCTGGGGAATAGAGAATTTTGGCTTATCCCCAGATTTAATACACAATCTTGCTACAGCTAGAAGATTTTTAAGCTCTCTGGAGTTGTAATTGTTTCCTAGATCAGGATCAATCATCTTTTGAATCGAACTGCGGAAACGGGACTCTTGGATCCACTGGATTAAATCTGTGCTTCCTTTTTCTGATGATTGACCAGTTATCAGCTCCAGGATTAGCACACCAAGCTGAAAAGTTAAGTTTCCACATGCATGGTCCATACAATCTGCAGCGTGAGACAAGAATTAAAAGTCACGAGTAATTCTAAGAAAGCATCCTGGATTCCTCACGAGGATGATGGTTGGAAAGAACCTTCTGAATTCGAGGAATGAGGCATTGTTACATAATCTCCAACGGAATTAAGAAGGCCGACATCAGAGATCTGTCATGAGAAAAGGGACGATCTTTTTAGCTACGTTTCTCTCAAGTTTGATACCAACACAACTCAAACACAAGAAATTCAAACTATATTGGACTCCTATACTATCAAGATAAAGAAAAGAAACATAAACATACCCTTGCAGTGTAGTTTTCATCTAGCATTACATTACTTGCGCTGATGGAAACATGATATATTGGTGGGTTGCTGAAGAGAAGCAAATATTCCTGCATCATCGAATAAACATGAGTACAAAGCATCTAACTGTGGTCAACTTCCAGGTAGATTCTAGGCTAAAAGCTAGGAATATTTCACACATCCAGTTGCTGACTCCACAAATTACTTAGCAAACGATTGATAATCAAGTTTTTGGGGCAGCATCGTTTTTAGGTTAAGCCAGATCTCAATCCTCCTAATTCATAAATTATGCAGAAACTATGATATCATGATTCATGACTTACCAATGCAGCTGCTACACCAATGGCTATTTGTAACCTTGTATTCCAATTTAAGGGAGTTTTAAGAGGATCTGCCAAGAGCCAAAGACTTGTTAAGAATTAAAGTTTGCAACCATGCATCAGTTACAAGTTCTTCCCTGAAAATTACCATTGAGATGTTCCTTCAAGCTTCCATTCTCTACATTGTCAAACACTAGCAACCTGCAACGTGTGTTAATACACAAAGTGAAAAGTTAAGAGCAGTCTTTGCTCCAGTGCAGAGCGAATCCATGACAACAGATTTGCTTTAGAACAAACATAAACCGATAATTTCCAGCTAGTAATCTCAAAATATTTTGAAAAAAACTCTTTTAATAGCTTTAAATTCACATTTGACCAGGATTAAAAGGTACATTGCCCCAACATTACAAGTTGAAGTTTGGATTCGGTCCCCAATCTAATTCACACATCACTTGATCACAAGTAGCCATGTTTTAAGGCTACATAATCAAGTGAAGCACCAGTGATGCTCTTCAAAATTTTGTTAGGTAAGATTAAAACCTATGTCTGCCCATCTCTTTGCCCTGAACCAGGAAATAGTTTGCTGCTTGGTGTTCATCAAATGTGTTCCGCAGATCACACATGCACTGGTGCACAGTCACATAAACAAACAGACCATATACTCTAAAATCTTGCCCGTTTTTTAAAGAAAACTGAAGCAGTGTCCCCTGGAATCTTTTCTCTGAAAAATAAAACATATGAAGTAAAGTTAATTAAAAAGTCAGGCATCAAACCTTTTACATCCTATGGAAAAGCCTTTAAGTGGAAGAAGGTGGCGATGATGCAACTGCCCCAAATGTTGAACTTCCTCGAAAAACTTTTCCTTTCCTTGATTCAAGTCTTTTACTTCCTTCACCAACGCAACCTCGCCATCTTGAAATCTAGCCCTGTAGGCAGCCCCATGAGTATTGCTATATATTATCCGGCGAAAACCATCCGTTGCCCTCTTCATGTCTTTGTACGAGAAGCGCCTCACTAACGATGCTGGACCTGCAACAGCAACATTTAGGAGAGAGAACAAAAAATCTTAATCAAGCCAAAACAACATTACATGTACAGTCAACAGCAATACCATTCCATCTACCATACTAAGCCGCTCAACAAGATCCAGCATGTCAAGATGGTTATTTACTTGTATTCAGTAAAATTAGAGAGTACAGCAACACTAGAGAGAAAAGCTTGGCTTCAATTCTCATTAAGAAAGCGAAAACCCATTTCTTTTTTTTTTCCTTTTCTTTTCACTCTCTGCTTAGATACCTACCACTAGAACTCCAATTCAAGAAGCATGCGAAACTTGAGTACTACCCCCATTAAAGATTCTGCAAAATTGAGTTAAGGGTTTCAACAGATTATCAATTCCAAGAAAGACCAAGTCTCAAGAACTAACTAATTAAATCACAAGAAGGTTGTGGTCAAATCATAATCACATGATCACAGTAACTGAGGAAGAGCTCAAAAGACAGAAGAATTGTTCACGTTGTTACAGGAAATCAAGAAAGTGAAGTAGTACCAGATCGAGAACGGCGAAGCCAAGCAAGAAGGTAAGGCCTCATCTTCTGGATCAAGCGATGCATAGTTTCTTGCCGAATGCTATCTACAGTACTTGTTGATATTTTCTTGCCTTCTTGAACAGTAGTGCTAGTCGGTTCACTGCAAATTAAATTTCATTGCGTAATCTTATTAAATAATGTTTTATTGACATGGGTTTCTTGCAAAATCTGCAGAAGATTCTTTGCTTTTCATTTCAAGTACTGCAACTTGGCAACTTGGTTCTCTACCAACCTGTTGTTGACGTTAAGTTAGTTACTCCTTTTCCTTACGTACACCTTTCTTTCTTTGTTTTCATGGTGGTTGGTTACCCCTTCATCAGCCTAGTATAGTCTTATATTAATATATAATTTCACAAGAATATTACTTTTCCTCTTTCAAATGCACTCATGCAAGTATGGTTGACTTGCTTAAAATGAAATTAAGTCTAGGCGTGCAAAAACTAGAAAACTTCAATTATAAACTAGAAAACTGGTATGTACATTTAATAAAATAAATTAAAAATTATATGTGTTGATAAATATAAAAAAACTTTAATACTAACTAACTAATGATGAGTAGGAATATCAAGATGAAAATTTATATTAAGATCTATAATCTCGTGATACAGGAATTTCTTAATTTTTTTTAATATATAATAATTTTTTAAGAAAAATAATAATTTAAACTCCACTGGAAAAACAATTGTTGCGTAATTCCTCATTTTTTTATTAATATATTTTTCTTTAACAAAAAATATATTGGTTTTGCCTTGGAGTCTTAATTTGATAAAAATCAAAAGCAATTGGAATATATATATATATATATATATAAACAATATAGATAATTTGAAATAAGAACAAAAAAGTTATCTCTTCAATTAAAAAAATATATACAAAAAAGTTAACATTTTGATAATTTTAACTGAGCATATTTAAAAAATTTAGAAACAACACCCCAATTGTGTATTGTCGCAGGAAATTCTTTGAAATCCTTTTTAAAGATAAACGACAGAAAAGAGAACAAATAAAATTCAAGAAAAATAATCATAAGAATAATAAAGGGCTGTCTAGAAATTGATATTATAAAAGAACTTATTCATGCAGGCTGCTTCTCAAAAGACAACACATCTAACATAAACATTCAAAATCACTCGTGATTAGGTGCCCGTTTGTTTATGCATGTGTCTACGTTTCAATCAAAAAGCATCTGTTTTCATCGCGAAGTTTTCTGTTCTGTTCATCTCAAGCTCGTTGACATCAAAAAAATAAGAGAACTGAGGGATGCACAGTTGAGAAGAAACATTCTGCGTCATTGGACCCTGCCTGTAGGGAGAAATCGGTTGCCTGCTTGGACCATGATAGCTTGCAGAGTGTGCCCAGCTGGGATTGTTGAACATCATATTCCCTATCATCTCTGTGGCAGGATCATAATTGTATTGAACTGTGGATTTTATGGTGCTGCTACTAGAAAGGCCGCCAAAGTGACCGAAATCTTCATGGTTCATCATCATCAACATGGGACTATTGATAGGATTGACATTGAATGGAAGCATCTGTTGCAGTTGATGAGATGGGTAGCATGTAGCCAGTGGCATATCTATTGGTTTGGCACAAGGAAAGGGTTGCTGGTTAAGAGCCTCTAATTCAATATTCTTCGGAAGTAATGGGGCCAGAAGGCTTGATTTATCACTAATGGAGCCAGCTGCATTAATCCCTGACTTGGAATCTTCCATCAAAAAGGGGTTGCCTTTTAGCTTCAATATCCAACCTCTTGCAACATCAAGTTTAGATTCGAAAACTCCTGCAAGTACCCTGAGTTGCTCGAGTGATAACAAGTTGAGGCGATTATCCCATGCAGGGAACTTTGCTTCCATACAGGCTTTGCGCAGTTTGGCAATTTCATCATCCAGTTTCTTCTTCCGAGCTTCAAAAAAAAAAGACAAATCTTGTGTTTTCTTTCGGTCTGCACCTTCCGACCTAAACCTGTTGATAATGCGTCTGACCTCAATGCGATCGGTTGGCCAGGTTTCGACATCAACAGGATGATTATTCAGTTTTGGCCCCAAAATGATAACACATGCATCTACACCACAGAGGATTTGGAATTCCCTTGCTTTCTTTGTCAAACCCTTCTTTCTTTTGTGATAAGTAATCATCCGAGATCTCTCATTGCGTATGAGTTCCATGGTTAGCTTACCACGACCCATTTTTCCGTTTTTATTCACCTAGCAACACGAGTTTATCATCAATATGCTCTATTTACCTGGCCATGTATGGATCTTCCATTGCCTAACTAGTAGAAAACTTAAGACACTAAGCAAGGGATCATAACAAAACAGATAACACAAAAACCCTAATAATAAATTAACAAGCTGGCCTTAAAACCATAATCTGTGGTTTCTTCATCTGTTTCAAAGAAGTAAAGGACATGTACATTAAGATCAAACACTGTAAAAGGCTAGCAAAAAAACAAGATAAGAGACACACACTATATAATAGAAGGTAAACGAAAATAATCTTCTTTTTAGAAACAATTATTGTTTTCAAGTATAAAAGAGGAGAGTAGTGCAATAAAATTAAGAAAGTACCTTAGGTTTTAATGGCGTTTCCAACCTTGTAATTAGTTCCAATATGAGCACACAATAACATAGCTTCAAGCCATATGTATATACAAGGAGAGATTAGCATTCCATTTATGGAAGTGAATCACAATCACATATTTTTTGAAGAAAGATTAGGGTTTCTATTATCTTTCCATAACAATTCTGTCGTGTGTCTCAAGATCTTGCATGCAAATTTGCTGACTTGCAGGCATTGCTAATTAACTCCTGCATTATTTCCTGACTTGCAGGCATTGCTAATTAATTCCCGCATTATTTGCCGACTTGCAGGCATTGCTAATTAACTCCTGCAATATGCTTAACGAGTGAGGATAAATTTTTATTTTCAATCAATCAATAAGGAACTGCCTATGAAATAGGGACTGCGTCGCTGGTGATTGAAATATGATTCACCAAAATCTTTTATTATATAAAAAAAATTCAACAAAAAGTTTCCTTTACAAGGGTCCTTAATAGTGTGATATTGAACTTTGCTGGGTCTTAATGGTGATTCTTTTTGACCTCCAAAGTCTGATTGAAAGTTAACTATCTTGTTTGCCTCAATTCGAGATGGCTGTCGCAGGCTATGAATAATATGAGCTATCGTGACACGATAAAGATGAGCTGCCGTTGGAAGAAAAGTCTTTACTAGAGGACCGATCCAGATACAAAAAAAATTCTAATATCGACTGTTATCCAACTCATTCAAAAGTTTCCTTACAATTAATTACCTGCAAACATGAAACCAGAATGAAACATAAAGAAATACAGGATAGAAAATGCGCAAGATTCAACAGCAGCTTGCCATTTGACCCACTAGAGTTTTGCCAAGATTGTCAGCAATGTGAGCACCTGTAAGAGGGGAACACATTTGTTTACAAACTACATAACATAAGAAAATGGTTAGAGTTTATAGCGTAGGCTTGTGCAACAGGTAAATACTGGCTCTGCACAGATAGCAGGCGATATTGGAGTTGACAGTCTGAGAATTGGACTAAGTGATATATGCCACTAATCACCATCTCTACACATTTCAAGTGCAGGCAAGTCCCAGAAGACAAACCAGAATTGTCTCTTAAGTTGATCCTGTTCTAGTTGTATAAAAGATGGTTGCAGACAGTAAAACGAACTTTTTCGCAGAACAGACAAGGCAAGTGCAGCACATGATATGTTGTCAGAAATAGTCAGGATAAGTAAACAGCACATGATATAGAAACAAAAATTGCAGACAGAGCTAGCTGATGCGCTGTGCAATCTTGCTATTGAGCTCGGTAACATCCTTGAACAGGGGATTCAATGAATAAAAAATTCAAATAAAGTAGAAATATTCATGAACTATTGATAACAAAGAAAAACTGATGGGCGACAAATGACAGATAAATACTGATATTGTATGCAATTAAAATTATTTATAAACTGAGTGGATTTAAAAGATTTTACAGCTACACATTTCCAGAAGACTTTGTGTAAAAAAATTCTCTTGTTTGGTCTTTGTAAAATATGAATTAATTTTTATTTCTTTTAGGATAATTAATTTAGGTCTTCACTCGTTATAATTCTTTGGTATACCATATCTGAGTCTTACACCAGAGCTTTTCAATATCCTAGAAGAACATACCCAAATATAATTTGCTCGAATCTTTAATAGTATAAATACATTTTTTTCCCTTCCAGCTGAACAGAGGCCACTATTTGGTCAAATTTTCTTACTAAAAAACAATAAGGTAATTCCTTTTCTCTAAAAAAAAGAAAAAAATCTATATAAAAAAAAGTTTTATTCTTGAGAAAAATAAACATAAAATAAAAATAAATTCTCTCTAAACTTCACATGCACTAGCCAATGCCCTTTAACTGAACTGCAATCAAACAACCATCTTTATGACACGAATAATCTAACCATGCTAACGTGTATCGTTGGAGAAAGCGTTTAGTCAATCACGTGGTTAGATGTGGCAATGAGTTTAGTTATAAAAAAAATGTATTTTATAATAAAGGTATTTTCTAAGTTTTAATATTAATTCATGATTGATTAGCCAGTAAATATAAAATAATAAAAATATTTTATAAAAAAAATTATAAAAAAATTGTAAGTATAAATTTTTTTACTATATTAAAACATTATTTTTAAATATTTATAATGAATACTCTATTAATATTATATGTTAATTAGAGTAGTTGAAATTAATATATATTATATTTTTTAAAAAAAAATAATTATTTTTATAAGATAGATGAGGTATAAGAGATATCTAAAACTAATATATAATTACTTATTAAATGATAAATACACTAAAATAATTTATATGAGGATTTTATATAGAAAAGTCACCCTTGTATATAAAAGGACTCATATGAAAATTATGTAAAATAATTATTAAATTTGAGATGACTAGATATTTTATATTAGAAAATATTATGTTTTGATCATAATTACATACTACCCTGATAATAAGTAATAAATAGACAAATATTAGGTATATTATAAATAATATTAAGGTATTTGAGTAATCAAATGATAGTTCATCAACATATGTGAAGTAAATAAAATATTTAATATGTTCTTAAATAATATTAATTATAAAATTCTTATGCAAGGTGAAATAATTTTATTTAAAGAATTGATGATCATGATATCAAGAACAAATATAATTTAATAAAATAGACAAACTTTCAAAGTCAAATAAGATTATTAAATGGTTTTAAATTTTATTTATAGAATTAATGATTATGATATTAAGAACAAATATAATTTGGCATGATAGACATACTCTATACTCGAATGTCTAAATTAAAATATCATTGATGAAGGAATAATAATTATATTCAAAAATCAATGATCAAAATATTAAAATATTAATTAATTAATTGAATTAATAATAAATTAAATTATTTAATGCATTTAATTATATTTCGATTATGATTATAGTTTGTATTTTAGTCAATTTAATGAGTTGTACATGTTAATAAATTAAAATAAAATAATTGATGAAGTGAGATTTGATTGTAAATCAATTTTAAAAATTAAAAGTTATAATATAATTAATATGAAAAATTATAATTTTAGATCTAGAAAAAAAATATAATTTTAAATCTAGAAATATTCAAGTAGAATCTAATTGCATAAATTTCTAGGAAGTATTCTATAATAATTTACTGATATTTGTTAGAAGATAAATTGATATTTTACCATATTTTGGACGAGACATGACAAATTGCAAAGTGTTTGATTGGAGTACTGAACAAAGATCGATCCTTGTTTCGTCTAAAGTTGTCCCCCAGGTACTGAATTGGACGTACCATAAAATTAAAGGGTCATATTGTTTTCAATAAATATTAAAATCTTAGAAGAATAAAATAGAGACTAAAATGAATTCTTGAAAAATTATAAGAACTAGCATAAACTTCCATAAGAACTTTGTCTGATCCTGTCATATACCTTACGCATTAAATACAAGACAATAATATGTATTTTATAAACCAATCAAATCAATTCCATCCATTTTTATTTTTATATATCTTGCGAAGGTGAAATATATGAATATCAAGTACCAAAATATAAAAAATAGCCTATTGGCACACGAAAGTTAGCTTTTAATACTTGTTTAGTATTGTGTTTTAATTTTTTTTTTAAATTAACATATTTGTGATATTTTTAAATTATTTAAATTATTAATTTTAAAAGTAATTTTTTTAAAATAAAAAAAATATTATTAATAAATTTTTATAAATAAAAAATACTTTTAAAAAATAATTATAACCATATAAGTTCTAAAATTAAACTATATGCATGATTGGAAAATAAAGTTTATGTGTTGGAAAATCCTAGTTTAAAAAGGTTTAAAGGTTTTTTTTTATGTTGAATGAAAAAAGAAAAAAGAAAACAGAAAAAAAGAAGCTATCAAATTTATTTCTACATAAGAAGCTATTTTTATTTTTCAAATGATGTGAAGATTCCAGCATATACTGTCTCCGGGCTCATCAACTTGTTTATATTTTATTATTGTGAAAAATATTTTTAGGTATTTTTTATATTACTTTACATTAAATTTATTTCTTAGACTATTTTAAAAATATTTTTAAATGGTAAATTGAGATTTAAGGTTATGTCTATCTTTACAACTATAGTATTGTTTTTTCTGAAAATTAATTTTTTAATTTAAATTAATATTTTAAATTATTTTGATATATTAAAGTTAAAATTTTAAAAATATTATTTTAATATATTTTTAAATAAAAAATATTTTAAAAAATAACCTTCATTATCCTATATATATATATATATATATATATATATATATATATATATTGGAGATCGTTGATTTCTTTCCATAAAAATAACTTAACAAGGCTAACTACTAAAAAAAGGCACTCTTTCTATTAATGTAAAAAATAACTTAATTTGTTAGAGTTTAAATTACTTATTATTATTATTATTATTATTATTTATAGCAGTTTATTTATTTTTTCCCCCTTCTTGAATCCTCTTCACAGAAAAAAGCTCCAGCTCACTCCCGGCAAAATCCACTGCCGCTATATGCTCTCCGTCTGGCTTTGTCTATTACAAAAAAGAGATTTAAAAAATATGATTTGCATTGCATTACTCTCTTTTATCCATTTTTAAAATCACTCAAATCTCTCTCTCTCTCCCTCTCCCCCCAATGGAGAACGGTCTCTCCGAAGATCTCTCCGATTCAACTCAGTTACCCGAATCAGACAACGACCAGCGAGTCTACTTTGTTCCTTACAGGTCTCTCTCTCAACTACTTTATCTGATACTTTGAAGGGTCTACATTTTACAAATCTAGACCAAAACAGAGGTGCCTGCCTCCTTTTAATTTAATCTTTTTTTTTTAAATTTTAAATCAATCAACTTCAAAACTTAAGTGGGAATAAATGAATAGACATCTTGATTTTGAATCTCAAAAGAAGTAGCAATAGGAATGTAAGATCAAAGGATTCAAATTCTGTTCTTGTTTTTTTGGGAAACAGTGTGGGGTTACTAAGTAGATTGTTTTTGTGGTTTTATTCGTTGATTTATTGAGTGGGTTTGGTTCCATTTTGAGTTTGATTCAATTTATGAAATGGGTTTGGTTTGGGTTGGGATTTGAGTTGTTTAAGGATTCAATCTCGAGGCTTGCTTTTTAGATATGATTTTTCGGAAGAGAACAAGGGGAATCTTTTTTTCTCTTTTGTTTAATGTCTTCATGACGTGGGTCGGCCTGCATTTTGCAATTTGATTTGGGTGATTAGGTGGTGGAAGGATGCACAAGATGCAACGACGTCGGATGAATCAGATGGGAATAGAGGGGTTCTGTTTATGGCAACTCCACCTTCATCGTATGCAGGTCCTATGAAGCTTATAAATAGCATCTTCAATCCAGAACTTGCGTTTAATTTGAGGAGAGAAGAGAATTCTTTGCAGAATGGTGAAAGTGGTGAAGTGGGCTTCTCCGGGCGGGATTTTGCATTGGTTTCGGGAGAAATGTGGTTGCAGGCACTTAAATGGTAAGTTCTTTATATTAAGTTTTTGGTAGTTTTGTGAGAATTTGGCAAGGTTTATGTAAATATGTACTGAAGGTATTCTTTAGCATGACAGCACTTGTGCTTTAGATGCTTTTCTTTTCTTTTAATATCATTTAGTAGTTGATGCTATCTTTAGCATGCTAATTACTAAAGTAGTTATCGGTGTGATTTCTTGAAGATCCTGTAAGTAGTGCTGCTTCACTCCATCAATTTATTCTTTAGCATGACGGCACTTGTGCTTTAGGTGCCTTTTTTTTCCCTTTTAATATCATTTAGTAGTTGTTGGTATTCTTTAGCATGCTAATTACTGAAGTAGTTATCGGAATGATTCCTTGAAGATCCCATAAGTAGTGTTACTTCACTTAATCAATTTATTCTTTTCCATTTTTAATGCGGTTATAGCCTTTTGTTTATGGTTGATAATTCATTTCACCTAATACTCTTAGCATTTGTCATTTTTTTGGCCTCACCATTAAAGCTTTTAATAATTAGTAAAACAACTCTTTGTCTTAGGGTTGCATGGGAGTAGTTGATCATTTTTTTGCCATTATAAATGTGTTTCAAGGCCAAAATGAGGTTTTGATATGAATCTGTTGCTATTTGTTCTATACATTGCATTGTTTTAATTACTAAATAATGACTTTAATCCGCACCATGCCAGTTCTTCCAATTTTGGTATTTGAGATATTTGCAAGGAGACTTTATCCTGTAGCAATCTTGTGCATTTTCTCCCAATATCTCATTTGCCTTCAATTCCAAAGTTGTGTGAATGCCGTTGTTATAATTTAATTTCTAGTGATCACTCATGAATTTGTTGGATGCTTTTTTGTAATTAAGGGATGGACTCTAAAGTCTTCCAAGTGCAGTTGAAACTATTTTTCCCTATGATACACTTGAGTAAATTCATGTGAAACTACTCTGCCAGTTTTCCTAATGTGGGGCAACAAAAATCATCTGGAATTTTTTGTCTGGCAGCTAACTATTTCAATGCAGCTTGTGCTGCTTTGGAAAGTTTTATTCATCTTGAATGAAGTTCATTCGAGAAACATAAGGGATGTTTACATCCATATGAATTAAAAATTTCTAGCTTGGAGCTTCCCAATGCAACCAGCCTAAAATCTTTTGGAAGCTAGCAAAAGATCTGTTGGAGTGTTTTTATTATTTGAACTTTGATAAATATGGAAGTTACCTTTTCTTTTTGGCTCTTTATTATAATGATGGTATGTCTTTTATGTGATTGATTAAAAATTTAAATGCATATTGGTTTTTAGGATACTGATTATTGTTCTGTTGCAAGAAGTAAAGCCCTATGGTTGCTTTATTTTGTTTTGTTGTCTATAAAACTGGAGTTGTTTAATATTAAATCTCTCTTCAGGCACAGTGACACTAAAGTTGCAGCAAAGTGTGGAAAAACGTTTTCTGCTGCAGAAGAGGACATGTCAGATGTCTACCCTTTACAACTCAGGCTTTCTGTATTGCGAGAGACAAATTCATTAGGAGTAAAAGTTATCAAAAAGGTCAGTTTATTTATTTATCCATGCTTTGGCTATTTTGGTTCCCAAAACTTACATTTTACAGTACTATAGTGTCTGGACTCTGATAATTTCTTTGATCAACCTGTACCAAATAAGCTGCTATTTTTGCGATGTCACTCTTGAATTCAAAAGATCTTAACTTTTGACTGTTTCTATTGAAGCTTAATGGAAAAGGGAAGTGAAAGCATGGATCTCCAATCTAAAGTCCAGATTTTAGCTTTTCTAGTCAATGGATTTAAATTTATGGTGCAAAAATCCAATTAATGAGAAACATATATAGGAGTGGAAGACTAGATATGAGCTGCAAAAGAGAGTGATTTTGCTTCATCAATTCAGTGGCCTAGTTTGACTTGTAGGCCATGAATTTTATTATGATCAAATACTCGAGTAAAGGACCAGTTGTCTTTTTGGTCAAAGTTAAATCCTCAAATAATAACAGTTGAAACACTTGAGGTACATGATTGTTTAGATATAAAAATATCCGAACTTTTTTACTTACCTGTTTTCTTGCACTTTTGTAAATCTGAAGGGGCTCTTAAGTTCTAATTTGCAAGACTAAGCCCCTCTTTTTTCTTATTTTGTTGGAAGCAGGTAGAGATAGAAGCTCAGGTGGAGAATCCAACCTGTTCTTATTCTTATTCTTATTCTTATTATCACTTGTGTTCTGACTTTCAATGTTAAGTACTTGGAAGTCAAACATATTCGAGTGGTGTTGAGCCTAATTTCATTTTACACTGCAGACAGGAAACTAATTAAGAAACGTATTTAGCTTTGGAGGAGCATTATCCATTTTGAAATCTTGGTTTTGGTTGTTCATACTGTAGTCTATTGAAAGCTTAGGGACCCAATGATTTTAAAACTAGAGGACATCGTACCCCAACACTTTTCCAATTCAAAGTGTGTATTATTTAATTGATGTTCTGAGAATCTGTAGGTCCGTCAACACTTCATGCTTTTCTATATGTTCTTCGATGTATTGTATTTGGTATGTTCATCAACTGTGTAAGATTGAGTTGAGTGTAATTATTGGCACATCTTTTATGCTGCAATTACTTTCTGTGAATAGACTTTGGTGACCAATTTAATCTGGGACGTTGATTTGTGTTAGTGTTCTTAGACATCATGATAGTTATATAATTGATACAAGCATTTTAAGAATTCCAGTCACTACCGGGTTTCCTTACTCTTTGAGTAATGGTTTTGCTTCAACAATGTTGCCTGCATCTAATTTCTGGTGCTTTTGTGCTTGCAATTTTTTGGTCATGAAGCGTGTTGGGGATGTCATTGGTTCAACGACATACCTGATGTTCTTTGTAATTTTTGCAGGACAATGTAACTGAGCTTTTCAGAAGAGCCTGCAAGATTTTCAGTCTTGATTCTGAGATGGTAAGATAGAGCTTCATCCAGCTGGTGTAGTGGTAACTTTATGAGTGGCTAATGAGTCTAACTATTGCTGCTGTACAGCTTCGCATCTGGGACTTTTCAGGGCAGACGGCTCTTTTTTTCATAAATGACAAAGCTAAGTTCCTGAAGGACTGTCAGCAGCAGTCTGATCAGGAGGTAAGTGTTTTTTATTTTATTTTTTAGATTCTTTAATTTATCTTAGAAATCATAGTTACTAGGAATACATGCTAGATCATGTTATAATTGATATTAGAGCCTGGGTGATTGTAGACATAAGTGCTGGGATCAAATTCCTCCTTTATATTTATTACTAACCATGCCCATACACAGCAATTAGGGTTTCCAAGAAAGACTGTAAATGATGTTTGCATCAATTATCCTGGGAATGCAGTCGATGTAATCATCATCATCATCATTATTTTTGCTTCATTGGGAAGCATGTTGGGCTTTGAGCCATGCAAGGGGGGCAGTCTTCCTCCCATCCTTGCCATCCCTTCTGTCAGTGGGATTTGATCTCAGATCACTTGGAATTAATGTTAAGTATTTTGCTAAGGTCTAAGCTAAGCTTGGTAGCACCCATTGCGCATTTCCATAATATTTAATTTGTCTAACACTGGAAATTGTTTTAAACCTGTCATACAATTTTCAAGAGAACTCTGGTGGGAAGCTCCTCACTTCTATCATCAATGATGCTCTTGGTGCCATCTGAATGTACTTGAGTGAGTTATGATGTCTAAGCTTTCATACAATCTCTAATTCTCATAGATTGTTGGTTTCAGTGAAAGAACCAAGTATAAATTAGTTCTTGTAATGTTCCACCAGTTGATTGTGAGGTTACCATGCAAAATGAATTAAGAATATATATTGCCCCCCTCAATTTCCATCCCTCTCCTAAAAATCCAAAGAGATATGCCAAGTTTAATATTCCTAAATTTGATGTAGAGCTCTTTTGTTTTACATACATATGCTTGTGTATGCGCTTGCTCACACACACATGCGCACATGAGCATGGATTGGATGGTGTGAACATAGATATTACATTCTGGTTTGACTTGTATGCCATTAACCTTGGCATCATTCACCTGCTAATGACCTGGAATATTGTCATCATCTACCTAGGTAAAGCTTAGGTTTGGGGATGAAAAGTACGAGTAAATGGGAGACAGGAAGAAAATATGATGTAACATCTATTTGAAGCCACACATAAGTTTTCAGATGGTGTAATGGTGTCAACATGTGACATGGCAATTTTATGCCTACTTAGCATGCCTTCCACTGGGTTATGACACTTTCAGTTGACCAGGAGCTAAATGCTTGAAGAAGTTGTTGTTTTGTTAAAGGGAACAAAGATATTCAGGTTTTATCCTAAACATATTTTCAGTATTGTGGAAGGAGTAAAGCAAGTAAATATTTGAGGATTAAGAATCAGCCCTCAACTCCTTTTGGATTTTTTGGGTTGAGCTACATGCTTTTGGCGAGCTAGACAGCTTTTTGTCAATGAAGAGGGTTCTTGAATTTTATCAATCACATAATTTTTGTGTTTTCATATGCTGTACTGTCATTGAACTTGGTTAACTCTATAAATGAGTGGTTCTTCTTGCCTCTTGGTGTCCATGTCAGTAGATTTGTATGCTTATCAGGAAAAAGAATGTTTTCTAGAAAAAAAAATGTAAATTATGTTGTAGCTGTTTTGTAACCTTTAGGTCATTATTCTGCATGCGCATAGATCTTTGCAAAATAAAAAATAAACCCTTAGAGCCTTCAGGGACTGGTATTTGGCCATTCCCTAGATCCTTCAGGGACTGTTATTTGGCCATTCCCTTTCAACTTTGTCAAATGCTATTTGAAATTGTCAAATTGTTATTGGGCTTTTGCGGACCATGTTGATTGAAATGTTGAATGGATTCATGATTGGTAGCTTTGGGTATTAAGCTAGACAATGTGCTGCATTGACTTGGCTGTAAGTTGGTGTGATTCTAGTGATATTGGTGCAGTGGTTTTTGAGAAGCTGCTCATCAATGTGCAACTGACAAATCTTGATTGTGACAAGTCTATGGCTGCTTGGTGGAATTTGACATATTCAATAAATTGTGAAAAAAAAAATTCAATAAGAATCTGAAGAATTTTCCTTTGGAAGGACTGAACCAGTGAAATTGTAAAAATCCCAGATATGATGTCATTAATTGAAATTTCTATTCCATCTATAGCTCTTGATTCTTGTGGCCGTGGTCAAAGATCTTAGAGATAAAGTGGAACCGTCCTGGTTGCTCATTTACATCTCCAGCTTGACAGTGTCATCATTTTGGTAATTTGTTTTCATCTCTTGCTTGACTGATGGTCCAAAACAAGGACAGAGGTTCAGATGACAAAGTTCAAAATTTGAGGGTTCCATAAATAAAAGTTCAAAATTTGGTTGGATGGCTGCATCATATTGACCAATAATTAAGGGTTTCCTGTTCCTGTTCATTTTTTATTTTATTTTATTTAGGTACAATGCAAATCATAATCCACTTCCATGCCTATTTTTCACATCTGGCAGTTATTCATGACACTCGTTTCTGATAAAGAAATTCACTCAAGTCAGAATACTGGAAAGGTTGCTGTCCATACAGAAGATACTTCGATGTAGAGATCCCGCTTGGCACTCGAATCTTTCAATTATATCTAGTTGCATGACACTTAGAATAATGCACAAAACTTTACCTTCAGAACATCTATTCCAGTAGCTGGTAGCCAACATACACTGCTGCATAAGCTGTGTGCAACCTGAAAAAACACATGGACTGAGAGTCCAAGCCTCAGTAATTCAATGTTTGTTTTAGTGCTGGATTTCATGTACATTTCTTTTGTTCGGTTTTCTGGAATCTCTTATTGGTCATACACAGATCTGATATAAAATTACATATCTTGTGGTTCATGTCTGTACACACTACTTTGTTTGGTCATTCAATGACATGTTATGCATGTTAACTGATTCCGTGTCATCAACTTCATTTTTCTTACAGCTTCTCCTGGAGTTGCAAATTTATGGATTATCTGATAGCATTAAGTGCAGAGAAGGGAAGAAAGCTGATATGGCTGTACAAAATTATAACGGAATACATTCTTCTGGAACTTCAACTGCTATGAATGGAAATGCTGGCAATACAAGCACCAGTATTTTCCGCAGCAATTCTTCAGTGTTTTTCAGCAGATCTGGAGAAGCTGGTTCCTTGGGATTGACAGGGTTACAGAATCTTGGAAATACTTGCTTCATGAATAGTGCCATTCAGTGCTTAGCACACACACCAAAGCTTGTAGACTATTTTCTTGGAGATTATGGTAGAGAAGTAAACCACAAGAACCCTTTGGGGATGAATGTGGGTTATCATACCTGATGATTCTCTAACCGTTTCTCTTTTCAAATCGCCCATCATGTCTGCTTTCTTATCAGTCATAGCTTGTTCTCTTTTCCAGGGCGAGATTGCCTTAGCTTTTGGGGATTTGTTAAGGAGATTGTGGGCTCCTGGAGCAACTCCCGTGGCTCCAAGAACATTCAAGTCAAAGCTTGCTCGTTTTGCTCCTCAATTCAGTGGCTTTAATCAGCATGATTCTCAGGTTTCTTAGGTTCTCTTGCTCCAGAATTCGAAGTCTATCTCACTCTCTTAAAATGGTTCAAGGGACACAGTATAACATATATATGTATTCTGAATTTTGATACACCATTTTCTGTAGGAACTCCTTGCTTTTTTGTTGGATGGTCTCCATGAGGATCTCAATCGTGTGAAATCCAAACCATATGTAGAAGCCAAAGATGAGGATAGTCGGCCAGATGAAGAAGTAGCTGATGAATATTGGCAGAATCATGTGGCTCGCAATGACTCTGTTATTGTTGATGTTTGCCAGGTATGTGTTTTGCTTCCTTGTTTTATTTGCAATTAGCTGATAGTAATATTTATGGAATACAAATTTGTTTGAGCATGCCAGACACAGTATGAAGCATAAAACATTTTCTATGGTCAGTTAAGACTTCCATTTCTGGAATAATCTTTGATAGAGGTTATTAAGATGTTTTAATTTGTGAGCTTAATGAGTTGAGTTTCAGTTTTTTACTATTTATGTACTAATGAGTTAAATTTCAGGTTTTTAATTTCTATGTATTTTGTTAGATTCTCTCTTGCATTAACAGTTTTACGTTGTTAGATTATCTCTTGCATTTAACAGTTGTTAGATCAAATCTTATTTTTTGTTTGGTTGCATAAGGGAGCCTCTTGTGTTCCTTACAGAGAACCAAAACCGCATTCAAGACTAAGTTGACTATATATAGCTCTATTAATGTAACTTGATGTATAATTGATTTGAAATTTTTTACTAGTGTGGATCTCCTTATTTAAAGTCAATGATCTGAATATGGTATCTCTATGCTTCTAGATCGCTCCTAATTATCTCTTTTGTTTGATATTGAAATTGTTGGCTTTTGCATGCTAGTATGATAACTATTTAAGCCATATGTTCATTCACATCATATCTTTTATTTTATTGCAGGGTCAATATAAATCAACTCTAGTTTGTCCTGATTGCAGAAAGGTTTCTGTTACATTTGATCCATTCATGTACCTATCACTACCTTTACCATCAACAAATACCCGGACTATGACTTTGACAGTTGTTAGTGCTGATGGCAGTATTCAACCATCTTCATATACCATTTCTGTGCCGAAGTTTGGAAAATGTGAAGATCTTATCCAGGCTCTAAGCATTGCATGTTCTTTAGGGATTGATGAGACCCTATTGGTGGCGGAGGTATTTTGGAGCTGTGAAATCTGAATCTGTTTGGTGGGTTCTAATTTTCTCATATATTTTGAACTTGGTCACTAAGCAGGATAGCTCTGTACAGGTATACAACAATCGCATTATACGATTTCTAGAGGAGCCAGCAGATTATTTGTCCTTAATCAGAGATAATGACTGCTTGGTTGCTTATCGGTTAAAAAAAGATTTTGACAATTCTCCCTTGGTTGTTTTTATGCATCAGCACGTGGAGGAGTAAGTATTCCTGGATCATGTTCATGCTCGTTTGTTTAGTTCTTGGTTTGCTTGTATTTTTTATGCATCAGTATATGGAGAAGTGTGTATGTGAATACTGCTATCAAAATCTTTGTGATTCTCAATGAAAACGTGTACTCACAAGTACTTGTGAGTTTTTTTGATTGATACAAGATTAATTTTCATTCTTTGTCGAGTTTTCCATATCCAAGGTCTCTGATTGGTTTTATATTATCAGGCATTACTTCCACGGGAAACTTACTTCAAGTTGGAAGGCATTTGGAATCCCTCTAGTAGGAAATGTCCATGATTTTGTCAGTGGGTCTGACATTCATAATCTATATCTGCAATTGGTTGCTCCATTTCGGATACCTCCTGATGGTACCTTGGATAATGGCTTGGACAGCACTGCAATTGAAGAAGTGGAAGGGATGGTGGATAAGACCAGTTCCTTTCCTGATGGGGATGCAAAACCCTGTAGTGCAAAAGGGGCTGAGTTACCATCAGATTCTGAACTACAGTTTTATTTAACAGATGAGAAGGGAATGGTCAAGGATGAAATTATAGTAATGAATGAGCCTGTACCGAAGATAGGATTACACAGCCGGTTTAACGTGCTTGTTTGTTGGCCAGAAAAACTGACTAAACAGTATGACACAAGCCTTCTTGGCTCATTGCCTGAGATTTTCAAGTCTGGATTTTTTGCTAAGAGACCTCAGGAATCTGTTTCTCTATACAAGTGCCTAGAAGCATTTTTAAAGGAGGAACCTCTTGGACCAGAAGACATGTGGTCAGTGCACTTCATTTCTCATAATTATAACTTGGAAAGCATTTGTATTTGAAGAGTGATTTTTTTGGCAGAAATGCTATTGTCAGTTAGTTTTTTGGTCTTTATAGCTCCTCATTTCCATTTGCGAACATCCCATTAGCATTGACATTCTATTTTGGTAGATAAATAAGGAGTTTTAGTCATGTCCAAAGATTTTCAATATTGTCTTACAGCTTTAGGAACCTTTGGTAGAAGGGGCTTATCATTATATACACATTTGCTGTAGCATTCAGGTTCTCTGTATTAGCTCAGAATCCCTTTTAATAATTTTTTTCTCTTAGTCAACTCATGTTATCCTCCTTTTTAATATGACTTGAGTTGCACAAGCAATAAAAAATCAAATGGCTTTATGTTTTGCATCTAGAAGTGCAATTTTCCTTTTGCTAAGGATCTTTGCTCTCAACAAATGCCACTAACCTACCTCAGCATCTTTATTGGAATTATGTGTATCTGGGGTTGGTGGGTGTATATTTGCTCATTATATTTGTGAATTATGTATGCAAGGGATTTGCACACTTGAGAAGTGATCAAGTAGCGTGTGTGTGTTTATACTTGTTAAACCTGAAGATTCTCTGCTGTAAAATGTAGTCTTGTGTTTCTTTTTTTTATTCTTGTAACTTAGGAAATGTCTTGTGCAATTTTAGGTACTGTCCAAGTTGCAAGCAGCATCGTCAAGCCAGTAAAAAATTAGATCTCTGGAGACTGCCAGAGATTCTGGTTATTCATTTAAAGAGATTCTCGTATACGCATTCTGCAAAGAACAAGCTAGAGACATACGTTGACTTCCCTGTTGATGATCTTGATTTGTCAACGCATCTTTCCTACAAGAATGGTCAGTTATCCCATCGTTACATGCTTTATGCTATCAGTAATCACTATGGAAGCATGGGAGGCGGTCACTACACAGCATTTATCCATGTAAGTGATGTATTTTCTCCCTTTTCTATTTCACCATCCCCATTCTTCCATCATTTTCCCCAGCTGTAGCTAATGGCTGGGATTTCATTCTCATCCTGGACTTCGTAGAATTTGGCAGCTAATGTCATATTACATAGTTTGTGGTTTGCTATATCATGTATTGCTTTAGTGACATTTGAATCCATCTCATAGTTGGTATCAAAACCTTACTTTTGCTTATGTGGATCGTAAATCAAGCTAGTCAATCATCAGATCGCATGCACTGTTAACAGGGATTCCAATCAAACAATGACTGTGAGTTCATCTAGTTTTTATGTTTTGGGTAACTGGAGGCTTAGAGCCTGCAAATATGCAACATACATCTGATGATATTACTAAGAAATTCACAAGAATTGATGCACTGACCATTTGCTTGAACACTTACTCAGGTTTGCATGTGGGTGTGGCTTAAAAATAAAAACAAACTCATTTTAACCTGGAGTGTGCTTGCCATGAAAGTATGTTCCTTTTAGTTTGTCTGCGTGTGGATGTGTGTGCATGGTCTTAAACTGCATAGCTACTGCGAAAGGGCAAATGTCTGCTGTATTTGTAATTCATACATTAGTATGAAATTGGAGGCTTGTTCTGCCCTTTCTCTTATGAATTATTACAAATGATTGTGTTTCTAAGTGAGCTTATGTTCTGTGTTGAACCTTTTTTTTTTTTTTGTCTTTGTTCTGATGCAGTATGGGGGTGATCAGTGGTATGACTTTGATGATAGTCATGTTTCCCCAATCAGCCAGGAGAAGATAAAGACTTCTGCCGCATATGTTCTTTTCTACAGAAGAGTTTGAAGTAGAGTTTTTAATCTTGAGGAACAATATAGAAGCTAGACATCATTGTTGAATCCGTTAGAATTTTTGGCCTAATAGTCTGTCTAACTAGTATCATATCAAAGGGTCTCATTCTTTTGTTTTTTTTTTCCCCATAATTTATTTCAAAGCAGCTAAGAGTTTCCAGCATAGATTATAGCATAAAGTAGGTCAGCAGCAGATGACAGTGAAGCATACTGAAAAGGGAGTTTGACGAATACCTGTGACCATCAGTGAGTTTTGTAAACGGTCTATTTCAAGTTGTTAACCCCTCCAAAGAGAGTTTTCTTCCCTTTTCCTTCTTTCCAACTTTCATGTAACTTTCCCATTACTAGTGATCAGAAATATTGATTATTTAATTGGAAAATTCTTGGTTATCAATTGAAATTTGATTTCAGAATTTTGCTCCTGTGTTGTCTTACTCAACTCTTTGCATGATTAGGATGAAAAAAGCTATTAATTGGGTGAAAACTACCCCTTACAGCAGGCCAGCCTCCATCCAGTATAATCTTGCTGCAAATCACCTTTGTTGTAGGCAGCTGTTTTTATCAAAGAGTTCGTTTAACCTTCAATGTGTGAACTATTATTCAAAGTCAACATGTTAACAACTTGTTCACTAACACTGTAAAATTGGTTTAATTATTTGGATTGCTGTTTGCAATCATCCAATTGCTCCAAATAAGTCGTCACAACTTGTTTTTTTAATTTGTTTTTTGGTTAGAGAAACTTCAAATTGATACTTTTAAAGAATTTTTAGATGATTTTAATGTGTTCATTTAAAAAAACTAGAAAATATATTATTTTAATATATTTTTAATAAAAAATATCTTACACTATTGTATAAAAAAGACACTCTAAATCCATATATAAAATAAAAATGATGGCATATATATATATATATAAAATCTCATGTGACTAGTCATTCTTATGAACCTTATTAATCCCATAACCTAAATCCTAATTTATTTTCTAAAACTAAATTAATCATAAATCCTCTCAAATTTGAATAAAATCATAATACCCTTGACCCATCCAACATTAAAAGAATCTTTACGGTTCATGTGGCACATAATTCACTTGATATGTATGACCAATATTAGTGTGAATTGATTTTTAATGTTGAAGTCAAATAACGGAGCAAATGGATGACAATTAACTATTAAACACAATTAAGCCAAGTTTTACAACATATATTGTTATTAAACAAATTATCAATAGAGGATACTTTTGAGTAATTGAGACAAGCAAAAGGCAAAATGATAGGTTAACCCTATGAAGTATGAAGCAAAATCTAGGTGGCAAGCAACTTCTCACTCTACCAATAATAATTCAATGAAATATATAAAAGTTGATCATTGACTATGTGATAACAATTGATTTTAAAGCTGTATTTCATTCAAATTTCCCAAGTTGGCAGTGATTTAATTATTTCAAAAATACCTCTCAATTATCTTTGACAAGGGTGATTTTGAAACAAATGTGTATGACTGATCATTTTCTAAGAATGAAGGAATTGATTTTTTTTTTTAAATATAGGAACTAAATTAGAAAAAATTTAAAGCATAGAAGCTTTAATAAAACACACCAAAATCATAACAAAATTATAATTCTTTCAATTTTAAAAAAGTATAGGAACCCAGAAAAAAATTAAAGCATAAATTCTTTAATAAAGCACATATACCATAAAATTTTATATTAATCTTAAGAAACATTTTTATTATATTTATTTTAAAAAGAAAGTTGGTCCGAAAATACTAACTTTAACCCTTGCAATTATATATATATATATATATATATATATATATATATATTCACATAAAATTCATTCATCAATATTCATGAAATAACAAAAAACAATTTATATTCAAAGACTTCGGAGAAAAACATCATAACAACTTTTAGTAGTATTTAAGAGTTTGGTAGCGGTTGTTCTTAAAAATATTTTTTTACTTAAAAATATATCAAAATAATATATATATTTTTTATTTTTTAAAAATTATTTTTGACATTAACTTATTAAAATGATATAAAAACATTAAAAAAATTATTAATTAAAAATAAAAAAATTTAATTTTTTTAAATATTTTTAAAACATATAAATGAAATCATTGTAGGACTTAAAAAAAAAAAAACTAAAATGAAAACAGAAACAAGGAAAAATCTATCCTAACTCATGACTAAAGGTCGAAGAAAATCCTATCCGCTTTGTTTCCATGATAGCTGGATTAATATAGTGGACCACTTGACTTCTCTTTCCAATTTTGTGTAAGATGTGACCTTACTATATATCATGATAGTTGCAGAACGATGGTACATGAACCCAGCTTGGATTTGCCAGGACCACCATATCACTTGGTTCACATTCTGCATATGTTCATGTGGTTCTCATTTCATCTCTTAGCTTGGAACAGTCATGTTGTAATTATATAAAAATAAAATTAAGATAAATATTTTTTTTATCTAAATACTAAAATTTTATTTTTATTTATTAACTGGTAATTCATTTATATCATATAGATTACATGATTTTTTATACAAGACTTTGAAAAACATAAAAAAATATACTAAAAAAAGAGCTTCCATGCTGAAAAGAAATGACAGTTTGAAAGGATTTCAGATTTCTGTATGTCTCAAAGATTGCATGGAAAGAATATGTTCAGTACATGACATTCGAGTGTTTCGTGTGAGGGTCTCGTGCGGAGAACTGGAACAAATGATTTTTTTTATTACATCTATTTTTTTTTAAATTGTTGTTTTATATGAACATGTTTAACTAATAACAATTTTTTTCTTGTAGACTATGATTCTTAGACATGAACCAAGATCGATAAAACTTTTTGTAGAGACACATGTGCAGAATAATGACCATTAAAAAAAGGCGCAACAACTTGCGGATAGCCGAGCTCAGTACTTTGTGGAATGCTGGATTTCAACAATTTCTTTTCTTAAGTTTTTTTTAATTAATTTTGCTGATTTTTTTTTTCTTTCAGGAAACATATAACATCCAATTGCAAGAGAGACACATGGATGGTCTTTCGACCCATCCGAAACTTGATTCAAATTTTTAGGTGGAGGCAGGATCATCCAGTAAACCTAATCGAGTTTACAATATCTCAAACACTATAATTGTGGGCTTGTGGACAACCTAAAGTGTTTTTAATCATTGGATGCTCACAATCAATTTTGAGTACTCAAACTCAAGAGTTTAAGGTAGTTTTATATCAACAAGTTGGAGCTCAAACAACCTATCTTACTATTGAGATATAATAACTTAGTGTGGAGACGATTGAACTATAGAGAATATACATGGAGGTGAAATCACAGATAAATGGTATGTGTGCCCCCTCTTATTAGTCTCATGGTCCCGATAAAGACCCATCTCCTTCTTTTCCTCCTCCTTCAACCTCTCTATTCTAGCTGAAATATATTTTAACAAATATATTTTTAAATTTATAATAAATATTTGATTTTTTATTATAATCACATTTCTTTTAATTGTTTTCCACTCATTTTATTATATATTTTTAAAGAAAATTTAATACAAGTATTGATAGTCTTACCAATGAATTAAGTTCGTCGGTATATTTAAGAGGTTTAAAAAACAATTACTACAAATACCATTGCTACTGTTTAATACAATCATTGACAATTTTACTGATAAATTAAGTCTACCAGCATGTTTAGAGAGTTAAAAAAAAATTACTGTAAATGTCACTACTACTATTTAATAACTTATGGTTTAATTATGTAGGTAATATTCAAAAAACAACCAATGAAATTACATATGGTCTTTTTATCGGTAATGTCATATTTACTGAGAGATATACTGATGGAATAAAATGGATAATTATTTTTTTGTTTGGCTCTTTTATTACGTCTGCAAATCTATCAGTGAATATTTTATGAATGAAATTACAAATAGAACAAGAATCGCTGAGGAAATGTTTTACTAATAATAGTAACCATCTGTGATCTCGTCAATAAAAGTCATCCTGATGTACTCAGTGTCCACCTACTAACATAATATTCTGTTGATAAATGTAAAAATTATGGTAGTGTCATCTTAATGAATTATTAATTATTAATGGTTCCATAATGGATTTTGTTTCCAATAAAATTTTATCTATAGTCTAGCCATGAGCTCTAAACTTTAGCAATTAAACAATCAGGTGAGCACATGAAGTGTTTCTAAAACTATTATATTTTATGTATAATTATAAAACTTGATTTGGGAGTCAACCGCCATTTGTTTTTTAAAAATAATAAAAATTATTGTTTTGATCAATTTTTCTTTTTAAAAAGTTAATAGGTTAAGGACTGAGCTTTAACCGGGTCAAATTTCATTCTATTTTATCTTCAATCCATACTAGTCTAGGTCCCCTGTTAACAGGGTTGTGGTTGACCTACCAGGTTAGTCTAAGTTTTACATCTATAATTCTCTTTGTTAAATATTTTCCAAGTAATTTGTTTTGGGATGGGTGGGGTGTGGCTGGTATTCATTGTAACATGAATTTGCATGTTAGGTGATAAAATTATATTAGTTGGTGAAGAAGCTATGCAAATAAGAAAGGAATTAATATGCCAAAAATAAAATAAAATTGTATGAAGAACATGCACTTCTTACTATCATTTATTGGGTTACTGTTTTATTGCATATTCTGGATTATAAAGGAAATGACATCTTAAGATCTTTTGATGATATTAAATTGTAGTACAATAAGAAATCTTAGATAATATCTTTGTTTCTGTTGTAGCAAATCAATTTTTTTTTCCATTATGTTTATTCTTTTTTTTTTTCATGTCCTTACATTTCTCTTTGACTATTGATTTTATGGTCTTTTCAATATACTCTTGATGATTATGACAAAAAAAACATGCATTTCTTTGAAAACTTGTCCCAATGACTTATAGCAAGCCTAGACATGTGCTTACATACATTTTTTTTCTTGCTGAGTTTAAGTTCTAATCTAAAAATTGACATGGGTTGTAAAAAGTTAGTATGCTAAAGAATTTTACTGAGACAAGAGCCTAAAACTGGATATCCAAAATAAGAAAAAATTGGAAGGAATTATTTGATTCCAACATAAAAAAAAGAGAGTTTTAAAGGTTTTAAGCTAGCTATATTTATGACTTGAATAATTATATTTTCTTGGATAATCATCGAGAGTATACTGAAGAGGCTATAAAGTCAATAGCCAAAGTAAAAAAATAAGGACATTGATTAGTACTTAAAAGTTCATTTTTATCATGGTTTTATATCATCATTTTGCACTTGAAGTATCAATAACTCCTTAGCTAAAACATACTTTATAATAATATATCTAATAATATAAGATACTTTTAATTTATGGTAAATATTCATTTTAAATGCAGGCCTATCACATAAATGAAAGGATTGATTGATAACTTTAAGAACTTAAATTGCAAGGGCAAAGAGATGACCAAACTTAGAAAAGAGATGCCGGAGCAGTCCATACCATAACACTGTTCGGTAATTGAATCATATCTACAGCTATAGATCTCAAATTTAGGTCCAATTTATATGGATGGAAAGATAAGATATAGACCTACAACTTTTATATGGAGCCCAAGATCTAAAAAGACCATTTTCAAGTCCAGATTATTGTAACAATAAAGAAGCCCGAATCTGTCCTCCAGCCCGAGCACTGTTCAGTATTTTGGCCATATCTAGAGTTCTAGAAGTCAAAATGAGCTGAAGTTTTTACACAAGAAAGCTAAGACAATTTTCTACAACTTTCATGTTTTCAAGTGGCTCCAATATTGACGTTATCAATGACATTTTGGGTAGACAAGAGAAGATAAGAATTGTCACCAGGTCAATAGTTGGTCACCCACTCATCAATTAGTCATTAAATCAATAGTTTCCAATTTTGGCCTATAAAAGGAGGCATTTGCCATGCATTTAGGCATCTTGGTGTCCAGATCAACATCATGCTCTTGCTTTCTCTCTTTATATTTTTTGTAATATTTATGCTTTGTTTTCATTAATATCAAGTTTATGCCTTTTATTTCCTTTCTTTACTTAGTTAACTCTTATCTTATTTATGCTCTTATCTTGTTTATTTATGTTTCTTTCTTTCATTATGTCTAGCTAAGTTTATTATATCAAGGTGAAAAGGTTACACTAATGGTGTAATAATAAGTATAGTATAAACTTAATATGGACTTTAATGTTTGATACTAACATGTTTTATATTTGTTATCTTATTCACTTTTTAATACTTTGCTTGTTAAATAATTAATCTAGATTTATATTGTATAACACTTGGTACAACAAATGCTTGACACTTTCATAGCCCATACTGTATGGTATAACCTTAAGTCTTTTCTATTGACTCTTAAGTCTCATCATAGGCAAGATAAGCATATGCAATTCATGAATTATGAACTCATTTTCATAAAAAACATGCTTGACTTAGTCTTGGGAATTTGACTAAAAAAGACCCTGTTTGCCAGTTTTTAAGAAAACTAGATAGGAAGCCTATCCCTGACTCATAGAGGGCATTTAAGTCGTTCTTGGATGTAAAACCAAGGGAAGATATGAGCCACAATCACAACTACCTGTACATACACATGCTTTTTTAAAAGTAAATAAATAAATAAAGAGAGAGAGAGAGAGAGAGAGAGAGAGAGAGTGCGCGAGACTCTAGCTGGCCTACATATAGGTGGTATGATTGCCTTTCTATTTTCTCATCTATAAAATCCTCTCTTCCTTCCTTTCATTTCTACTCAACCCATACATTCAACAAATACAAAAATGTGTAAAAATGGCAAGTTCCTCAGGTCATCATATAATAAATATTTGTGTTTTCGGTGGATCTAGTCCTGGGAAAGAAAAGGAGTTTTTAAAATCAGCAAATCATCTTGGTCAAGTGCTAGCTAAGAGAAAGATTCATTTAGTGTATGGGGGAGGCAGTCTTGGGTTAATGGGAGGTATGTCAATAACTGTATTTTTAGGAGGTAGTCAAGTTTTGGGGGTCGTACCCAAAGCTTTAGCACAAGGGGACATCATTGGAAAAACAATTGGAGAGGAACTTCAAGTCTCCACAATGTCAGCTTGAATGAATGCAATGTTTAACCATGCTGATGCCTTCATTGCTTTACCAGGTGGTCTAGACACATTATAAGAGATCTTTCATATTTCCTCTTGGGCCAACTACACATTCACCATAAACCTATAGGTTTGTTAAATGTTAATGGTTATTATGATATGTTATTGTCTTTTCTTGATCATGCTGTGGAACAAGAATTTCTAACATCTTTTACTGGACAAATCATAATCTCTACTGCTACTGCTGAACAATTGATTGACCAACTACAATCTTTCATTCCTGTAATTGATCCTTCTATGAGTCGTATAAATTGATCAACTAAGGAAAGCCGTAAAAAGCTTAGATTGGATTTGAGCCTTCATTTATGAATCTTTGTGTCTTTTGGTTTTATTATTGTGTTTTGTTGTTTCTTATATTTGTTTTAGTGTGTTTCAGGTTTGTCAATGTTTGTTATTTTAGGTGATATCTTTTATACTTTATCTTTCTACCTTTAAACATTGAGGACAATGTCTCGTTTTAGTTGGGGGGAGAGGGTAGTAGCTAAAAAAAAACTGTGTTTTCTATTTCATAAAGCATGTGTAAAATTGTTGTTACCATGATGGCAGAGTAAATGAGATCTTTTTATGACTCTTGAGACACATCTTAGTAATAATTCGTAATAAGGTCTATCATAATACTTCTTGAAATATTCAGATTTAGAAACTCTCTCATTTTTATTACTTAATTCTGTTCATATACTTATTTAACATGTATTCTTAAATCTTAATTTACACACACACACACACACACACACACACTTTAACATATGATTGTGGGTTGCATATTGGATTATTATATTATTTATGTTCTTTTGTTAAAGGTAACAACTAAAGGAAATAAATAGTATATAATTAAAAAAAAGAAAAAAAGAGAAAAAAAAGAAAAAAAATGATAATAATAAAAATGCAGATAAGTTTGGTTTTGTAGCCTCCCTAACCTAAGTAATTAAGCCCGAAGGGGTGTTTTAACACCTAATAATCTAAAGTCAATTGACTTGGGAGCTATTGACCCAACGCTTGTTACATGGGTTTAGGAGAAAAGCTTAAGGGAATCAAATATTTCACTATCTATATATCAGTATTTGTGATCCAAGTTACTAAACTCGTAGGGGTGTCTTAACACCTAATGTTTTATTTTCATTAATATCAATTATATTTTCTTAGATAATCATCGAGAGTATATTAAAGAAGCTATAAAGTCAATAGCTAAAGTAAAAAATAAGGACATGAAAAAAAAAGAAAGAAGAAAAAAGGATTAGACTTAGAAAAAAAATAATCTGCCACAACAAAAACAAAGAAATTACCTAAGATTTCTTCTTACACCATTATTTGATGCCATCAAAAGATTTTAAGAGGTCATTTCTTATATATGTAAGTTTAAATCTAGAATATACAATCAAATAGAAACTCAATAAATGATGATGGAAAACCACTCGAACAAGTTTATAGTTCCTTCCATCAGAAGATCTTAAGATGTCATTTCTTATATATGTAAGTTTGAATCTAGAATATGCAACAAAATAGCAACAGGATGGTGGAAAACCAATCGAACAAGCTTATAGTTCCCTCCTCAAAAACAATTTTGTTCCTCAACAACTAAATATCCCAAGTAGTACTACTAAAGATTAGTCTCCAAGCTAATTTTTGGAATTTGCCTTGTACCATTCAGGGCCACTGTAAAAGCAGTGAGTTTAATGCGCTTGGTAAATAGCACTGGATACCCTACTAATTCAAAACTTTCATCCAAACACTCCTAGAAAAGTTATAGTGTATAAAAAAGGTGCTTTGAAGCTTTCAATTTGAGTTACAAAAGATACATGAAGCTTGAGTGGTAGGCAAAACATTTCAGTGATGGAGAAAAAATCTTATACTAACTTTTTCCTAGACTTCCAACCAAAGAAACACCTGAACTTTCAGAGGCGCCCCTTTAATCCAGATGTTGGCTTCAAAAACTCTATCATTAGTAGAAGAGATACTATCAATTAAGGTGTAACATAATTTAACCAAGAAACTTCCATCAGAATTACATGACCATATAATTTTATCATCTTTTCTGTGCCAAATTATCATTGGCTCCAGCATTGAGAGCAATTAATGATATTGTTGCTCTTCATAAGATAAGAGGTTCCTACACCAAACCAAGTTTTATTGTCAATAATCATTCACCCACTGACCCATCTCATGAACCAAATCATTCTAAATAGCATAAACTTTGTAAAATATGGGGAAAAAGCTACATAAAATATTTGATTCTATCCAAGCATCATACCAAAAGAGAATGGAGGACCTATCACCAATCATAAATTTAATGTTTTGATGTAATATTGAGCCGAGAACACTGTTTTGATCCAAGATTAACAAAATATCTCTCTAAAATAGGAAAATATAACCATGTAATTTTGAGATTATATTCTTGAAAGTTTGAGAGTAAAAATGAAATGTTACCTATTTCAATAAAGCATGGTCTTCCAAACTTAGCCTTTATATTCATTTGAAAAGCATATATATATATATATAGCCATTGAAGAACCCAACCCAAGACCTCTTTTTATTCTAGTTTTCACCACGGTATATCACTACAACTTATAATTTTTTTTTTATTATGCCACTCTAGACTATAAAAATCTTTGTTTAATAGAGGTCAGGATACTACAGATACTGTCATTTAGCATAAGAAAAGAAAACATATAATGGATTGATAATAATTATGCACTTCAATTTTAAAATATTTTGAGAAATTTAGGAGAATATTATTTGTTTAGAGGTAAGTGAAGGTATCAATTTTTTTTATTTCTTTTTTTCTATAAAAAATCTAATTATAGAGAGTAAAAATCGAAGTCAATCTATCAGCTGTTGTGGTTGTAGAGTTTCTGATCATAGCAAAACTAATGGCCTGCTGTTCATAGTTTGTTTTTTTTTAAGGAATTATAGTTTTGTAGTGATAAACACAAAAAATAAATAATATAAGATATTGAGAATGAACAACCCATCGTAAAATATAAGTTTTTTTTAATGAAATCCAAACTAAGTATAAAATATAATATACAAGTTTACAAAAAATTAATCACTGAAAAAAGAAGAAGAAAAAGTTGATGCAATATCACATGTTCAGCAAGGTTAATCACTGGGATCCATTTCTAAATATACGGGGAGACATGAAGTCATTCCTTAGAGATGCGACTTTCTGCTCTCGTAAAGGCATTTATCCGCTTTCCGCCATTTATTACTGATTGGTGGATGCATTATTCTTTGTACAATGACATCTGCAAGATATCTTAGGCTTGAGAAATTGTTGTTCGACAACAATCATCGCATTGAAAGTTCAAGATTACCCAGAACACTTCTTACATTTACCGAGTTCAAGCTTCATTCCTTTGCCAGCCCTTCCTCTGATTATCAGCAGTGCTTTCTGACTATATTTAATGTTCCTTTTTAGTTTAAATAACGATAGATTCTTTATTTCATTTGATGCTGTGTTGAGCTTGTACGTATAATAATAACTCTTGTGATGTTCTTATTCTGTGTCATTCTCAAAGGTTTATGGTGGATTAGATCGAGCACGAATGCTCGAACAGAAATTGCAATGTTCCTTCTCTTCTTTCTTTTGATCAGGCTCAACTTTCCCTTTTGCCATGAGAATCGTAATATGCTTATAATCTTTTGATGTATTGATCATTTTTTATTTCTTTTTAATAAAAGTCACCGAAATGTCGGTGTGATATATATATATATAAAATATTGATGTAAAAAAAAGAGGTAAAAAAGATGAAAATAAAAGACAAAGAAAACATCAATAATTAATAATTAATGGTGTTAATATTTGTTTCCTAGTTACACGAATATATGGCTTTTCTTAAATTCCAAGTGAATCGAGTCATTTTGTCAGCTTCATCAAAATGGAAGCTTGCTGGAGCTCAAGTGGATGCTTATATTATCATAATTGTGACCTCGCCTTTGACTTTGTGCTGCCAATCAATCGATAGAAAAACATTATGAAACAGTGCATTGGTCGGAAGCTTGAAGAGAAAATTGAAGACCATCACAACAAAGTAATTAACCAATATATAAACGTTACTGATTCTACGGTTTTGTATTTTTCATAATTAGGCCAATGGAGTAATTAACCACAGCGGTTCAATTGGTATAAAAATAAACTCTTAATACCTGCCATATATAATGGTCACTGACCTTCTCACAGAATTAGATGCCAAACATATATTTATGAGAAAAATTATGTATATTGTAAGGTAACTAAAAGCCATATAAATTTTCCTTTTACCAAATAATTATATATTTAAGGTGAGTAATTTTTTGTTGTTTGAATATATAAAAAAAATATTTTTTATAAAATAAATAAATTTTTATTTATGATTTTTTAATGATGATAATAAAAAGAACAAAATTGCAATATTTGTAATTAAGTGTAGATGATGATTGTAATAATAATAGATATAAAGTAGCATTAATGATAATTAAGGTTATAGTATTTTATCTATGATACTAATAGTAAAATAAACAATAATAGTGTACAGTGATGATAATTATAATTTTGAGTTGCATGTTATTATTGTGGTGTTAGTGTTGAAAGGTTATGGTGGGACAATAATTGAATATACAATTAGAAAATTAATAAATAAAAATAAAATATTGGTGTTTTAGCATGAATTCATCGATTGAAATATTTTATCGGTATATATTAAGAGAATTATAGTAAAATAATTAAAATAAAATTAAAAAAATACTATAATATATTATTTATACTAATAAAATTATTGATAATTTTAATATCATGACAGTGACGGTGGTAACAATAATAATCAAGGTATTGTTGAATATCATAACTTTATAGTACCAAATAAAATATTTTCTCCTCCTAGAAAAATAAAAAATAAAAACTATTTTTCACAAAAACAATGCTATTAATATAAAGACATTGAAGCACAATAGACGTAGTGCAATAAACACACACAAATAATACTTATCGAATGTCCTAAGGGTACTCAAATAATTCAACAAAATGCCATTTTCATATTTGATCAACAAAAGAGAAAACTTTTTCCTTTTCCTTTCCAATTTAAACACTGTGTTTCCACCACACACACAACAATAATTCGAACTCCCACTATCGTAGACAATATAATCACATATTCCCGTCTTTCTTTTAAAGATCATAAACATGGGAGTTGCTTTGTTCATCCATTGGACTATATTAGCAGAACACCACCAATACCTGCTCACTTTTTAATACCTGTGCCGCGGGAGGAAACCGATAAACATCTGGTCTAACTTTTTTCATGCTGGACCGTTTTCTTAAGCCATTGGCAGATACAAGCAAATCCGGAGCACAATAAGGAAAATCAGAATGCAGGGCTTTAATCCACACGCATGGCCTTGTTAACATGAGTAGAAAAGTGGCATCATGGTTATTTATTAAAGATCAACTCATTTTCAGAAGCTATAAAGACCAGATAATAGCAAAAGATAACATCAAAAAACAACTAGTAGCACTAAATGGTTTTCAAATATTATTTGATAAGCAACCGGTCATATTAAAAAAAAATCATTACTTTAAAATATTATATCTAATATAAGTTGATTTAAACTTATAATTACATACCTAACAGACCTTTCTAATTATTTGCTTAAAATAAATCTATATTTTTTTAAAAAAATTATTTGAAAGAAGGACATGATTTAAAGACCCGATCTTAGTTTCTTAAGATGCGAGTGTTGGACTCAAGAGAATGGTAGATTATACTCATACATCGTTACTCCCTCTCAACAAGCTTTTTGAGGTCATATTGACCTAGCCCTAATCAACTTATAATATATTACAAAAAAAATGTTATGAAACTTACACAAAATAATAGTAATTCTAGCATGCATTATTTCTAAAATAAATAAAAACATAAATAATAATTGAAAAGAATAACAACAAAATATTAAATACAAAAGTGTGTGTATATATATTATCATATTAAAAGTGAAACTATTGGTAGGATAAAGGATTTCAAGAAATGGACATCCTAAAATAACAAAAATTAAATTATATGTTTTAACAGGTTATGTATCTAAGATAACAAAATTCATAGAGTAAATAAATTTATCAACTTGTACTAATATATTTTCAACTATTCATTTATACACTTTTACAGATCTATCAATAAGTAAAAAAGTTATAGAAGTTAGTTTTAACTCACTTAGATTAAAACTTTGATAAATTGAATATGGAAGTAAATTTACACTAGTTTTAAGATCAAGTAAAGCTATTTTAATTTTATATTCTCCAATAAATTAAGAAATTATAGAATAACCAGGATCCTTATATTTCAAGGCACTATTGTTTTGAAGAATGATGCTTACTTTTCTGTTAAAAAGACTTTCTTTTTCACATTCAGTTTTCTCTTCACAGGACACAAATATTTCAAAAATTTAGCATAAAAAAATATTTTTTTAATGGTATCCAACAAAGATATATTGATCTTTACCTGTTTGAAAGTTTCAAAAATTTTAAAGTTTTGAGTGATTTTTCTTTGTTTGGTCATGACATGAGAAAATAAAAGTGCTAACAGGAAATCAGTTTGTTATTTGCAATGTTCATATTCAACCCCTTCCTTATCCTTAGAGATTAACTCATCATCTTTCTCACAATGTTTAAAAGTGAGTTGTTCAATAACTTTACCACTGCAAAGAGTGATGACTGATTTAATTTAATCCATATGTTGGCTTTTGAAACTATTTGCATTTGCATTGTATTGCCCTTAGGATTTTGTTGTGGTTGAGATAGAAATTTCTCCTAAAAACTGAGAATGGATGTGAATTTTAAAAGAGTATCTTTAAAATATGTCATGGTTTGAGCAAGTTGAATGTTGACTGTCTCCTGCTTTTCAATGAATGCATGTAATGTTTCCTCAATATTTCTTCTAAGAGGTGGAGCATAAAAAGATACATATTCATGAGAATTTTAGAAATTATAGTATACTTAAAATGCTAGTTGTAAAGTTTATGCATTATTGTTATTACTTTTTCAACTAAAATTTAGGTGATTTCTCTAATCAGGTTTGTATGTTTACGAGTGACACGACCAAAAGATTGATGTTTTCTTTCAAGTGCAGGAGTGTTGAAGTAATAAATAACCCGGTAAGATCGGGGTCGAACCATAGAAAGGTTAATTGTATAAATTATAAATAACAGCAATACAATAACAACAACAAGAATAATAATAATAATAATAATAATAATAATAATAATAATAATAGTAGTAGTAGCAGCAGCAGCAGCAGTAATAATAATAATAATAATAATAGTACTAATATAAGAAAAAGAAGAAGAAATAGAGGACAATTTTGAGATGGAAGATCAATGTAAGAATTAAACAATGATAACAATAAATGTCAAGGTTAAAGAATACACTAATGGTATGCCAAATAAGTATAGTATAAAGTCTTATTATTCAATTGGAAACCACACACAAAGGAGTTTCCAATCAGATTATAAATTTTTAACATGATTACATTAGTTATCTTATTTGATTAATGCTAATACTTGTAAATATTATCAGACATTTATTATTATAACTTATGTTAACAACAAATCAAGTTCCTTTCATAGCTTAAGCGTCAGTTATACCATACAATATAGGCTATGAGAGTGCCAAGGATTTGTTGTACCAAGTGTTGTACAACATAAATCTAGATTAGTCATTTAACAAGCAAAGTATTAAAGAGTGAACAAGATAACAAATAAAAAACATGTTAGTATCAAACATTAAAGCCCATATTAAGTTTACACTATACTTATTTTTACACCATTAGTGCAACCTTTTAACCTTGACAAAATAAACTTAGCTAAATATAATGAAAGAGAAAAAATAAATAAATAAGATAAGAACATGAATAAGATAAAGTTAATGAAGTAAAGGAAATGAAATGAAATGAAAGGCATAAACAAGCATTACAAAAATACAAAGAGAGAAAGAAAAAGCATGATCTTGATCTGGAAACCAAATTATCTAAATGCATGGCAAATGCCTCTTTTTATAGGCCAAAATTTGAAACTATTGATTTGATAACTAATTGATGAGTGGGTGACCACCTCTTGACTTGGTGACAATCTTTATCTTCTCTTGTGTGCCTAAAATATCCTTGATAACGTTAGAATTGACTTACAAACATGAAAGTTGTAGGAATTTGTCTCAGTTTTATAGAAAAAAAATTAAGATCATTAGACTTCTAGAATTCCAGATATGGGCCAAACACTAAACAGTGTTTGGGCTGCATGATAGTTTCAGACTTTTTCATTGTTGCTACAATTTGAACTTGAAAATGACCTTTTTAAATCTTAGGCTCTATGAAAGTTGTAGGCCTATATCTTACCTTTCCATCCATATAAAATAGACCTAAATCCAAGATCTACAACTCTAGATATGACCCGATTACCAAACAGTGTTTTGTTTTGAACTGCACTAACATCTCTTTTCTAAGTTTGCCCATCTCTTTATCCTTTTAATTTCAATTCTTAAACTCATCAATCAATCCTTTTATTTATGTGATAGGTCTACATTTAAAATAAGCATTTACCATAAATTAAAGGTACCTTATATTATTAGATATGTTATTATAAAACATGTTTTAGTTAAGGAGTTATTGATACTTCAAGTGAAAAATAATGATATAAAACCTTAATAAAAATATACTTTTAAGTACTAATCAGCGAGTATGGGTGATGACTTGACACGACCAAAAGATTGATGTCTTCTCCCAAGTATAGGAGTGTCGAAGTAATAAATAACCCGGCAAGATCGGGGTTGAACCACAGTGAGGCTAATTGTACAAATTATAAATAACAATAATATAACAACAACAACAACAACAACAATAACAACAACAACAACAATAACAACAATAACAACAACAACAACAACAACAACAACAATAATAATAATAATAATAATAATAATAATAAAGAAAAAGAAGGAGAAGAAGAAGAAGAAGATGAGAACTTTGAGAAGTATTAATGTAATGATTAAACAATGATAATAAGAAATATCAAGGTTAGAGATTCCACTAATGGTATGTCAAACAAGTATAATATAAACTCTTATTATTCAATTGAAAACCACATATAAAGGAGGTTCCAATCATATTATAGATTGTTAACATGATTACATTAGTCATGTTATTCGATTAATGCTAATACTTGTAAATCTTGTCAAGCATTCATGATTATAACTTATGTTAACAACAAATCAAACATTAAAGTCCATATTAAGTTTACATTATACTTATTCTTACACCATTAGTGTAACTTTTTCACCTTGACATAATTAATTTTTAAAACTCCAAATATGGCCAAAATACTAAACAGTGCTCGGGCTGAAGGAAAGATTTGGGCTTCTTTATTATTGCTATAATTTGGACTTGAAAGTGGCCTTTTTAGATCTTGGCCTCCACATGAAAGTTGTAGGCCTATGTCTTACCTTTCCATCCATATAAAGTAGACCTAAATTTGAGATCTATAGCTCCAGATATGACCCAATTACCGAATAGTGTTCCTGTTTGGATTGCACCAACATCTCTTTTCTAATTTTGGTCATCTCTTTGCCCTTGCAATTTAAGTTCTTAAATTCATCAATCAATCCTTTCATTTATGCATTTAAAATGAACATTTACCACAAATTAAAGGTCTCTTATATTATTAGATATATTATTATAAAACATGCTTTAGTTAAGGAGTTATTGATACTTCAAGTGCAAAATGATAATATAAAACCATGATAAAAATATACTTTTAAGTACTAATCACAACCCCCAATCAGCTTATTACTAGTTCCTAGTAATCAAAGCATTAAAATAGAAAAACAATTTGCAAATTCCATAAAGCAAGGTATTCATCATTTAACTTCCATTAATCTATCCAGATAAACAAACTCTCATTAAATTTATATATCTGCTCAATACCTCTTAACAAGATATTAATAAACCTTTCTTTTGTGCTCAATGTATTAACACATAATTATGAGGCTTTTCTTGGAAGAAAACAAAATTTTTATTCTAATGTTTAAGGTTAACTTCCTTGGGTTGGGATTATTATTTTTGTCTTCTTTTTTTAAAAATATATATACATATAATTTAAAAACATCATGCATTTTTAACCCATGTAATGAACTTTCAGCTAATGGCTCCCAGACCAATTGGTTTTAGGGCATTAGGTGTTAAGAAACCCCTACAAGCTTAGTAACTAGGGTCATAGATACTGATATGTAGATAGTGCAATGTTTGATTCCCTTAAGTTTTTCTCCTCAACCCATGTAACAAGCGTTAGACCAATAATTTCTAAGTCATTTTTTTCTTTTTCTTTTTAATTATATACAATCCCTTTCTCTTAGTTGTTACCTTTAACAAAAGAACATAAATAATGTAATAATCCAATATGCAACCCACAATCATATGTTAAAGTGTGTGTGTGTAAATTAAGGTTTAAGAATACATGTTAAATAAGTATATGAGTATAATTAAGTGATAACAATGCAAGATTTTGTAAACCTGAATATTTCAAGAAGTATTATAATGGACCTTATTAAGAATAGTTACTAAGATGCGTCTCAAGAGTCACTTTAACAAAAGAGCTCTTTTACTCTACCATCTTTATAACAACAATTATGCACATGTTTTATGAAATGAAAAACAATTTTTTTTTTCAACTACTACCTTCTCCCCCCAACCAAAACAAGACATTGTCCTCAATGTTCTAAGGTAGAAAGATAGAGTATAGAAGTTATCACTTGAAATAACAAACATTGACAAACCTGAAACATATTAAAATAAATATAAGTAACAAGAAAACACAATAATAAAACCAAAAGACACAAAGATTCACAAATGAAGGCTCAAATCTAATCTAAGCTTTTTAGGGCTTTCCTTAGTTGATTAATTTATGCGACTCATGGAGGGATCAATTACAGAAATGAAGGATTGTAGTTGGTCAATCAATTGTTCAGTAGTAGCAGCAAAGATTATGATTTGTCGTATAGAAGATGTTAGAAATTCATATTCCACAGCATGATCAAGAAAAGACAACAACTTATCATAATAACCATTAACATTTAACAAACTTATGGGTTTATGGTGAATGTGTAGTTGGGCCCAAGAGAAAATATGAAAGATTTATTTCAATATGCCTAGACTACCTGGTAAAGCAATAAAGGCATCAGCATGGTTAAACATTGCATTCATTCGAGCTGAAATTGTGGAGACTTGAAGTTCTTCTCCAATTGTTTTTCCAATGATGTCCCCTTGTGCTAAAGCTTCGGGGACGACCTCCAAAACTTGACTACCTTCTAAAAATGCAGTTATTGACACACCTCTCATTAACCCAAAACTGCCTCCCCCATACACTAAATGAATCTTTCTCTTAGCTAGCACTTGACTAAGATGATTTGTTGATTCTAAAAACTCCTTTTCTTTCCCTGGACTAGATCCACCAAAAAAAAAAATATTTCTTATATGATGACTTAAGGAACTTGCCATTTCTACACACTTTTGTATTTGTTGAATGTATGGGTTGAGTAGAAATGAAAGGAAGGAAGAGAGGATTTTATAGATGAGAAATTAGAAAGGCAATCATACCACCAATATGTAGGCCAACTAGAGTCTCACACATACTGTCTCTCTCTTTTTATTTATTTACTTTTAAAGAAGCACGTGTATGTACAGGTAGTTGTGATTGTGGCTCACATCTTCCCTTGGTTTTATGTACAAGAACGACTTAAACGCCCTCTATAGGTCGGGGATAGGCTTTCCATCTAATTTTCTTATGAACTGCCAAACAGGGTCTTTTTTAGTCAGATTCCAAAGACTAAGTTGATCATGTTCTTTATAAAATAGTGGCCATAAATCATGAATTGCACGATGCACATCTTCACTAGGATGCATCTCAAGAGTCAATAGAAGATTATCTAAAGTCTTCTTACTCAGGCCATCCTTAATGAATTATATTTTATCTTCGCAGTTTATAGATACCATTCCTAAAGAATGACATTGTGCATTACAAGTCCATCTAGCACATCGATGATAGACTTTCAATCATTTTGCATGACATTTCTTTGCAAAAGTGCTTTTATCTGTTCTTGGCATATGTGAAATGAAGGAGTTAGACGACTCACCTGATAATCAGACCTTTGCTTCAATAAGCCAACGAATATCGTCAGGAATTTCATGATTCATTAACAATCTCAATCTTGCACATCTAGCACGGTAAATTTTTGTAATCGTATTTTGAGGCAGAGCGGGAAAATACTTTTTTAATTTTTCAAGATTAGTGTCTATTTTCAAATGAGAATTGGAAGAAAGATTCAAAGAATTGCATAAATATATACACAAATATCAGTTATTGTGGGAAACTGAAAGAACCGACTTAAATCACGGAGTACCGTTGTCCTCCATTTGATCAGGGTGAGAGAAACTAGCAAAAATCACTCAAAAAGAAACACAAAAACAATGTGAGAAAAAAAAATAATCAACTTTTATCTATAAGATCATTCCAACCAATTGATTCATTTTCACTAGGAAAATTATCAAAGTAAGCTTTCAAACGATGTCCATTTTCCTTAAAATCATTGTCATTCATTGAATTCTCAATATCATAGGCCCTATAAGGATTGCTCCATCTTGGTCTTAGCTCTCTAGGGAATGCATAGAGTTGAGAATTATAAAACAAATTTTTTTGACCAGTATCAACTTTTTGACAATTTTCACAAGTTTTGCAGAATGCATACGTGTCCTTGAACATGATGGGCCAATAAAATTTATTTTGAAAGATTTTTGCAGCTGTCTTTTTTGACGAGAAATAACTTCCACATGCTTTAGAATGACAGAGTTTAATGACACTACTTACCTCATTGTCGGGAATGAATCTTTGAAATATTTGATCAGGACAATATTTGAATAAGTTAGGGTCATCACAATAAAAATTCTTCACTTCGTTCAAAAAATTTTCTTTGTCTTGAGTTCTCCAATGAGCTGGCAAATCTCCTAAAGCAAGAAAATTGATATTTTTATCATACCAAGGTATTGGACTAAGAGAAAGCAAGGATTCATTAGGAAAGTAATCATCGATTGGTGTGATGTTAGATGTCGAATCTATTGTCACTGTTGACAAAAGATTAGCATCAACATTTTCGGTGCTTGTTTCATCCATGATTTCTTCCTTAGAATAAATCATTTGCAAATCTTTAGATTCATCTAACTCATGTTTACTTAAAGTAGATTCAAGTTGATCATAAACTAATTTGTTAATATGATTTACTTCTTGTAAATCATTATCATCTTCAGGTTGCTTGCAAATGTTGAAAATATTCATCTCCAATGTCATGTTTCTAAATGATAGCTTCATAAGTCCATTCCTACAATTAATCAATGTGTTAAAGGTTGCAAGAAACGGACGTCCTAAAATAACAGGAAATGAATTACATGCTTCAATAAGTTCTGTGTCTAAGACAATAAAATCCACAAGATAAATGAATTTATCGACTTGTACTAACACATCTTCAATTATTCCTCTAGGCACTTTTACAAATCCATCGGCAAGTAAAAGAGATATAGAAGTTGGTTTTAACTCACCTAGATTGAGACTCTGAAAAACTGAATATGGAAGTAAATTCACACTAGCACCAAGATCAAGTAAGACTCTTTTAATTTTTTGTTCTCCAATAAAGCAAGAACCAAAAACTTGACACGACTAAAAGGTTGATGTCTTCTCCCAAGTGTAGGAGTGTCGAAGTAATAAATAACCCGGCAAGACCGGGGTCGAACCACAGGGAGGTTAATTGTACAAATTATAAACAACAATTATAAACAACAATAATAGTAATAACGATAACAATAATAATAATAATAATAATAATAATAATAATAATAATAATAATAGTAGTAGTAGTAGTAGTAGTAGTAGTAGTAGTAATAATAATAATAATAAAGAAAGAGAAGAAGAAGAAGAAGATGATGATGATGAGAACTTAGAGATGAAATATTAATGTAAGGATTAAACAATAATAATAATAAATGTCAAGGTTAGAGGTTCCACTAATGGTATATCAAACAAGTATAGTATAAACTCTTATTATTGAATTGGAAACCACACACAAAGGAGGTTCCAATCAGATTATATATTGTTAACATGATTACATTAGTCATCTTATTCAATTAATGCTAATACTTGTAAATCTCGTCAAGCATTAATGATTATAACTTATATTAACAACAAATCAAGTTCCTTTCATAGCTCAGGTGTCGGTTATACCATACATTATGGGCTATGAAAGTGTCAAGCATTTGTTGTACCAAGTGTTATACAACATAAATCAAGATTAGTCATTTAACAAGCAAAGTATTAAAGAGTGAACAAGATAACAAATATAAAACATGTTAGTATCAAACATTAAAGTCCATATTAAGTTTACATTATACTTATTCTTACACCATTAGTGTAACCTTTTCACCTTGACATAACTAACTTAGCTAGACATAATGAAAGAAAGGAAAATAAATAAACAAAATAAGAACATAAAAGTTAACTAAGTAAAGGAAAGGAAATGAAAGGCATAAACTTAATATTAATAAAAGCAAAGCATAAACATTACAAAAAATACAAAGAGAGAAAGGAAGAGCATGATCTTGATCTGAAAACCAAGATGCCTAAATACATGGCAAATGCCTCCTTTTATAGGCCAAAATTAGGAACTATTGATTTGATGACTAATTGATAAGTGGGTGGCCAACTTTTGACTTGGTGACAATCCTTATCTTCTCTTGTCTGCCCAAAACGTCATTGATAACGTCAAAACTGGAGCGAGGTGCAAACATGAAAGTTGTAGGCAATGGTCTCAGCTTTCTTGTGTAAAAAATTCAGCTCATTTGGACTTCTAAAACTCCCGATATGGCCAAAATACCAAACAGTGCTCGGGCTGGAAGATAGATTCGGGCTTCTTTGTTGTTGCTACAATTTGGACTTGATAATGGTCTTTTTAGATCTTGGGCTCCATATGAAAGTTGTAGGCCTATGTCTTACCTTTCCATCCATATAAATTGGACCTAAATCTGAGATCTGTAGCTCCAGATATGACCCAATTACCGAACAGTATTCCGGTTTGGATTGCACCAACATCTCTTCTCTAAGTTTGACCATCTCTTTATCCATGCAATTTAAGTTCTTCAAGTCATCAATCAATCCTTTCATTTATGTGATAGCCCTGCATTAAAAATAGACATTTACCACAAATTATAGGTATCTTATATTATTAGATACATTATTATAAAACATCTTTTAGTTAAGGAGTTATTGATACTTCAAGTGCAAAATGATGATATAAAACCATGATAAAAATGCACTTTTAAGTACTAATCATAGGACAACCAGGGTCTTTATATTTCAAAGCATTATTGTTCTGAAGAATGGCACTTACTTGTTCTGCTAAAAAGGCTTTCTTTTTCACATGCAGTTTCCTCTTCACAGTGCATAGATCTTTCAAAAATTTAGCATAAGAAGGAACCTATTTAATAGCATCCAGCAAAGGTATATTTGATTCTTATCTGTTTGAAAATTTCAAAAATTTCAGAGTTGTGATTGACTTTCCTTTATTTGGTCATGACATGAGGAAATGGAAGTACTGGCGTTGAATTAGTTATTTCTTTGTAATTTTTAGATTCAACCCCTTCCTTACCCTTAGAGATTGACTCATCATCTTTCTCATAAGGTTCAAGGGAGGGTTTTTCAATAACCTTACCGCTGCGTAGAGTAGTGACTGACTTGACTTGATCCATGTGTTGGGATTTTGTTGTGGTTCAGATGGAAACTTACCTTTCTCTTGGAAACTGAGAGCAGATGTTAATTTTGCAAGAGTATCTTTAAAATCTGTCATATTTTGAGCAAGTTGAGTATTGATTGTCTCTTGCTTTTCAATGAATGCATGCAATATTTCCTCAAGATTTCTTCTAGGAGATGGAGCATAAGGAGGTGCATATCCATAAGAATTTTAGAAATTGTGATGTGCTTGAAATGATGGTTGTGAAGTTTGTGCATTGTTGTTCTCACTCTTCCAACTAAAATTTGGGTGATTTCTTGAACCAGGGTTATATGTTTAGGAGTATAGGTTATGGTTGGCCCTTTGGAAACTGTTTAAAGCATGGGCTTGTTCATGGAGACATTCCTTAAAACAAGGCAAGGTTGGACAATCGTTGGTTGAGTGTTTATTTGTTTCACAGATTTAACACACAATGTTTTCAATAGATTTTAATTGACCACTCCTTTTTAATTCTAGTGCCTCGACTTTTCTAGCTAAAGATGCAAACTTGGCTTGAAGGTCATGATCTTCCATAAGATTGTACATACCTCCGCTAGATGAATAAGGTTAAGTTTTACTCGGTGCCTCATAAGTACCCGCGGTGTCCCAATTTTGAGCATTTTCAGCTAACAAGTCTAAGTACTCCATTGCTTCATCAGGGTCTTTATCTTCAAAAGTTTCATTGCACAACAATTCGACCATTTGCCTATCTTTAGGCGTTAACCCTTCATAGAAATGTAAAACCAATCTCCATGTTTCAAAACCATGATGAGGGCAAGTACTAAGCAAGTCTCGATACCTATCCCAACATTGGTAAAATGTTTCTCCTAGTTTTTTAGTGAAAGTAGTGATTTGTCTTTTGAAAGAGTTTGTTCTATAAGATGGGAAAAACTTCTTCAAAAACTGTTGTTGCATTTCATCCCAAGCACGAATGGATCCTGGTCTTAAATTTTGTAGCCATGTTTTAGCTTATATTTTAATGAAAAAGGAAAAAGCTTTAATTTGATGGTGTTCATGCTACAATTTAAATTATTATGTGTTACAAACCTCCTCAAATTCCCTTAATTGCAAGTATGGATTTTCCAATTCCAAGCCATGAAAAGAAGGTAAAAGTTGAATAATGTCTGGCTTAAAATTAAAATAAGATGTATCGGGAGGAAAAACTATGCATGATGGTGCACTTGTTCTTGTGGGATTCATGTGGTCTCTAAGTGTTCTAGCACGGTTATTCTCATTATGAAGTGGTTGATTATCTTCTTCGGCCATATTTTCTGAAAATGATGAGGATACCCTACAAAGTCTCATGCACATGTTGGAATAGAATAAGAGAAAGAAAAAAATAAAAGAAGAAACAAGAGAAAAGAAACAAAGTTATATACAAGAAAAGTGAAAAGAGAAAATAAAATAAATATTATAATTTATATAAAACTTACCTCCCCGGCAACGGCGCCAAAAACTTGACATGACCAAAAGATTGATGTCTTCTCCCAAGTGTAGGAGTGTCGAAGTAATAAATAACCCGGCAAGACCAGAGTCGAACAACAAGGAGGTTAATTGTACAAATTATAAATAACAATAATACAACAACAACAACAACAACAACAATAACAACAACAACAACAACAACAGTAGTAGTAGTAGTAGTAGTAGTACTAATAATAATAATAATAATAATAAAAAAAAAGAAGGAGGAGAAGAAGAAGAAGATGAGAACCTTGAGAAGTATTAATGTAATGATTAAACAATGATAATAAGAAATATCAAGGTTAGAGATTCCACTAATGGTATGTCAAACAAGTATAATATAAACTCTTATTATTCAATTGAAAACCACATATAAAGGAGGTTCCAATCATATTATAGATTGTTAACATGATTACATTAGTCATGTTATTCGATTAATGCTAATACTTGTAAATCTCATCAAGCATTCATGATTATAACTTATGTTAACAACAAATCAAGTTCCTTTCATAGCTCAGGTGTCGGTTATACCATACAGTATGGGCTATGAAAGCGTCAAGCATTTGTTGTACCAAGTGTTATACAATATAAATCTAGATTAGTTATTTAACAAGCAAAGTATTAAAAAGTGAACAAGATAACAAATATAAAACATGTTAGTATCAAACATTAAAGTCCATATTAAGTTTATATTATACTTATTCTTACACCATTAGTGTAACCTTTTCACCTTGACATAATTTAACTTAGCTAGACATAATGAAAGAAAGAAAAATAGATAAACAAAATAAGAGAAAAGTTAACTAAGTAAAGGAAAGGAAATGAAAGGCATAAACTTGATATTAATGAAAGCAAAACATAAACATTACAAAAAATACAAAGAGAGAAAGTAAGAGCATGATCTTGATCTGGAAACCAAGATGCCTAAATGTATGGAAAATGCCTCCTTTTATAGGCTAAAATTGGGAACTATTGATTTAATGACTAATTGATGAGTGGGTGGCCATCTCTTGACTTGGAAACAATCCTTATTTTCTCTTGTCTGCCCAAAACATCATTGTTAATATCAAAATTGGAGTCACTCATATAAAAGTTGTAGAAAATTGTCTCATATTTCTTGTGTAAAACATTCAGCTCATTAAGACTTCTAGAACTCCCGATATGGCCAAAATACTAAACAGTGCTCGGACTAGAGGACAGATTCGGGCTTCTTTGTTGTTGCTATAATTTGGACTTGAAAATGACCTTTTTAGATATTAGGCTCCATATGACAGTTGTAGGCCTATGTCTTACCTTTCCATCCATATAAAGCAGACCTAAATATGAGATCTATAACTCCAGATATGACCCAATTATCGAATAGTGTTCCAGTTTGGATTGCACCGACATCTCTTTTGTAATTTTGGTCATCTCTTTGCTCTTTTAATTTAAGTTTTTAAAGTCATCAATCAATCTTTTTATTTATGTGATAGGCCTACATTTAAAATGAACATTTACCATAAATTAAAGGTATCTTATATTATTAGATATATTATTATAAAACATGCTTTAGTTAAGGAGTTATTGATGCTTCAAGTGCAAAATGATGATATAAAACCATGATAAAAATGCACTTTTAAGTATTAATCAGTGACTGGGCCTTTAGAAATTATTTAAAGTATAGGCTTATTTATTGAGGCATTCCTTGAAAAAAAGGTAAAGTTTGACAATTATTAGTTGAGTGTTCATTGGTTTCACAAATTTGACATCAAAAGTCTTGAATAAGTTTTAATTGACCACTCTTTTTCAATTCTAGTGCCTCAACTTTTCTAGCTAAAGATGTAAACTTAACTTGGAGGTCATGATCTTCCCTGAGGTTATACATTCCTCCACTAGATGTATGAGATTGAGTTTTACTTGGTGTCTCATAAGTGCCTTTAGTGTCCCAATTTTGAGCATTTTCAGCTAGCAAGTCTAGGTACTCCATTACTTCATTAGGGTCTTTATCTTTAAAAGTTTTATTGCACATCAATTCCACCATTTATCTAAATTTAGGTGTTAGCCCTTAATAAAAATATTAAATCAATCTTCATGTTTCAAAACCATGATGATGACAAGTATTAAGCAAGTCTTGATACTTATCCCAATATTGGTAAAATGTTTCTCCTAACTTTTGAGTGAAAGTGGTGATTTGTCTTTTAAAAGAGTTTATTATATGAGAAGGGAAAAACTTATTTAAAAACTGTTATTGTATTTCATTCAAAGTATAAATGGATCATGATCTCAAATTTTATAGCTATGTTTTAGCTTTATCTTTTAATGAAAAAGAAACAAGCTTTAATATGATGGTGTTCATGCTACAATTTAAGTCATTGTAAGTGTTATAGACCTCCTCAAATTTCTTTAAATGCAAGTATGAATTTTTTAATTCTAAGTCATGAAAAATATGTAAAAGTTGAATAATGTATGGCTTAAGATTAAAGTAAGATACATCATAAAGAAAAACTATATATGATGGTGCACTTATTCATGTGGTTTCTTAATGTTCTAACTCGATTATTCTCATTATTTTTATTATGAAATGACTAATTATCTTTTTCAACCATGTTTTCTGAAAATAATAAGGATACCCTACAAAATCTATGACTTAATGTACATGACCAAATTCTAATGCATGTGTAGGAAGAGAATAAAAGAAAGAAAAAAAGAAAAGAAAAGAAATAAAAGTTTGATACAAGAAAAATAAAATAAAATAAACATTATAATTTATATAGGAATTTACCTGCCTAACAACGACGACAAAAACTTGACATAACCAAAAAATTTATATCTTCTCCTAATTGCAGGAGTGCTGAAGTAATAAATAACCTGACAAGACCGTAGTCGAACCATAGGGAGGTTAACTATATAAATTACAAATAATAATAATAATAATAATAATAATAATAATAATAAGTTAAAGAGGACTTTGAGATGGAAGCTTAATGCGAGGATTAAACAATAATAAAAATAAATATCAATGTTAAAGGATTCATTAATGATATTAAAAATAAATATAATATAAACTCTTTTTATTACTCAACTGAAAACTACACACGAAGAAATTTCTAACCGGATGATTTGTCATTAAAAGCTCATTATAAATTGTTAACATAATCATATTAATTATCTTATTTAATTAACATCAAACTTTTAAATATTGTCAGGAATTCATGATGCTAACTTATGTTAACAACAAATCGAATTCCTTTCATAGCATAAGTGCAGATTAAACCATACAATTAGCTATAAAAGTATCAAGCATTTATTGCACCAAGTGTTATACAACACAAATCTAAATTTACCATTTAACAAGCAAGGTATTATGAATTATTGATTTGATGACTAATTATTGAGTAGGTGACCACATCTTGACTTGGTGACAATTCTTATCTTCTTGTTTGAACAAAACGTTATTGTTAACATTAGAATTTAAATTTTGCTAAACACTGAACAATGTCTGAGTTGCAGGATAGATTTTGACTTCTCTGTTGTTGCTACAATTTGAACTTGAAAATAGTTCTTTTGAGTCTTGAACTCTTCATAAAAGTTTTAGGCTTATATCTTAACTTCCTACCTTATAAATTAGACCTAAATTCAAGTTCTAAAGCTCCAATTATGATATAATAATCCACTAATGTTCTAGTTTGGACTAAACCAACATCTCTTTTCTAAGGTTAACCATCTCTTTGTCTTTTCAATTTCAGTAATTAAACTCATCAATCAATCAATCTTTTGATTTATATGATATAACTGCATTTAAAATTAATATTTACTATAAATTAAAGGTATTTTATACTATTAGACTTGTTATTATAAAACATACTCTAGTTAAGGAGTTATTGATACTTCAAGTGCAAAATAATAATATAAAACCTTAATAAAAATGCACTTTTAAGTACTAATCAAAATACTTCAACTTAAAAGCATAACATAGTATCTTTTCAATGAGGGATAATTTTTTAAAAAATATTCTTTTAAACTTCATTATTTATAACATTAACTTATGTTCATTCAGATTTTTTATTAATTTTTTCATACAAAATTGTAAAACTTTAAATATTTTTTAAATTTTCAGGTTAATCTGGATTGACCTGAGTTGACTCTGGTTGATCCATGAAACCCAGGATCCGGTGTACTGTCCAAGTCAACCCCTAGGCTGAGTTTGATAACTATAGCATAAAGTTGTAAATGACGATGGTAATCCTTACAAAAATATGGTTATGGATATAATAAAAATAAATCAAGGTAAAGTCAGTCAATATTGAATCGTAAAACCTAATACAGATATAGTAAGGTTTTTTGATCCATTGAAAGATTATAATAAACCATTATGGAATGGTTGTATGAACCATAGTAAATTATCGACTATGGTATATATGTTCACCATCAAGTCAGATTACGGGTTGAGTGAGGCTAATTATAATAAAATTATTGAATAAGTGAGAAGTATTTTACATGAATAGAACAGATTGAAAGAGAACTTCTATGCTGCTAAGTTTATGATGAAACCTCTCGGTTTAGGATACCAAAAAATTGACATGTGCTTTAAATTCTGTATGATTTATTACCATCAAAATGTTGAGCTAACTAAGTATATGACATGTGGATATTCCCATTATAAATCTAGAATTAGCATAGAAAAAACTCTTATGACATATAGGAAGCTTAGATGCTTCTCAATCACAACAAAATTACAAAAATTATTCATGTTACTAAGGACTGTTGAGCACATGACATGACACCAATCATATAATACGGTTGATGAAGTGATGGTGCATCCTTCTGATATCGAAGCATGGAAACACTTTAACAGTGTGCATCCTTACTTTTGAGCTGAATCAAGGAATATGCGTCTTGGGTTGTGTACAGACAAATTCAACCCATTCGAGATCATTTACTACTCCTTATTCTTATTAGTTGGTCATACTAATGGTTTGTAACTTTCCACTGAGATGTGTATGAGGTCGAAGTTCATTTTTTATCTACGATCATACAAGGTCCAAGCAATCTAGTCCAAAATATAGATGTTTTTCTTCAATCGTTGATTGATGAGCTGACGCAATTGTGGTCCTCTAGAGCTTTTACCTATGATATATCGAGGAAACAAAATTTTGTTATGAGAGCGACTTTAATGTGGACTATCAATGATTTCCTAACTTATGGAATGATTTCTGATTAGATCATACATGGAAAACTTGCATATCCATACTATATGAAAAATAATAAGGCATTCACGCTAATAAATAGAGGTAAAGCTTCTTTTTTTAACTATCATCGTCGTTTCTTGCTAACGAATCATAGGTACAAAAAAACATAAAGGATTTTTTTGTTAACAGAGTTCAAAAAGATGTTGCACCCCTGTATCTTTCTGGTAAAGAATTACATGATGTTGTATTAGAGTACGATGACATTGTGTTTGGTTTCCAATCAGGTAAGCAGAAGTTTTATGGTTTTGTTTTAACCCATAATTGGGTGAAGCGAAGTATTTTTTTGGGAGGTTTCTTACTGGAAAACCAATATCCTCTATCATAACCTTGATGTTATGTACATAGAAAAGAACGTGTTTAAGACCATTTTTAATATCATCATGGATGTGAAGAGGAAGACAAAGAAGAACAACATCAAGGCTAGATTGGATTTAACATTGTTCTGTAACCATAAAAATATGAAGTTAGTTTTTGATGGGTCAAGGGTCGCAAAATCCAAGGCAAGCTTCGTGTTAAAGAAAAATGCACAATACTGGTATATAAATGGCTTAGAAGTTAGCATTTTCTCGATGGGCATGCCTTGAATATATCAAGGTTGGTTAATATGGAGAAATATATATTATATGGAATAAAGAGTCATGACTGCTACGTGTTTATGCAAACATTCATTCCATTAGCTTTTCATGATTTGTTGCTAAAGAAGATATGGGATGCACTCACAAAAATCACTTATTTTTTTAGAGATATATGCTCTAACAAGTTGAATGTTGATCATATTAAAAGGCTTGAAACAATTATTATCGGGATAATATGCAAACTTGAGATGATATTCCCTCCATTATGTTTTGACTCAATGGAGCATCTACCCTTACATTTACCGTATGAGATGAAAGTTAGAGAACTGGTCCAGTATAGATAGATGTGCCATTCAAAACCATTCGAGAGTTTAAATATTATAGTTGCAATGTAATTCATAATTAAAAAAAATCATTGTTTTTTTAATTGAGAATTTTTGTTTAATTCCATATAGGTGCTTCTTTAATCTTAAGAGAAAGGTTATGAACAAAGTGCATATTAAGACTTTGATATGTGAGGCCTATATTGTTGAGAAGATTTCAACATTTATCTCATAATATTTCAAACCTCATTTGAGAATAACAATTAACTGTATTTTATAGCATGATAATGGTGGTAAAGTACCTTCAAGTGGAAACTTGTCAATATTCTCCAATCTTAGACGACCCACACCTAAAAATATCGTAAGGGGAAGATATTTGACTGAAATAGAGTTCAGACAAGCACATAATTATGTTATATTTAATTATGATGAGCTAGGACCTTTTATTAAATAAGTACATGTACTACTTAAACTTTGTCAAGAGTGTACTATTTATATATTGTAATATCATAAACTCATATAATTTGAAATAACCTTTTAGGCAACATCGATGATATTAACTATCAAATAACTCACAACTGATCGAATCCTAAATCTTTAAATTACAAGATGAATAATTTACCACATGGTTCATAACACATATAAGTACTGTCACAAACTCATTATCTCTTGCAAGGTAACTGTATGTCATTAATACAGAATTCTTGTTTATTGATTATTATTGTACTTAATATACAAGGTTTATCAAATGGGAGGGATTGTTGTTATTTCTTTGTCTTTACTAAGTCTAGGCCTTGAAAGAAAAGTTAAGTGCTACATGAGTATTTTGTCAATGGATATGTGTTTAATACTGAAAAATACGGGCACAGAAGAAAAACATATAACAACAGTGTTTATGTTAAGGAATCAATTTATAATGAGTTTAAAGTTGACTACTATGGTAAATTAGAAGAGGTCATCGAATTGTAATATCAAAGCGAGCAGAATAGAGTGTTTTTATTCAAATGTTATTGGTATGACACAATTAATAAAGGAATCATAGTAGATCTACAGTATGGTCTCATTGAATTCAACTCAAAAGCTAGACTTTGCAATGTAAATGATGTTTTTCTTTTCGTAAAGCAATGCCAACAAGTTTATTATACATACACCTCTTCCTTTAGAAATGATCGATCAAGGGTTGATTGGTTATTCGTTTTAAAAACAAAACTGAGGGGTCGTGTTGAGGTTATTCAGGATGAGAATGAAGACACAAATGTACGAGATGAAGTCTTTCAAGTTAGCGAGCTGGTTAAACCATATCGAGTTGCTTCTTTAATTGACTTAGAAGAAAAATTGAATTTTTATGTTTTCAATTATAATCTTATTAATGTTGACGTAGAGGAGTTGAATGATGATTTAAACTCTGGTAGACAAGTAAATATCAATAAAGATGATAATGATATCCATGTTGAAGAGTGTGATAGAGCTGATAATGATTTAATTGATGATGAAGAAGAAAAAAATTCTGACTAACTATCAAACATGAAAGTGTAAAGTATTTTTTTATAATGTAATATATAGATGATATTTTATAACACAAGATATTTATTTTATAATTATTCATTGTTGTTATTATATTTTGCAGGAAGTTTGCAATTCAAGCATTTGTAAGAGGAAAAATAAGAAATATTAACATAATCTGTCATGCAAAGTACGCTATCACCAACGTTTGTACAAACATAAATTGTCTGTAGGTATTTTTACAGAAAATTGTAAAATATTTATTGCATTTGCTACAATCATCGAAGTCTTTATAGACTGACACAATCCGTCAATATTTTACTAAGAGTTATAAAATATTTGTTGCATTTGCTACCATCATCAACGTCCTTATAGATGGACACAATTCGTTGGTATTTTACCAAAAATTGCAAAATATTTACTGCATTTTCCACCATCATCGATTTCACTATAGACAAACACATTTCCTTGGTATTTTACCAAAAGTTGCAGAATATTTAATGTATTTGCCACATTCACCGACGTCTTTAAAGACGAATACCATCCATTGGTATGTTATAGAGACGTGACTGTTAAAGTTATATGTCAGTTCGGTCGACACATATCGACAGACTATGTAAATTCCAAAGCGCGAGCTTTAATGGCTCTTTGATATTATGCTGATATTAACGAACTTACCGATGGATTGTGAAAATTCTAGAGAGTCATTTAAAAATTTTAGTGCAAAATTCAAACTTTACCGACAAAACTTTTATATGCTACCAACAAACAGTTTAAAAGTCAACGCGAGAAAAATATAAAATAATATTATTTAAATTGTTCATTGATGAAATCATTGGTAAAATTGCAGTATAAAACCCAACCCCCCTCTAGTTCATTTCTTCTTCGTTTGTTTCTTGTTTTTTTTTTCAAAAAATCACTGAGAATTTTTGTTGTTTTTATTGTAATCTTCAATATATTAAAAAGTATGTATTTTTTTCTTTGTTTTTGTATTTTTTTATTTTAATTATTGTTATTTTTGTTGTATTTTTTGTTCTTGTGTAATGTTAGTAGATGCAAGTACATACCATTAATTCTGCCAGCCTATATTGGTCCATATATCATGATGATTGTTCTTCCCTGTTTCATCTTCTTTCATCATCTTTCTTTCTTTTATAGTTTTGTTTGTTTTTACGTAGAAAGAAAATATGATATATTTAAAACATTTCAGTTTAATAATAATGTTCCACTTTACTTTTTCATTTCCAATTTTCATCGAAATAGAATGGATGAATAGACGGCTCACCCACCTCACTTTGTAGAATTAAAGAATCATGGAAGGCAATAAAAATAAAAACAGTGCAATAATCCAATATCAGCTTCTTTTCTTTTTGTGTGTGTTCTAATCACTAAGTACAGCTAATAAGAATATTAATCTCATTAATTGAGTTATGAATATTTGACTTTTTGATCTTGAGGCGACAATGACAAGACTCAAATTAAGTTGATCAAGACTTCACCTTCTATTTTTAATTATAAGAGCGAATATCAAAGAAAATCTCACATCAATCAAATTCTAGGACACGATTTGAATTTGGGGAGTAAGGATCATTCCAAGAAGTTTCCTTCTTTATTATATATATATATATATATATATATATATATATATATATATATAATCAATTTCATGATTCATAAACACAGGTCAAGTCACTTCCAAAAAGATGGTTGATTTGGAAGAAAGGCACTAAAGAGAAAGTTGATTTTATTAGGAAAGGGAAGGGTAAAAGAAACGGTTGTTGAGCCTTTGTGCCTTTTTGCACTTTCCTAAATGAAAAGGCAAATTTAAGAATTCCTTGCGGTTTTGAGGCAGATGGTTAGTGGTGATTTTCTTTTCCAAATTGATTCAAATAAACAACAAGAAGTATATAAAATTAAGAATTTTCATAATTTTAATTAACTTGGTATTTTTTAAAATAATATTTTTTGAAGGGAATTAATTAAATGCACATAAAAGTCATTTTATTAGGAAAAAAATAGTATGGCCAGACATTTTTTCTTGATAAATTTGGGTTTTTTGTATGTATATTTTCTAAATATAAATATAAATGTAATACCAATATTTAATATCATTATTTACGAAAAATCCAATCATCATCATTTGTAAAAAAAACAAAAAATCTAAATAAGTGTGTTTTAATAAGCTTTTATTTTTTTTAACTTGTAATCATTTAATCATTAAAGATCTATTAAAGATCTACTGTTATATCAAATAAATATTTTAAATCAAAAACTTAAGTTGTTGGTTGAAATTTCAAAAAATATTTTATATTATTTTTATTAACACGCTTTCTTAAATGAAAGTTTTTTTGAACTTGAGATTGAAATTTATGTATCCCTCATCCTAATTTGTACTTAATTTTATTAATATAATTAGATATAATAATTTATGACTATTTAATTATTAAAACTCTAATAATATATTAAAAAATTTGAGTTATTAGATGAAGCATGATGAATAATTTTATACTATTGCAATATATTATTTGGATTGTTCATTACTGTGTTATGATTTTATTATACAAACCTTCAGTTAATTCATATAAATGGCACAAAGAGTTTCAAGAGAGAGAAAAATCTTTGGAAAGAGGGGTTTCAAGATATCTCTGTTATTACATGCTAGAGGAGTCAGATAAAGTGAAAGAGAAGAAGATAAATATTAAGCTAAGAAAAGTTGGAATTGTTAAAAATAAGAAACTGATCTTCGTGAGTTGGGCTTAAACTATAATTAATAAGCTAAGAAGATGAATATTAGTATGCTAGAGAACGTATTTTATGTGTACAAGGTACATGAAAATTAGTGTTGCATACAACTCAAAAGAAAGGCACACAAGAGAAGTAGATATTGTAGGAAATTATTGTCGAAGAGGTTATATATAATATAAGTCCTGGGATTTATAATATTAATAGAATAATATATATATATATATATATATATTAGCCATTACATTTTTAAAATATTAAGAATATTTTCATCAAATTAATTTTTTTTACACAACTCCTATTGTTAGATATAATAAAGGGTTGATGAACCCAGCTTCCATCTAAAACAATTCTGCTTTCTAATAAGTGCAAGTCGCATAGTTTTCAAAGGAGAGCATAAGAAACATTGAAAAGTCATTAAAAATTACAAAAGAGTGATGTGATATTGGAAGCTTAGCTTGCTTTTTATGTTTCAATTTAGTGATAATTTATGGTGTAAACGTGAGACTTGAAGATATAATTTTGCTGAAAAGGATGTCAGCAACAAGAACCTTATATTATATTTTGTTATTGAATTTTTTTTAAGCGGTTTGCCTTTATTAAAAGGTTTAGAATTTGTTATATAGGCCAATTGAAAATTAAAACTAGAATATTAATAAAAAGAAAAAATAACATAAAATTCAAAATCAAACTAGTAATCCAGAAATTAAAAAGAAAAAAGAAATTAATTTTCAATTTAGCTCAAACAACATCTTCCAAATCTAATTTGAAGATTATCTTAATTTTAGTAGTGTTGTTTGACATTATCATATTAATTAATTATTTTAAACTTAACTCTGTCCCAATCTATAAACAAGGCTGTTAAGTTTGGTACGTCATTGTGATGATGATGATGATGCAATCATGAAAGATTAACAACAGACAATTTAAAACCATCGGAACCTTCAAGCCCGTTTACAATTGCGTTTTATCACAAGGAAGAAGATTCCAAGCGTTCGTGAAAATATGAAAAATGACAGTTAAGACATCGAGTGCTAAACAACTACGAAGACAGACAGACAGATAGCTTGATCCATATGAATGAAGATCTAGAGAGGGTAATGGGCCCAGATGAGGAGGGAGAGGGGGGGTAAGGTCTTATCATGATATATCTTTTGTATTGCAATACGCATGGAGTGGGAAATCTCAAAAGTATCTCCAGCATTGATGTTGGAAACGAGAAAATGTTGGGTCGCTACTGCCTGGCTGACCCTCTTTGTCTCTTTCTGCCCTTTTCAGCAGCTTCTGCTTCTACAGATGACCAGAGGCAACAGCTAGCTCTTGTTTATTTTTCTTGTCTAATATTTTCCACTGGTATTAAATCACTACAAACTTTATAGACATATTTACCCATTATTATTGTGTATATCTACATGCATTATATGCGTGTGACATGACAACCCTATCAGGATATACATACACTTCTTGAGACACAGATGCCCCACACACATCACCGCATAGATCCAAAAGACAGACTGCATGATTTGACATATCAGATTCTGTACTCCTAGCCCCATCCCAGCAGACAAACGTCCTCGCCCCAGTTACATTTACATTGCACATAGCAATAACCCTAGTCCCCTTTCTATTTTTCACTCCAGGTTTCATTGCATCTGTGCCTTCCTATATAATACACCTGCGCTGTGCCCCGGTTCGATGCTCTTTAACTACTACACACAGATGGATGTCGCGGACTTTACAGTCCACTTTTTCTACGGTGCATTTCTTGACAGTACAGTATTAGAAATCATGTCGACGGTTAAAAATTAGTGATCACATGCAGCCATCCGATTAAGCTGTGATGATGTTAGAGTGATTAGAGCTAACTAGGGTTTTGATCTCGTCAGCATTACACTACAGGCAACCCTGAAGTGTCTCCCTTTAAAAAAAACAAAAAAAAACAAAAATAGTAGTACTATAGTTTTGCTTTTGAGAAAGAGAACCCTACTGTCAAAGTGGGGTTTAATAAAGTTGATTATGATTGTTAGTACCACAATAATTATTACATTGCTTAAGATTGTGTTAATCTCTAGCAAGTACGGAAAGAGAGGCGCAGACAGCTAAGCTTGACCTAACCCTAAAGGGGGGGGGGGGGGGGTAAGATTCTCTAGTGGTTAAGAGAAAATCTAGGGTTTCTTGTCATTACCTGCAGCTAAATATCATTCAATAAATTTCTTCTTTTCTCTCGTTCTTTTTTTTAGTTAGTGAACAATGAAGAAAGCACACAACAGCTAGCTAAGATGCATAAAAGGCGCAGTGATATGTGGAAGAATAACATAACTATGATCATAAATAAAAAAGATCACTGCATATATACATGAAATGGCTGGCCTGCCTTAGACTTACACAAATTAAATGTGCTTTGAGGTGGTATGTCTTGTCATCTCTGCATGTTTTCGTCCCATCAAATTTGGTGTACTTGATCATGGTTTTTTGTTTTCCCTTCAAAATATGGTTGCTTATGGCTAGGTACTTATCTTTTGATGAATAACAACAGTACTGCGTCTCCTTGTTTTTTAAATTAAAAAAATAAATTAATGCATTTCTTCTAGTCGAAAAGGCTTAGTGCATTTGGCAAGAGGATCGATTCCTAATAAAATGTTTTCAATGTTTTTTTTTTCATTCGATTTTAAAAGATATTTTCGGAACAGGTTGTATCCCAATTGAGATTAAGTCTCTCGATCGAGGGCTTATGATCACAGTGCATCTTTCTCTCTCAGGTTTCTTGCGATACGCAGAGCCGCTGCTGCGCGCACTGTATATAAAAGCTTGCATCCATACAATACACTTCAGAAACTCTCTCCCCGTGGTTTGAGTTTATGGTTCTTTGAGAAGAAAACTAAATCATGGATTAATGTCATACCCTTAAGTGGTCCTTCATGGCTACCACAGTAGACAGACATGGCTGTCCATTCTGTCTTCTTGAGAGAGACAGAGAGAGGTACGAAAAACAAATGCACAGCGTTTTAGAGAATATTGTAATTGAGTTTATAATAGAATCCGAACATAAATGAAGAAATAATAAATAACTGGAGTAGCAGTCACAAATTAATTAAGAGCATGAGATTAGCACACAAATATATATATTTATGAAATGGGGAAGGTTTTTGTGCATGCATGGGGCTGTGAAGCTCTTCAAGCGGAGGCCGGTCTTCCTATTTTGTTAACTAGGAGACTTCAACATCAAACCTCTTATATGCAGTAATAATCTTCGATCGATCGAGTTGTTTTTATTATTTATACATAGAAAAACCGTGGCTTAAAATATAGATATGTAATTCTACGTGCTACTCACAGGGAGCCATTGATCTCGTACAATCCACTAGTTTTTTGGGTGCCCTCTCCTGCAAATGACTGGTGGTCTAATTTAGCGTGCTTGTTGCTGTCCAGCTTCAGTCCAAAGTGAATGTGAGGAAAATGTGCCCACTGAAAAAACAGATGTATATATACATATTGATTATTGGGACTTACCGGAGGCTATCCTTAAGACATGCGTTGAGATTTTATTTTTATTATTATTTGAAGGTCAGAGGTGTCTGAAGAATAAAATACAAATTAAAAAAACAATTATTGGTATTTAATACTGGGTAGAGATGGTGTTAATTTTACAATATCTAATCATAAATATTGTTTTAATATTGGAACAGACTAAGAGTCAAAGGCATCACGATGAGGTAATGAAAAAACAGATAAAAAGAAATGAATAAAATCTAAACAGATCAGGAGGCGAAATTAACCCATCTTGAAAGAAAAAAAGATTAAATGTTCGAATATTTTTAATTTGGACAAGAATATATCTCCATTTATACATATGTTCTAGACTACGTGCGTGTGCGATTTAATTTGCAATTTCCGTGAATTCCTAGGAATATATAGTTCTTGCAATGAACATGCCAACCCTAAAGCTTTGCCTAATTTATGGAAAGTTCTTTCTCTTTATTTACCTGAAGGCGTCATGTCAGATTGAGATGACTTCGCATCCATGACAAAATATTCCTTTTATTTTGTTTCCTTCAGTTCATTTTAAATTATTAGCAGTCTTAGCACCAAGAGTGCAGGAAGAGAATTATGGACTGATTAGATAACATAATTGCTGAAATATAGGCTTTATCACTAATTAACAAAGTTTCAACAAACAGTCTTAGCACCCAATTAACAATTGACATGACACTGATTATATCACGCAAAATAAATAAATAAATAAATAGGGAGGTACTGGGGGAGGGGACATGGGTTTGGTGCAAAAATTATTTGCAACCATTGGGAATATAATTTGGGATTTATTAGCAAAGTTGACATGCCAAGCTCGAAAATCAAATGATTATCCATTTATCATTGTTTGCTACACTAAAAGAGTAATCTAATCCATTTTAAACATGTGAAAATGGATTATTATTATTATTATTATTATTATTATTATTATTATTATTATTATTTTATTTTTTTGTTTCAATTCCCGAGATGGAGACTTGTCAATGGAAGAATGAGAAAGCAACAAGTCTGTAGGCTATATCCTTTAATTCTACGTACATTCATCAAAACACCATGTAAATATATGTGTGGTTTAATATGATCAAGATTATTTTTTTAAGGATTAAAATTGACATCTTTATATCTTCACCACAACTGATTATTCTAAAAAATAAATGCTCCATTAAAAATAGTTTAAGACCTCTTGAGTTTCTATATATATATATATAGAAATGTGCCATGAAGAAGTATTATAGTGCTGACTGCTGAATGTTCAATTATCTCTATCAGAACAGGAAGAAAACACAATATTTATATCTAATTCCTCCTAAAAATCCAAGCCTTGTCACTTTAATATCCATGTCTCCTAAAAATAATTACGAGAGATTTAGATTGCAAATTGACAGGCAGGTGTTTGTTATTATTAACCTAAATACTTCCACATACATGATTGAAGGACAAAAACTCACATTTTTGGCTGCTGTGCTGAAAGCTTCCCTGTGGCTAATGTCAGGGTTACTAGCCTTGATCCTTTGAATTTCCTCCCTGCAAGTGAAGTGATTTTACTTTCAGTTAAGGGCTTGAAGACCAACACTTATTCTTCATGTAAAGAGATAAGAGAGGGTATATATATATATATATATATATATATATATATATATATATATATATATATATATATATATATATATATGTCAACTTAATTACTTGATGAACCGATTATATGCAGAAGGAACACGCTGCCTCTTCTCTGGGGCTGCATTATTGACAATTGACAGGGAAATAATTAGTCCATTAACATATGTGTGTGTGAGAGTGTGTGTGTAAATTAACCATAAGAAATTATATTAAATGATATCATTTTACTCAATAATTACATTGCTTGTACATACTATAAATTGACCCAGTGTATATAATACATGGTATTTTTAATTATTATTATTTTTAGATAAAACCCAAATGATTCATTTGAATGCTTTATTAACATTTTAAAAGAAATAATCCTATAGATTATGTTTTGTTAGTATTACAAGGCAGAAAAAACATACATAAAAGATACATAAACGTATGTATTTAGTTGATAGCTAGGGTGATCGGTTCTGCTGGCTCATTTACTCTTTGCTAGCTTTGTGGTCGTCATCAACATTTCTAGGTCCATCATATCTTAACCCTACGCGTGTTGTTTGGTTATGCATCTAATATGTGGTCGCAACCACGCTATGGTAGTATTTATCACCTACACATAAGTACAATTTGGACATGGAAAATGACTGATAGCAAAGAACATACACACCCCATGAAGTAACAAATGTATCCAGCTGTGAGCGTACCGTGAGAGAGAGAGAGAAAGAGGGAGGGAGGGAGACTCACGGCGGATGGCGGGCATCCTAGGTGGTTCATGCTCAGTAGACTCTGAAGCAGTGACCTTGTTACATTTGGAAGATGATCCAAAGTTCTTGTTCAAATCTTCTGAGTTAATAAGAAGCAGTTTCTGTGACTTTGCACAAACAAATTAGAGAGGTGCACCAAGAAACATTTTCTTACCAAGAAAGAAAGCCTGTGATAGTTTGGCAAAGGGATTTATAAGTTCTAGGACAAGTATAGCCAAAACTCACGTACAAAAACATCAAAAAAAAGGAAGGGGAAAGTGTGTAATATAAGAAAGAAAACATGTAAAATCAAACTGATATTATTTTATTTTTTAATGAAATGTTATAAATTTTAATTGAAAAAATCATCCCTTATTCTCTAAAATCTTCCTTAAATAAATATATTCTTGGAAAGAATATAAAAAGTTTACAGTTAACCATAAGAATGTCCCTGAAATGATACTCACTTGGGGATCTTGAAGAGGAAGTGTTTGTAAGGACGCTCCCATGTTCACAGACAGCAAATTGCCACAATGCCCGCATCTTACTGTCACAATATTGAACAAACTGCTGCTTGGAACACTAACCTGCCAAGAAGAATTTGTGAAACATGAAAGGAATGTCTTGTATTTTTCACAAGAAATCACTTGGATAGATCCAAATGTATAAGTTGCTTCAAATTTTAACAGAACCCTAGCATCCAAAACTGAAGGTTAATTAGGCTAGGTTTTGTTAGTTTGTTGTTTGAGCTTTTTAAGTCAAGCCCACATCTTTAAAACTAGTTGGACCATTGCATATAATAATGATCTATATATATTTATAAGACATGAATTGATGATATATAGCAACTAATAAGAAAATTAAAGAATCTAACATCGAAGATACTCCAACTTTAGTACTTTGAAAAGGTAACTAGACGACATCCATAAAACATCATATCAAGTCTTGACATCCACAAAGAAATTTTTGAAAAGTTGAGGCCTCTCATGCATCTTATCTAGTGAGAAGAAAAAAAGAAGAACAAGAAGAAAAGAAAAGGTTTTCTGATATGTCATAAGAGAAATACAGGAGTTAGGACATAAGAAGGGACAAGGAGGAGAAGCAATTAAAGGCAGGGTTGCAACTTGAAATGGAACTACTTATTGGAAATAAGAGGAGAAGGAAAGGGTGTATGTGAGAAGGAGGAGCGGAGTAATGAAGCGATTAATCTTTCATCTGCAACTGAGTTCATCTTTTTTTCATTATTTTAGGGTTACTTATGGGGCTCGAATCTGCTTGAGTGATTCTTTTCTCTATGTAGGGATCGAAATTAAGGACTTGTTACTCAGTTACCGCTGATCTCACAGACATCTCACATGGTAATAACTATAAGGACTTGCTCTTGATTCAAATGTCTCCCTTCTCTCTCTCTCTCTCTTCCCTCCATATCCTTTTCCTTTCGGTGCTATACTGACTTTTTGCCCTGACACAGAAGCAAGATGATAAAAGCAAAACAATAGCCAACACAGTGATTGAGAGAGGAGTGAGGGAGAGGAGATTGAAAAAGACTTGACTGGAACGGAACCATAAAGGCTAAATTAACACTTAACACAGCTATCGAAGATGGTAATGAATAAAGAGATAGATATGATTTTAACTGATCTTTGTGTATAGTGCTTGGGATCTTCATTTCTATAAAAGATATTGGGGAGAGAAAGAAAGAGATTGTATTATAGGAGAATGCACTTCAAAAAGGGTTGTTTATAGAGGCCTGCTATGATGAAAGGGTTTGAAAAGGAGAGTAAAAGCATTTATTTGGGCTATGGCTTGGCTTGACCATGATTCTCTTTGCCAGCTCTCCACAAACTCTAGTACAAACAAAGCAAAGCACTCCCTTTTGTACTTACAGGGATACACAATCCTGAAAACATGCAACATAATTAATATGTTAGATCAAAGTAATCATTTCAAGTCCTTGGTAAGCAGCAACAGAAGCACCCACCTCCGAGAGAGAGAGAGAGAGAGAGAGAGAGATCTTGAACAGTTAACCAGTTCATTCCAAGAAATGTCCAATGACAAAAGGTCATCAATACTCTGATGAATTAGTAAATGGAAGGCCAAGGGTAGAAATAGCTATCTAGCCTTCATGAGCAGTAGATTAGTAGCATGAAAATTTGAAAGTGTCTAAAGTTTCTGCAAGGCTAAGAAAAGGCTTCTTTTCTAATACTGGCACCATTACCTGCCAGGGAAGAACCCTAATACCTAACTGCAGCCCTCGTCAAAAGACCTTATAATCTTAGCAGCAAAGGACCTTGGATTGCCTTTCTTTAACTTCTTGAAATGCTGGTACTTTCCTAGCTTCTTCTTATTTGATAGATCACCAAAGGTTTTAAATCATATGGTTTTGATGAATTCTGTGGCTTTCCTTAACCGCTAAGTTTTCAAATCAAGGTCTGATGAAAAGGCTCGATCGTAACGGTACACAAGAATTCTATGAAATGATTTTGCAGACTTTGGGTGGTAAAACCCAGATAGATTTTGTCATAAAATATGACACAGGAGAGAGAATTGTTGGCTATTCCAAAGAAGAATCAAGAAAAATCTTTGATCCATGATGGATGAAAGGAAATCATACCAAGATAATGTTTTTTCTTATATAAACACCAAGATAATGTCATCTAAAAAAAATTGGGTTTGCGTTGTTATTCTACAAATTAACCACATGTTTTTATATATATATATATATATATATATATATTCTCATCCCCAATCATTTCAGCTGAACGATCCTCTTAGCTACAGAAACCTACAAAACCGAAAAACATTCACCAACAAGAGCTTTGCTGATGACTGAACATGATGCAGGTATGACAAATTCAGCTCTGAAGAGACATCATGAGACTAAACACCTCACCAGATGTCACTACTAGGTCATGAAAAAGAGAGAGAGAATATATATATATATATATTACATACACGGAGAAAGAGAGAGGGGGAGGGAAGGGGAGGGGAGGAGGGAGAATTGAGTGCTGTACCGCTAAAATGGTGTTGCAGAGGTTGCAGTGAACATAACAAACAGGTTCAGATACCAACTCCAGAGACATCTTTTTTAGTGCTAATTTATGAAAACTATGGATTTGAGTACAGATCAAGGGAGAGAATAGAATTCTCTAACAAGAGAAAAGTGAAGACTAAGCAAAGTTACGTAGTTTATATAGATATAGATCATATATATACACACACACACACATAGAGAGAGATAGAGAGAAGGAGCGAGAGATACCACTAATTAAATAAAGAAAAAGGTAAACAAAAACAAGAAAAGGGAATTAACTGAAAGAAAGAAGAAAATACTAACTAGTAGCAATTAATAATAGAGAGAGAGAGAGAGCAAGAAGTCAGAAGTGTACACGAAAATGTGTCGGGCAAAATAGAAAACTGAAATGGTATGGTATGTAAGTGGGGTGTCTTAGTGGTTTCCTTTCGTTTATGTGATGCATGTATAGTGGTTTTTTAAGGGGGGAAAAAGGTTAGCGAGTTACGGATTTGTGGGGGGAGAGAGAGAGAGAGAATGAAGAAGAACGTGATGTCCATGGAGGGATGAATTAGAGGGTTGGGTCGGGCTTATGATTGAGTGGGTGGGAGTCATCCACCCATCTCTCTAACCATCCTCTCTCTTCCTGTAGCGGACGATGAGGGCGATATATATATATATATATATATATATATATATATATGCTCGATCTTGGAATGTTCAGGGAAGATAGAAACAGATGGAATATCCATAGTAAAGGGCTCAAAGAGAGTTTTTCAGACTGAGAGACCGGAGAGATGAATTCCTTTTCACATGTTTTTTTTTTTATCTTGTCAGGTAAGAAACTGTATAGTTGTAAAATTCATTTGATTTATAAATTAAATAGTTAGAACTCGGTGTTTTTTAAAATTTTAAAATAATTAAAATAATAATGTTTTAAAATTACCTTTTAAATAAATTAAATTAAATATCATTTAAATTTTGATTAAATCAATTAATTTTGGATGATCAATTAAAATCTTATTTAACATTAAACCCAACTCAAGTGAGCTTTCAATCAACAACTGGAGTTGACTTACCGGTCATACAAAAAATTTATAAAAAACTCCTTTTCTTTTCTTTTTTTTATTTTACACCAAATTAGTAAAATGTGGAAGGGAGAAAACCATCTATTTTGTTCTCTTCTGTTTGCTTGGAAATAAATAAAGTAAAATAATTAATTACAAACTGTTCCCTATTTTGTAATCTTTTGAATTTCATTCAATTTCTGCCCATTGATTTTAACCTTTCACCTGATTGGTACGAAAGAGCAAGTGTATGTCGATTTAAAGTTTCCTTGGATCATCATTAGTTCATTAATTCATCAATAATGCCGATATTAAGTTTCAATCAAATTATTTAATTAAGAAGCTCTGAATTAAATTGTAATATAAAGTCCTAAAGACTTTGTTTAAAAAATAGGGCACTCTTGCTTTTTGGTTCATTTGGTAAAAGAAGCATAGGTGGTTGGAGTAGCTGATAGGCTGCAGCCTAAAAAGGAGCTTGGGAAATTATTCTGCCTTTATCAAACCTAATGGAATTCAAGCTTACACAGTTGCAATCCAAGTTTTGGGAAAGGCCTTTTACTTTTTGAAAAAAAAAACATTGGGGCCTATTTAGTTGTCACATAATTATATTTTTTTTATATCTTTTTAGTTTTTGTCTTCATTTACAATTTCATGTGCCAATAAAGAAAACTTGTGACGGGAAGTTGTCTAGCGAAACCTAAAATTCATTAATATATATATATATATAAAGGATAAAAAACAAAAATAATATGAATATTTTTATCTAGAATTTCTCTTTTTCTCATATTTTTTTTTCTTGTCAAGTTTAACTCTAAAAAATAACTAATTCACTTGGGGCACATTCAATTTTTAAAAATGAGAAGAAAAATTAGAAAAATATTAATTAATGCATAGCAACAGTTTATTGTATTTATTAAATATAAAAAATCCTACTACAAATTAACTAATAACTTTATATAAATTAAGTTTGACGCCATATTTTCAAGATAATATCACTTCACATTATATTTTCTATTTAATGTTGAAAGCAGCTAATAACTCAGCTAGTAAAAGTCAAGTGATAAGGAATTTATTAATTTATTAAGAGGAAAGAATATTTGTGTTTCAAATTCTATCATTTATATTTTTTAATCTATATGTAAATATATAATCACTAAGAACTTCTAGTTGATAGAATCACGTCCAAAAATGCGTCTATATATATAAAGTAATGTCACCTCTGAAGCTTGTTGATTTTGATGAACATTTACTCAATGTCATGGAAAAGTGAGAAAAAAATGGTTCACCAATTAATAAATAATTATATATCATTTGTATTGTTTTATTGATGATTCGGCCATTAATTAGTATTGATATTTCTTTAAATATCAAAATTTCCGATATTACTCTTCTGGGCAAATTTGTGAAAGTTCAAATTGAATTCCAAACATAACATTCATATGAAGCTGACATATTATACTACAAAGGGCCTTAAAATGCATACAAAGTGCCATAAATAAGAAATATTATACAATTCTTATACACATAAGCATTAATAATTAAAAATAAATAAATTCAAGTGATCCCAAGCTTATAATCAAACAACAACGAGCCTAAAAGGGTTAAATCTCAAAACATATTTAATTTCATCACCCTAATTTAGCATATGATTACAGTACATATTATTCAAGTTCTTCAATTATATCCTGACATAAAAAAATATTTATGAGAAATTTATCAAAATTTAACATATGATTACAGTAAGGTCCGCTAATGAACCCAACAGCGAGTGACCTTGGAAGGCTGAACTTGTTTTGTGATGGCACGCCATAAATCCCTAGTTCACGTCCTCCAGCTGTGGAGTTCGGGTCGGGTGTGACCGTGAGCGGGTTGTCCATCATGTAAAAATACCCAAAGATGACGGCTATTGTATTTGGGCTGGTGGTGGAGTTATCAGGGCCTGCAACCCGGACAGCAGTTGGATTTGGACCGCCAGTAACATTGTGCGTGTAGAATTGCATACAACAAGGGCAAAGAGAATACAACAGCAAGGCAAAGAGAAGCAAAGGTTTGATGTTCATTGCCATGGTTAAACATTGGAACATTGAGATAAATTGTTTAATTAATTATTTAAGTATTTGATAACTTATTAAATAATTTCTAAAATTGAAATAAATTAATTAATTCATTTCCAAGCTAGCTTATGATATAATTTTTTGTTTATATAATTTGTTTTTTTTCTTTTCTTGGTTGTTGTTTTTGTTAAGCCTGAATCAGTTAAGTAAAACTACTAAAAAATTAATTAGATCAAATAAGTTTTGTTAAATTAATATCGGTTCAACTAAAAACCTAATTTAAGTTAGATATCAAGTTATCAATCTCTTGTGTTAATTGTCTAGTAAAACTAAGATTATCAATTAATTTTATTAATAATATACTAAAAAGCGGAAGGAAATCACTGTAGTTCCCGATGTATTTTAATAACATTTATATATAATAATAATAATATAATTATTATTATTATTATGATAATTATATTATTATATTGTATTATAATTATATTATAATATTTTTTTGTTCTTTTTTTTTTCTTTTTTATGCCTTTATGGGTTTTTTTCTTTGTTTTTTTATTTTAATAAATTTTTTTGTTTAATTTAGTTTGTTAATGAATCCCGAGTTTGATGGGTTAACCCGAAATTTTATTTTTTTCCTTTTTCTTCTTAATTTTTTTATTTAGTTTAGTTTGTTAATGTTAAATTTCTTTCTATTTAATTATCAAATTTTCATAACACGTCTCCTAAACTTAACAGGTTAACTCAGTTAATTATGAGTTAATCTGTTAATTTTTTTTTTCTATTTAATTATCAAACTTTCATGACGCGAATCTAAGGTTTGACGAGTTAACCTAATTTGAAGAGTTAACCCAGTTAATTCAGATTTTTTTTCTTCATTAGATTTTTTCTTTGTGGGAAAAACATTGTAGCTTCCCCACGCCTTTTGATTATTATTATTATTATTATTATTATTATTATTATTATTATTATTATTATTTGTTTTTTTTTGTTTTTTATGGTTTTTCTTTGCCTTTTTCTTTGTTTTTTTCCTTTTAATTAATTTTTTTGTTTAATTTAGTTTGTTAATGAATCTTGAATTTGACCGATTAACCTAATTTGACGAGTTAACTATGAATTTTCTTTTTCTTTTTTCTTTTTTTTCTTTTTAATTAATTTTTTTCATTTAGTTTGGTTTATTAATGTTAAATTTCTTTCTATTTAATTATTGGACTTTCATGACATGTTTTTCAAGCTTGACAGGTTAACCCAGTTAATTATGGGTTAACCCGTTAAATTTTTTTTCTATTTAGTTATCAAACTGTCATTACGCAAATTTAAGGTTTAACGGGTTAACCTGATTTAAAGTGTTAACCTAGTTAATTCAAATTCAAATCAGGTTAACTCGTCAAACTCGAGATTCATTAACAAACTAAATTAAACAAAAATTATTATTAAAATAAAAAAACAAATAAAAAAAGAAAAAAACTCATAAAGGCATAAAAAACAAAAAAAATAAGAACAAAAAAAATTATAATATAATATAATAATATAATTATCATTACAATTATTATTATTATTACCAGACTTACTTAAACTTAAGTCATATAAGTTTAATATTATTATAAATATTACTCTTAGATCAAGCATTGCAGCTAAACCAAAGACTCTTGAACATATTTTTGTAGAAATATATAAAGCTTTTAATTCTTAACATTTTTTGATATTTTTATGTAAGAAAAAAATAACCTGTCGTGTATGCCATTGTTTTGTTTTGTTTTTTCCTTTTATTTTTAAGCCTTTTATTTTGAATTGCACGGTGCAATCTACAATAAAAAAGTTGATGCTTTTAGTTTCTTTTTTTTAATCTTTTTGTCTTTTTTTGTTTTGTAATTATTTTTTTAATTTATTTTTTTAATATTAATTTTTTTTTATTTAATTATTAAATTTTCATGACACAAATCTCAGGTTTGACCGGTTAACCCGATTGATCCAGATTGTTTCTCTTTTTCCTCACTACTTTTATTGTTTCGATTTCATCTTTTAATATTATATGCAGTCCACGGTGAAAAGACTAATGCCTTTAGTTTTTTTTTTTATATCTTTCATTGTAGACTGCACAGTACAATTCACGGTAAAAAAATTGATGTTTTTTTTTCTTTTAATTAACTTTTTTTATTTTTTTTGTTGATATTAAATTTGTTTTTTATTTATTTATCAAACTATCATAACACAAATCTCAAGTTTGATGGGTTAACCTTGTTAATTCAGATTTTTTTTATTTTTCTTCATGTTGGTTTTTTTTTTGTTTTGTTTTTTTAATTAATCTATTTAAGTATCACACTTTTATGACACAACTTTGCAACTAAACTCATATGTAAAACTATTGGGTGTGGTATTGTAACCAGATCCACTTAAACTTGAGTTTTTAAAGTTTAATGTTATTATAAATATTATTTCTAGTTCCAGTATTGCAATCAAATTTAAAACTCTTTAATATAATTTTGTAAAAAAACTTAATATTTTTATATCTTAATATCTTAAATATTTTTATACATGAAAATTAACTTGTAGCATCACGCGGGTTATTTAACTAATATAATCTATAATACGTGGGGCTTTTAATATAACAATTCATAGTAAAAAATATCATTTTTTTCTTGGAGATTTCCTGGATAGGTTATCTTAAGTGTGTTATAGTCGTTTTCAAGTATACATGTTAGTCATTGGTGAATTTTATGGGGTTAAATTAAGGGGTATTTTTCAATTGTGGAGAAAAAAATAAAGCTCCTATTTAGGGGTTTTTTACTTTATTTTTTTAAAAATTAATTAGTTTTTTAATTTAATCTTTAAATATCTAATTTTTTTCATGAGTTAATTTTAGTGTTTTTTATTTAATTGTTTTAGATTAAATATCTTAATTTTTCAAGGAATTGATTATATATTAATTTGTTTAATTAAATCCATGTATAAATATTTTAATTTATAAATGAAATTTTTATATATAAAAAATACAATAAAAAATCAGTATATTTAATTTCCTTAAAAAAAAAAAAAAAAAAAAAACACCCTACGCGCGGGTGACATCGCTCTATAATTAACCCGCATCCTGATAGCGTGCACTACCAAAAACCTACAAAACTTCTGGAAGCCTTAATTAATGTTCTGCAGTAGGGGCCCGCCACCCACAACTTCGGAAGCTATCGAGTGCAAGAGTCATATTTTCAAAGTCCCATAGATGGCAACGAGGATAAACTACAAGAACCCCTTCAAGTTTTAAGAAGTTTTTCAAATTAACCCCTAATATAAAACTAATTGTGATTTGCTCTATGAATTTTCGATCTTGCTACAATTCTAGGCCTCCGAATTTAACCCCCAATTTGATGCGGACTTCAAGTACATGAAGCATGGTCTTTTTAAATGCAGGTTGTAAACTTCTGTAGCAGTTCATTTTCCCCACTTTATGTCTCCGGGTATGCAGAAAAGGTTCAATTTATTACTTTAAGTTTTTGTGAAGGTTTAATTTCATCTTTAAAGTCTTCAATTTTTTATACATTTTTAGTCCTTATTATTTTAGATTTTTACATTTCAATCTTAAAATTTTATTTTACTCCTGTTTGAATATTGAATGTAAAGAGAAGAGAAAGAAAATTATGATAGAAGAAAGAGAAGAGAACGGATTTTAGCCATCCATATTCAATCCATAAAAAAGTGATTTTTGTGTTAATGAGATCTTTTTTGATAGGAGACTTCAATGAAAGTGTTTTTTTTTTCATTTTTAAATTAATTAATGAGATTATTATGGTTTCTAACAAAATTAAATTGTTTTTTGTTACAACAAGTTGGGATTTAGGTGTTTGACGGTTGAAAAATCAAGTTGTTAATAAAAAATAAATGATTTGTCAAAACAAGAAAAAAAATACATAAATAAGAAATTAGGATTTCATATAAATAGTTAAATATTTTCCAAAATTTTAAGCCTTCAAACCTTTTCAAATTTTATTTTAATTGTCGTGAAATTAAACAATAAAGAATTAGCTTTGAAAATGATCTTATTATCTATGCCCTTACCTCTATTCCATAGTTTATTACACATATGTTGTCGTTAAATAACAGAATTTTTTATAATATACTTATAAAATATCTACATAAATATAAAAGAATTCTTTTTCAAACCTTAGAGAGCAAGCCCATTCAAGACTTTTGCAAAGCTGTTACCGTGGAATTTAGCTTCATTTATCAACCAAAAAAAAAAAAATAGAGAGAGAGAAGAAAAAAATCACATGGTATGATGGTACTGTTATTTATTGCAATAATCGGCTCAACGAGCACAAAAGATTGGTGGTGGAAAGGAGCACTTGTATATAAATAACTGGGAATTAGAAAAAACGCAATGCCTCCTAGCCGATCAGTAGTGTAACAATGTCACGTTGTATCCAATGATGGCATCAAATCCAACCATCGAGTGGGTCTTCGCCAGGCAATATCCACGGGCAAGCCTGAAGATCCCGGTACCACCGACGACAGGCATTTCTCTCACCTCACTCATGATCGGATTCCGGCCAAGCACACTAAACGTGCTGCCATTGTAAGGTCCGCTAATGAACCCAACAGTGAGTGACATTAGAAGGCTGAACTCGTTTTGTGATGACATACCATAAATCCCTTGTGCACGTCCTACAACTGTGGAGTTCGGGTCGGGTGCGACTGTGAGCGGGTTGTCCATCATGTAAATAGACCCGAACATGGCAGCAGTTGCATTTGGGCTGGTGGTGGAGTTATCAGGGCCTGCAACCCGGACAGCAGTTGGATTTGGACCGCTAATAACATCGTGCATGTAGAATTGGATGCGAGTGGCTTTAACCTTCAAGGCGTCTGTGCTTTTGCAGGAGAAGACAACAGCAAGGGCAAAGAGAAGCAAGAGTTTGCTGTTCATTGCCATGGCTAAACACTAAATGAGAAGTTTAAACTGATAATGCAAAAGTCATAGGCGAGGATGGTGTTATATATAGGAGAGTTGGGTGCTGTTCCTGGTTGACAAATCCCATGCAAGATTTTCCAAATCTAGAAATGTCCTTTGCCGGTTTCCATACGGTGCCAGTCTTCATTAGATACACGAGTTCTCCTCTTGCCAAGGCTCTAACAATTGTGTTCATACGTATCGATTTTCTATTCAATCCATCTCAATTTTCCTGGAGCATGACCACGTTGAGATTAGAATATTGCTGTTTTCTTTATAAGGAATAGAGTTGCCCCTAAACTATTATGACCATCCCAATTGAGCCCCTCTCCACCAATCGATTGTCCAGATTAAGTTTAAGCTTAAATCTTGATTACCAAAATAAAAAAAAAAAGAAAGGAAAATAAGAAATGGATCACATGGAACATTGAAAGAAATTAATTAATTATTAAATTAAGTATTTGAAAAATTATTAAATAATTTCTAACACTGAAATAAATTAAATAATTAATTTAGATTAAAATTAATTTTTGTCAAATTATATTTGAATACTAGGAAAAGGCATCAGTTTCGAGATAATTTGAAATTATTTTTATTAAATTTTTTTAAAAAATTTAAATAATTTTTTTATTTAAAATTAATTTTTACATGTTTTTAAATCCTGTTAATATTGAAAATATTCTTAAAATAATATTATTTTAATATATTTTAAATTAAAAAAAAAACTTTAAAAACAATCGGACCACACAAACTCTTCAAGACTTCTGGAAGCCTTAATTAATGTTCTGCATTGGGGGCCCGGTACCCTCAACTTCGAAGGCGCAAGAGTTAAATTTTCAGAGTCCCATGGGTGACGAAGAGGATAAACTACAAGAACCCCTCCAAACTTTAAGAATTGTATCAATTTAACCCCTAACATAAAAAATTATGTAATTTGCTCTATGAATTTTCGATCTTGCTACAATTCCAGGCCTCTGAGTTTATCCTTGAAAAGCCCAAGAGGAATTCATTTTTCAGTATAGAATTGAAGATTTAAAGGGGATTATTATTTAGAAAGTTTCTTGAGATTTGTGAAGTTATTTAATTATTTTCCTAAACCCTTAATTCAAGTAACCGATACAAATGTAGCTTTTAAATAGAAAATCTCCAAACCTGGAGAGGTATTACTATTATTATTAATAATTATTTGTTTTTATATTTTAAAAATTTTTATTTTTATTTTTATTTTTTTAATTAATATATTTTTAATATTTTCAAATCATTTTGATACTTATATAAAAAATAATTTTTAAAAAATAAAAAATTATTAATATGTATTTTCACATGAAAAATTATTTAAAATACCCCAACTATAAATTTTTTATTTTTCATTTAAAATTAGTATATTTTTAATATTTTTAAATTATTTTGATGTGTTAATATTAAAAGTAATTTTTTAAAAATAAAAAAATTATTAACATATATTTTAACATAAAAATTTATTAAAAAAACCCGCTGCTACATTTCTAACTTAGCTACTCCACGTAATATTTTCTATTTTTCATTCTTCATATATATATATATATATGTATATAAAAAGAATATTTTGTGTTATGGCGTTATTCAATTCGCTTAAAGTCTAAAGCCATCTTTTGATTATTAGTATTTTAATTTTTTTTGGGCTGAGATATTTATGTGCACAGCTTCTTCTGCCGCCGCCTTGAGGCCAACGAATGCAAGGGATACGTGGCCGTGCAAAGCGACGTCCCCCTCTCCGGGATAAGACAAATGGGATCAACTATTGTTCATAACTTGGTTTCAGATTTGTACTCTGGGTCGGAGAAATCAACTCGCAAAACCTAAGTTTATTTGATGTCTTAATAAGATTTTATTATTTTGAATAAAAGCTAGAAAGAAATAATTAAATCTCAAATTGACAAGTCATCCGGGGATTAACGACCGACGGATCAACTATAACTGCCGTAATGAGATTGAAGCCGTGATGAAATCCTTCTTCACCTAACCATGGAAAATCGTTCTTCACCTAACCAGGGATCGCCACCTACTCCTGATCAAACGGCAAAAACGACAATCACATCACAAGGGAAGAGCCAACAATCAATCAAGACTCATAAAATTATCGTATGCTGGTTATCAAAATCTTGAAGAGGGAGGAGCTTCTTATATTAAATTAATTTAAGATTGGGATTTCATAAAATCAAAATTAAATTAGGGACCAAATTGACTAAATTTCCAAACTTCGATAGTCACTTTGTAATTTGACAAACAAAAATCTAGGTAGAAGGCCAGCATGGGAACCACTTACCACCCTCCAACTCCCCGCTCTGCTCCACTTCACACTTAATTAAAACCCAACTCCCCATGCCCTCCGTCTCCCTCTCTCCTGCCGGCAAGTGAAGAATTCGGCAATGACGCCAACCGGAATTCTTGCTGGACTGTTTCTCCTTCTAGCTCTGTACTGTGGCATAGACCCATGGAAGCAGAGCGCAATCTCAGGATTCCCAGACTTCAAGTCATTCGAAATTGAAATGCCTCCTTGGTCGCTGCTCCCTAAAGAGAAGGATGAAGAAAACTTACTCCAAAGATCAGAAATCAAGTTCTTGAATCAAATTCAAGGCCCTGAAAGCATGGCCTTTGACCCTCTTGGTCGTGGTCCTTACACTGGTGTTGCCGATGGCAGAATTCTCTTTTATGATGGCCAAAAATGGACTGATTTTGCTTACACTTCAAGCAATAGGTCAGCTTTCTCAGCCTTTGTTTTCTGTTATTATCCTGCTTGGAAAAGGTGATGAGCTAGTTTTCTCGATGGGTTTTAGCTATTTTCTTGTTCTGTTTTTGAATTTTGTGATTGAGTCCCTCAAGGATGGCGAGTGTTGTGATCAGGGCTTGGGGTGTTCTTTTTCACTGCTCTTGCAGGATTTTGAGTTTTGCTTGGAATAATAGGAGTATCATGATAGTTTTAAATGATCTTTAGTGTGACAGATAAAAATGTGAAATGCCATCCATTTTGAGATTGTTGAGCTCTTGCTAATGTTATTTCATATAATTTTTGCTTCATTCAGACATAAGGAAGTTGCAATCACAGAAAGAATGAATATAATATACAAACACAATTACAGTCAATGAATTTCGTGTCTGATTTATTTAAGCTCTTGCGAACTTCATGTCCCTCAAAGCCAGTCTATTGTCTGTAATTGAACTAGCTAGTGCTGTGTTCAAGCGATGCAAATACGGACCTGAAATTTGTCATATGATGCCTCAATCTGTTCTCATCAACCATCTATTTAACTATTATCCAGTTATACCAGCTTTTAGCTTTCGCTACCTGTTTTAGGTTTCGCTGGGTTATCTTTTGAATTTTACTTTTAACTTGTATCTTTTTTTTTTTAAATCTTTCCTGTGGGGTTCAGATCAGAAATATGTAATCCTCAACCGTCGCCTTTGAGTTATTTGAAGAATGAGCACATTTGTGGCAGACCTTTGGGGCTCCGATTTGACAAGAAAACTGGGGATTTATACATAGCAGATGCATATTTTGGGCTGATGAAAGTGGGGCCAGAAGGTGGGTTAGCAACATCACTTTCAAATGAGGCAGAAGGGATCCCTCTGCGTTTTACCAATGATCTAGACATTGATGATGAAGGAAACATTTACTTCACAGATAGCAGTACAACATATCAGAGGAGGTTGGTTGTTGATAGCACTTCATTTTTACTAACCATTCATTTAGAGAAGTGTTTCTTTTTTTCCCCTTCTGTTTGGAACAGAATGCTGAGGAGATATATTTAACAATTTGAAGAGCATTTTATTGTATCCAACCTTTAGCACATGAAATGTGATATCCAGGATTTCTCTTGTTGCCTTTTCAAATGCGTTAAAATGTTTCTCTTGAAGAGACATTGAAAATGCCATTTGAGCTGGAACGCAAAGAGAACAATGCAGTTGAGAAGAATATATCATCTTCTCAAAAGAGGAGTGTCCGGTTTATTGAAAGTAGAGCATGTCCATATCTGTGATTGTGTGGTTTTTCTTCCTTCTTCTTCTTCTTCCTTCTTTCTTTCTTTCCTATTTTTGTTGGTGGTAATATAAGGGGCAAAAGAACCAGAAACACAATAAACTAAATTATACAAGCTCTAGGGGTGGCTATCTCAATAAAGGAGGCCAAAGCCCTGCTGAGGGTGGGCAAGATGGGTGATTTACCTGCTGCATGTTCACACCCATGCTGGAGAGACAGTCAATGAATGAGATGCCTTTCCTGTACACGTGCCTAACCAAAACTTCCTGCTGTTTTCCCACGAGCAACTTGAGGTCCATTTTCAGTTTTCTCTTCTGCGACAATCAACTGGAAGTCAGTGTCAAGAGCAGTTGTATTATGTGATTGTTTGTTGATATATAGCTATATACTTGCAAATGCATGCTCAAACACAATTCCAGACATCCATTTATTTATTGAATGATTGATTGATCGGTCAGGTTTTGACAAGAAATAAGTGGTACTTCTAAGGATTTTGAATTTGTAATACCCTGTTTCATGTTTTCTCTGTTGTCAAATTGTTGTGTGGTGAATTTTTAACTAACTAATGCATGGCTAAAATATTATAAACTATCAGTGGAACCTGATTTCTGTTAGTTGAGAAAATTGCTTCAATCTCTAGTACTACACAGAGTAACTTGCTATAAAAGCTTCCAAATTGAATTTCTTGTGTTGTCCTTTCAAAAGCACTGGGAAATTTGAGTTCTTCCCAAGGTTTACTTGTGTACTCTTTTGCTTTTCACGCCAGTACAATCAACATGCCTGCTAAAATTGTACTATGGTTCCTAGCAAAAACTATTGAACTTGAACCTGCAGAGATGCAAACTCCACCCCTAAAGCTCTCAAAGGGAAAAAAGAATACAATTATATACTGTAAAAGAATAGAATTTTGTTCTGATGACAATGAAAATATTAAACAGATGAACTACCAGAGCTAGGATCACTATAGGAAACAGTAGAACGATTAACAAATGGGGATTCTCTATTTCCAGCAATGCTTTCTCTTGAAGCAGTTTTATTTTCTCTTTTGCTAAATGTCACTGTGAGGTTTGTATGCATGGATTTTAACACCATTATCTTTCAGGAACTTCATGCAGTTGGTTTTCTCTGGGGAGAACAGTGGGAGGGTTCTAAAGTACAATCCAACTACCAAAGAAACTACTGTCCTTGTGAGGAATCTTCAATTTCCAAATGGTGTGTCCCTAAGCAAGGATGGGTCCTTCTTCGTGTTCTGTGAAGGATCCATAGGCAGGTGAGTCTTGCTTTTCTTTTCATCCTTGTCATTATAAAATACTAAAACCTTTGTTTGGGATCATTTTTATGATGTCCAAACTACTTGTTAGAATATTGTCTGATATCCATCATTGTACTATCCAAACTGACTGATAGAAAATGGTTACACTATATAAAGTTTCTAGAGGTGACCTCTAAGACTTGTCATTGGTCCCCACCAATGAATGAAAATGAATGAAAGAGTCATTTGGATTGATGGATCAATGCTATGTCAATTTTGAGATTTATATTATACACTTGAACTATGGTTGAATTATCAATTAACTAACTGAACAGAAATCATGTTTGCTTGAAATCTGTTAAGTCTCGCAACCGTAACAACTATTACCTACATTGTGATTATCTTGTATGAGACATTCATCATGTTATATATGCATGTGTCAATGTTGATTGTTTCTACACTACTTGCACTATACTCTATATATTAACACAAAAATGTATATCAATATGCATCTTCACTATGGATTTTGTTCAGTAGAAACATCAAATATTACCTTGTGCCCTTCCGAAAACAAAAGTTTTTAGTTCTGCCCTTTCATTTACCAGGATGCTATCTATGTGCATCACCCATGACCTGAGCTTTAAGTGTAGTAGACAGAGCACAAATTTCGCTTGTTGATTTAGACTTGCATACAGTGAAGGTTACACAAAGAGACACAGTCAAGAAAAACATCTAAGAGCCATTGCGGCCAAAAACCTGTTTCATATTGCTATTGGCTTCTAGAAAAGAAGGCACCCATTTTGCGTTATTTGAATAGCATTTAACTTCAATGGACACTGCAGTAGTGTTTGGAAGAAATTACATCTTAATTTGCTGTACTTTATCATCAAAGTTATTCGTTTGAAATGAGTGTCTTCCCAACTTAGAAGATGTTTGGCATTGAGGTGAAACCTACTTTTTGTCAAAATTTGAATTTGTTTTTTGCTTCAAATGATTTTTTTTAGTGTTTTTGGATTGTTTTAATGTGTCAATATCAAAAATAAATTAAAAAAAAACATTATTTTAATACATTTCTAAACAAAAAATACTTTAAAAAGCAATATTTAGGAAGTCCGTAATTAGTCGGCGAGTGAGGATTTTGTTCCACTTTTCTGCTGTTTCTTGTTTCTTACTTTTGAAGTGTGAATGCAGATTACGCAAGTACTGGCTGAAAGGTGAGAAGGCGGGAACTTCAGAAGTTTTAGCCATCCTACCTGGATTTCCTGACAATGTCAGAACAAATGAAGAAGGTAACTTTTGGGTAGCAGTCCACTGTCGTCGGAGCTTTTACACTCACATAAACGCACAATACCCCAAGCTAAGGACATTCCTGCTCAAGCTCCCAATTCCAGCGAAGATTCATTACCTGCTTCAAGTAGGGGGCTGGCCCCATGGATTAGTTGTCAAATACAGCCCGGAAGGTAAGCTCTTGCAGATATTGGAGGACAGTCAGGGAAAGGTTGTTAAAGCAATCAGTGAAGTGGAAGAGAAAGATGGGAAGCTGTGGATGGGGAGTGTTTTGATGCCTTTTGTCGTAGTTTACAACTTGGCTTAAGGAAGAATGTTGCTCGCAACAAATGCTTATCCTCATAAATAGTTTGCTGAGATTCAATAAGCTGTGTTAATTAGCCATGTTCTAGATAATTTTTCTTGATGTGCCCTGACTGGAACTGCAAGGACTTTTTGGAGGAAGCTCTTTTATTTATTTTGATTTGGGAAATGATACGGGTCACGAATTTATGAATATCTCACAAAACTCCTGCTAACTATTGATTCATGTCATATTTGTTTCCTGAAATTCCTGCAATGTAGTAGCGTTCTTTTGATTTATATTTTGCAACCAGTGCTGTTCCTGGTGAGTCAACTCAGTAATTCACTACGTTGAGTTTTATATCATATCAAGTAGAAGTTGACAGAGTTAAAAATTAGTTAAAATTTGGGTAAGATCTGTTTGGTTTAAAAAAAATAATTATAAAATGATACTGTTTTGAATTAGACGCCTAACCGTCAAAGTTAAAGTTAGATTCTATAACACTTAATTAAATAACTCTTAGCTTTTACAAGTTCTTGTCATTGATCATCTTTGACCAAAGACATATGCATTGCAAATAATAAGTTTTTACTAAATAACGTGCGGGTCATTGGGTTAATCTAAAATTTTATTAAGTTAATTAGTTTTTTTTTTTTAATTTAGATTGATCTAAGTTCTAAGTTGATCATGCACGTCTCCAAATAACGTAACTTAAGTTTTTTTTTAAATTATGGGGCCAGCTAGCCCTTTTAAATTATTATTAATGATAAAAATAAAAAAAAAAACAATTTTGCTCTCTGTTTTACTGTTTTGGCAAAGGATCTTCCTTTCCGCAAAAGAGAAGGAATTACAGAGCCACGTCAAGCAATATCCAACTAGAACAAGGAGAGTTTCCCCACCTAGCTGTTATCTATCATTGTCAGCTACGTTTTCCTTTGCTAACCTGTATCCGTAGCCAAAACGGACTTTGCCCATAATATTTATTATTAGTTCCTGCTGATTTTTAAAGGGTCATCTTCTATATATCCGTGGCCACTACACTTGATTATTATATAAAAAAAAAAAAGTTCCTGCCGATCTCTCTCCTTGAGCGGGAGAACAAAGAGAGAAAAGGCTCGGTAGAAAATTTTCAGAAGTTTTCCTCTCCATCTAAGCACAAGAAACCCAAAAACCGGATTTAGGGTTTTTTGCAAAGCTCTAAAGTTTAGCCATGGATCTTCATGATACATCATATAATGGCTACGAGGAGGATGGATACTACGATGATGATGGTGCTGGTGATTACGATGACTGCATCGACTATATATGATGACAACAACAATGGTGACATGGATACTGGCTACGATGATGGTGGTGGTGAGGATTTCTTGGCATGTCGGAGCCAGCAAAGATGCAAGGAACCAGAGATCATTAGGCAACGTCAGGAGGCGGATGTCACAAGAATCTCAACTGTGCTCTCTATATCGAGAAACGAAGCAAGCATCCTACTTCGTCTCTATGGTTGTGGAATGTTATCAAAGTAGAGGATGAATGGTTTGGTAATGAAGAAGAGGTGCGTAAATCTATTGGCTTGTTGCATGATGAGGCAGTTCATGATATATATTAACTGTCCTAATTCAATTCGAAAGGTAGAAGAATTACTTGTAAGACATGTTATGAACGGTCTGAAAGATTTACTTCCCTTGCTTGCGGTCATCCTTTCTGTAGTAAGTGCTGGTCAAGGTATATGCAAGTTAGTATTGATGATGGTCGAGGGTGTTTGATGCTGAGATGCCCTAAACCATCTTGTCGAGTTGTTGTCGATCAAGACGTGATGAGCTTATTGGTTTGTGATGGATATAAAGAGAAGTAAGCGGGGCAACTCGGGAGATCTTATTTGGGAGTGAGCACAACCATCAAGTGGTGTCCAGCTCCTGGGTGCAACTTCGCTGTGGAGTTTGATAGTTGTAAGAGTGACACTCTTGATGTTTTATGTGATTGCTCGTATGGATTTCGCTGGAATTGTTTGGAGGAGTCTCACCGTCCAGTGAAGCGCGAGAAGTGGGCAAGAATGTGGATTCTAAAAAACAGCAGTGATGCAGGGAATGTGAATTGGATACTGGCTAATTTCAAGCCATGTCCAAGATGCAAGTCTCCAGCACTGAATACTGTTGGGGATTCCGACTTCCCATACGCGCACAGTGGTATTTTGATAGTTTTTTATTATAAGCTAATCACACTGACATACAATATTTAAACCGGTTTTAAAACGGTTTGATAAATTATTTATATCTATAAGAATATTTAAACCGGTTTTAAAACGGTTTGATAAATTATTTATATCTATAAGATAGATATTATTAGAAATAAAGAAAAATACAAAACATGAAAAAGGATCACATTCATTTAACTCTCATCTCTCATTGCTACATAGTATAGCAGCTGTATAGAGCAGCAGGGCTGTTAGTGGCAGCCCTTCCTCTCTTCTTTTCTTCACTTTGCTCTCACCATCTCTCTCATTTTGTGTTGCATTCTTGGTGTATATTTATAGACTTCAATGACAACTCCTTCTACACTTGTCAACAATGGTGGTTGCTTTTTGTCAATGGTTGATGTAGCTTCTTTTGACATTAGTAACTGCCACCAACAACTCACCATTGTAGCCTCCTTCTTTGATAATGTCAAGAGGCTGCAAATGCTGCACTAGCAGCCCTCTTTGACTCGTATAATTTGGCCTTCTTTCTTTGATAATGGAAGCCATCTTCTTTGACAATGGCAACAATATAATTGGCAATATTCCAACAATCACCCCCTTTGCCATTTATGTGGGGCAACTGTCCGCTTACTTCTTCAGCACACGCTTGCATCTTACAGCTCTTTCAAGCTTACCATTCTGAGAGCATCTTTGGCCAAGTTTACAGGTACTCGCCAAACTTTTCAATCATCAGAGTAACCAAAGCATACATTTTCTCACACAAAAGGATCACTATAACCAGATGGTCTGCCATATCACATTTAAATAGTGTTAATGCTTATCTTTGGAATAACATTCCCCTTCGAGCATATCAACCATGCTCAATCTGGAATCATTTATCAAGCCTCACATCAAGGCTTACAACACCCCCTCAAACGAAAAATCATATTTCCAGGTGCGACAGTCATAGAGTATTTCAATGTGATCACGAGCTCATCACTCTTCCAAAAGTCTACTCATCCTAGAGTTGCGTCTGCCCTTTGTTCCACCCTAGGAACCACGCCTTACTTCTTCGTGAGTCTTTCGCTCTTAGTCTCAAGAGTCCTTCAGGTAGCTCTCCACTTTTAACCATAGGGGTAGCCCATTAAAGGTTGATCGATATTTGTCTTCATACTCATCATAGCCACTTCATTGGTTATCCATACTGTCCACTCATATCTAGCCATCATATCAGCTCTGGGGCATTCTGAACTGGGGTCCTTCCACGACCCTCACATCTTCTTCTAAAGTGTCTTTGCTCGTCATCATGCAGTGGTCTGAAATGGGGCACCTATCATGGCCCTCATACCTTCTCTAAAGTGTCTTCATCTATTGTCATAAGGCAATCTCAACTCGAGCACATATCACGGCCCCCACACCTTCTCTAAGGTGTCTTCGCCTGTCATAGGCGGTCGCATCTTTCTTTAGCTAAGATGCTTCAAAGTGGCTCTAGAAGTCTCTACCACCATGTATACTATGGGAGATCATTGTCACTAATTACATAGAAAGAGAAAGTTGTGGTATACTCATCACAATCCTTCACCTTGATTTCTATGTTTGGAGCTTCTGCATTTTTCATCATCGCACTTGACAGTTCCACCTACACCAACTTTCTTTGGTGTCTTCACCTTTCACCATAGGCGGTGGCTTTTTATCACAGGCATTTACACCCTCTCAATTAGGTGTTTGCACAACAACTCTCTTTCCATCCTTGCATGCATTGAAAAGGTCTTCGCTTGTTGTCTTCATTAAGAGCACAAGAGACTTCCTGTTATACAACCTTTACACAGTCTCTGCTTTGAGCTTCATTTGGGAACTCTTCTTCTTCTTACACCTGTTGTTTTATTACAGTACCTTATTGGATCCTTCAGGTGCTCCTGTACAATCTCCGTGTGCTCTTGTACAATGTCTATTCTTCATATTTCTTTTTATTCCTTGCTTATATTTGACAGCAGCTCATTCTGTCACAATACCTATCCAAGTCAAAATAGGGTGTCAATCTTCATTTCCTTGCTGTATTTCTCTACCATTATCAGGGTCGTCATTAATTCTCCCTTCGAGAAATTACAGTCACCGAATCTAACTTCTTTGAAGAAACACCACTCTATCATATCCTTGATCATACGGAACCCAACTGTTCCTTTGTGCCCTCATCCTGTTAGTTTTTAACAGTTTTATAACAAATTGTCACATATATAAAAATAGTATTGTTGGATAATCTTTCCACTAAGCAAGTTCCTAGGAAAGATTGAAGGGGTCACAACAGTCCCGCTTAAAACCCAATCTCCTCAATAGAACTTCTTACGCCATATTTATCCATCGTAATGTACTTCTGTATATACAACCATTTGCCAGCTTTGTCGTGACTTTCCTTTGGCTTAGATTCAATCTCATAACTGGTTACACGTAGGATTAGCTACACTAGATCCTATCTCTCAGCACGCGTCTTGGCTCATTCTTGGCTCGCGACCGGTGACGTGGTAGGTGAGGGCCCTTGTGATGATGTAGGAGCTGGTTGGAAGCTTACATGGAATGTCTATTGTGTATGATGACATCACAACTACATTATACTGATGTCATCATTTGACATGCATACTATGCATGATGTAATCACAACTACATCATGCTGACATCATTATTTGGCATGCATACTGTACATGCTGACATCACAATTATGTCATGCTGATGTCATCAATCCTCGAGCCAGTCATATGGGTCATGTCTACTGGTATTCGAGTCGTGTCAGCCCATCCGAGTGAAGAAAGCGTGTGGCACACGTGGTTCAGCAAATTACCTACATCCACGGGAGAGATAGATATTATTAGAGATAAAAAAAATACAACACACGGAGGAGGATCACATTCACTCAACTCCCATCCCTCATTGCTATATAAGACAGCAGGGCTGCTAATGACAGCCCTTCCTCTCTTCTTCTCTTCACTTTGCTCTCACTATCTCTCTCATTTTGCTCTCTCATGTATGCCTCTATTTATAGGCATCCATGACAACTTCTCTTGCGTTTTTGTCAACAATGATGGCTACCAACTCCAGCTTATCTTCAATAATGGTGGCTACCAAACTTTGACAATTAGGAAAGGTTGTTGTATTTGTCAATGAATGGTGTCATCCATTAATGGTTGCTGCATATTAACGACAACCAACTAATTATACCAACAACTCCACTCATTTTTGTCTTCCACTAATTAATTAAATGGTGGCTTTACAATTCTTACGAGGAAGGTTTGAGAGAATCATGTTATAATTAGGTAACAATGAAAACAATACAATAATTATTTTTTATTTTAAACATTAAAATTTTATTTGTCATTATATAATACATTTATATCATATAGGTCGCGTGATTTTTGTTATGAGACGCAAAAAAAAAGCTAAAACAATATGCCAGAAAAAACGCTCTACCAATCTAGAATAATGTGGCGATTTAAGAGGATTTCAAGCCGCCATCTTAGAGGGTACATGGGCAAAATATATTCAACACGTGATGTCTGAGCGTTTCACATGACACTCGCAGTACAGTGCAGGGAATCAAAGCCAGCAAATTCATGGCTTGATTACCACACAAATCAATGACTCTATTCCTTTTGTTTCACATGCAAAGCAGATAGTAAAATTAATTTTAATTCCATCTATCTTTAATTAATTTATTGTTATTTATAAATGAAGACCGCTATAGTGCAACAGTTCTTCGACAACCACGCTCAATATTTTATGGTATATTCGTTCAACCATTTTCTTTTGTAAGTTATTATTTTTTTGAATTGAATTTGAAGGTTTTAGTTTTTATTTTTACAAGACATATAATAGCTAGTTAAGGGAGAGATATAAGGCTGTTCTCTTTCATTTGGTAGACCCTATAGAAATTGGGTGTATGAACTCTCCAACACTACAGCCAAGAACTTGTAGACGAATTGTACTATCTTAATCGTTGTGAGGCCTCAAGTGGTATCGAGCACCCTTCTCAGGAGTTCGCGGCCTTGCAACAACATACAACCCATCTCACCGAAAAATATAAGTGACTCTCAACGAATTATCAACAACTTTATCATATGGTCATAGACATGAGATAACAGATGAATGGTATGTGCGCACCTCTTTTTTTGGTCATATGGCCCTGGAAATGACTAGCCTTCTCCTCCTCCTCTAGCACCATCATTGTTCTTGTCACACGTGTGGGACATCATGATGTTTGTCCACCCTCTAGGAAAAAATATATATGGTGTATCTCTGGAAAATATGGAGAGACAAGGAATTCTTGTCTCTTATCAGTGACAAATTTGAATGGAAGTTGCTACCTAGTATTCTGATTACTAGGAACTCTAACTAGTCTTAAAGATTGGGTACGGAGACTTGTTGTGTAAAGAGAAAGTATTAGTACCCTAACTACGTTTTATCTAAGGTAAGCTACATTGTTTTATCTGACAAACTCTAAAGTTTGGTTATGGTGTCTAAAATTTATCGATCTGTTTATGGTTTAAGAAGAGTCCTCTTTTGTAAAGAGATCCTTATTTTATCGGGTAAAAATCTAATCGATTTATTGTCTAACTCTGAAAAAAATTAAATATCCAGAATGCATATTATGTGTAATGTCGTGTCCTAGATACTAAGAGACAAACAAAATAAAATTTTTATTATTTTTGAGATTTTAATTAATATTCTCTTGACTTTAATAAACTGGTTATTAAAATCAAAATGCATTCTAAAACATTGTTTTTTTAGTGTATGAAAAACACTATGATTTTTTAGCTTTGGGACACTTGGGCATATGCACAAAAATATTTTTTTTTCAAATTGTTTTGTATTTTTGGAAGTTTTGCTGAAAACTAGGTATTTTAATACTGGATTTTGTATTTTTACAACATAAAAATACTATCCAATATTAATAAAAATTACATTAAAAAACTATGCAAGAAAATTATAAAATTCTAAATAAAAAAGCAATTTTTTGAAAATTATTTTTTTTGAATGGGCCAGACCCAGCCCAGATCAATGGGTTGGGTTAAAGCCAGCTCAAAACCAAATGGGTTGGTTAATGTATCTAAGCATAACAACCAGCCCTCTATTGTCTAAGCACAGTAACTTCAAATGGAGATAATGACTGAGCAAAAGAGAAAGAGATGGGGCAGCGGGAGGTTTACCTACTATGGTGTCGAGGCTATGTTGTTAGCGGTGGAGGCACGATGACCTACGGTTTCTCCTCCTTTTTCCTTTGTTTTTCTGTTCTCTTCTCTGTCTTTTTTTTCTTTTTTCTTTCCTTTTTTTCTACTCTTTTCTCCTCTTTCTCTTCTTTTCTTTCTTCCCTCTCCTTTCTGTTATGTTCTCTCTCCAGTCTTTTGGTCTTTTTTTTTTTGTTTTATTTGCCCCCTGTTTTTATAGCTAAAAACAAGGGAGGGACATCGCTAGGGCGACCACTATGTTACAGCCCCTCCACCTCTCTTCTAACATTGGCAAGTGGTCGGCAAGTCGGCGTATTTCAAAAGGGAGGCGGTGTCTTTTTGAAAAGAGAAAGTTGTGTAAACAAGGGAAAAAATATTCTTCTTCTAATTTAAAAATCAATGCAATTGCATCTCTGTGAAGAATCAAATAATAGCTCTAAAGTTGATCGTCTTTTTTACTTTAGTCCTTGGTCTTGAAATTATGCAATTTGACTCTCAATTAAGCAATAAGCTTTTAATTTCTTCAATTAGGCTCCTGATCCGATTTTAATTATTTATGTCTTTTTCCATTTTAGTCTTTGGTTTCAGATTTCTTCCATTAAGTCTCTAATTGACCATCAAACTTCAATATTTATGCAATTAAACCTCTGATTTGACCAAATTAACACTCTAAAATTATAATTTAACCCCAAAACTTTAATTTCTTCCAATTAAAACTCAAATTGACTCCAAAATCAATTTTTTTTGCAATCAAGCTCTTCATAAATTCAATTAAACCTTCAATAAAATTTAATTGAGTCCATCAACATCTGATTTTGAACTTTTCTTACTTAAATTGAATTTTCTTTGTCAATAGGGCTCTCATCAATCAAGAAAATATTGTCAAATTTTAATCTTTATAATTTTGATCATCCTCGACCAATTTTTGATCATTTTTAGGGTGTTTTGGCATCCTTTTTTCACTATTATATTTTTTATAATATTTTCTTGATTTTTTTTATATTTTAATATTTTTTTAAGAGAAAAAAATGAGAATTGAAAAATAATCTAAAATGGGTTACAACAGTTGCCCCCTCTTTACAATGCTTACAGAGTAAAGATTTTATGCAGTAAGTATTGTAAAGATAAATAAAAAATGGTTTTCTCAAAGCTTAACTAGAAAATTATTCTAAGAGTTAAAGGGGATTAGGCAAATGAACAAGGCTGGGTGGATAGAATAGTCTCATTACAATGAGTGACCTACCTAGATAAAATATATGAGGAAGTGGTCAAGTTATAGTGGATAACATACCCAAAATGAAAAAAAAAAAAAAAGAGTGGTCGTGTTGTAATAGGTGATCTATCTAAGTTGAGGAATAATTGCATTGTAATGGGTGACCTACCCAAATAAAAAACATGGAGAAGTGGTCAAGTTATAATAGGTGACCTACCTAAAAATAGAAAAAAAAAAGAGTGGTCGTGTTGTCATTGGTGACCTACCCAAGTGGAGGAATGGTCGCATTATAATGGGTAACCTACCTAGATAAAAACATGGAGAAATGGTTGAGTTATAATAGGTGACCTACCTAAAAATAGAAAAAAAAAAGAGTGGTCGTGTTGTCATGGGTGACCTACCCAAGTGGAGGAATGGTCGCATTATAATGGGTGACCTACCTAGATAAAAACATGAAGAAATGGTTGAGTTATAATAGTGACCTACCCAAAAATAGAAAAAAGAAAAGAGTGGTCGTGTTGTCATGGGTGACCTACCCAAGTGGAGGAATACTCGTATTGTAATGGGTGACCTACGCAAATAAAAACATGGCAAAGTGATCGAGTTGTAATGGGTGACCTATGCAAATAAAAACATGGCGAAGTGGTCGAGTTGTAATGGATGACCTACCCAAATGGAGGAATGAACACATTGTAACAGGTGACCTACCCATATAAAAACATGGAGAAGTGATCAAATTGTAATGGATAACCTAACCAAAATGAAAAAAAAGAGTAGTGGTCATGTTGTAATGGGTGACCTACCCAAGTAGAGAAATAGTCACATTGTAATAGGTGACCTACTAAGATAAAAACATGAAAATGATCATATTGTAATGTATGACCTACCCAAAATAAAAAAAAAAAAAAGAGTGGTTATGTTATAATGAGTGACCTACCCAAATGGAGGAATGGTTGCATTATAATGGGTGACCTACCTAGATAAAAAAACATGGAGAAGTGATCAAATTGTAATGGGTGACCTACCCAAAATGGAAAAAAAAATGGTTGAGCTCTTTCTCTTTGTTTTCTTCATTTTTTGTTTGGTTGAGCATCTCAATTATTTTATGTGATCTTTGATCAAATTACATGATCAATTCCAGCACCCATCTTTACTGTTTTGTCTGGATGATAATAAAGTCTTTTCCTATTAATGGTCTTTAAAACCTCTCTTATTTACCCCTTAAGTGTGGGGTGTGATCTTAGTCAATGTTATTTTCAAAAAAAAAATATTACTAGGCTCAAAATGAGACTATAAATGATAGATTTCAACCTTGTGAACTGATTTATCAAAAATGGTCTTTTCTCATCTCAATCTCAATGCATTGAGGATCGATAAGTCTTGTTTTCATGCACGTATACAAAATGATTTATTCATTTAAATAAAACTCAGCTTTTAAGTCACCTTATGATGTTGTTTATCTTTATTTTTATTTTTGTTTCAATTTTCTTATCTATGGAATCATTTGAATTTCCAAAATATATTTGTTTTGGACAAATACCAACATGAGTGCTTTTGTACTCACTTTCAAAGTCCCAAAAATATCCTTCAAAACTTACATGACCAAAAGATTAATGTCTACTCTAAGTGTAAGAGTGTCGAAATAATAAATAGCTCTATAAGACCGAGGTTGAACCACAAGAAGATTAATTGTATAAATTATATATAACAATAATACAATAATAACAATAACAATAATAATAATAATAATAGCTGCAGCAGCAGCAGCAGTAGTAGTATTAGTTGTAGTAGTAATAGTAATAAAAAAAAAGAAAGAAAGAAGAAAAAGTTAATGAGAACTTTAAGATGGAAGACTAACGTAAGGATTAAGCAATGATAACAATAAATATCAAGGTTAGAGAATCCACTAATAGTATGTGAAACAAGTATAGTATAAACTTTTATTATTGAATAAGAAATCACACACAAAGGAGGTTCCGATCAGATTATACATTATTAACATGATTACATTAGTTATCTTATTTGATTAATGTTAATACTTGTAAATATTATCAGACATTCATTATTATAACTTATATTAACAATAAATCAAGTTCCTTTCATAACTCAGGTATCGGTTATACCATATAGTATAAGTTATAAAAGTGTCAAGTATTTAATGTACCAAGTGTTATACAACATAACTCTAGATTAGTCATTTAACAAGCAACGTATTAAAGAGTAAACAAGATAACAAAAACAAAACATATTAGTATCAAACATTAAAATCCATGTTAAGTTTACACTATACTTCTTACACTATTAGTGTAATCTTTTCACTTTGACATAATAAACTTAACTAAACATAACAAAAGAAAAAAAAAGAAATAAATACAATAAAATAAAGACATAAATAAGATAAAAGTTTGCTAAGTAAAGGAAAAAAAAATAAAAGGCATAAACTTGATATTAGTGAAAGCAAAACATAAGCAATACAAAGAGAGAAAGCAAGAGCATAATCTTGATCTAGAAATCAAGATGCCTAAATATATGATAAATGCCTCCTTTTATAGGTCAAAATTAGGAACTATTGATTTGATGACTAATTGATGAATGGGTGGCCAACTCTTGACTTGGTGACAATTCTTATCTTCTCTTATCTGCCTAAAACGTCATTGATAATCTCAGAATTAGAACCATTTAAAACATGAAAGTTCTAGAAAATTGTCTCAGCTTTTCAAAAAAAATGAGGTCATTTTGATTTCTAGAACTCCAGATATAGGTCAAACATTGAATAGTGTTTAGGCTACAAGATAGATTCGGACTTCTTTATTGTTGCTGCATTTTAGACTTGAAAATGACCTTTTTAATTCTTAGGCTCCCATGAAAGTTGTAGGCCTATATCTTACCTTTCTATCCATATAAAGTAGACCTAAATTCGAGATTTACAGCTCCAAATATAACCCAATTACCGAACAGTGTTCCGATTTAGACTGCACGAGTATCTCCTTTCTAAGTTTGGCTAACTCTTTTTCTATTCATTTTCAATTTTTAAACTCTTCAATCAATCCTTTCATTTATGCGATAGGCCTGTATTTAAAATAAATATTTACCATAAATTAAAGGTATCATATATTATTAGATATGTTATTATAAAACATGCTTTAGTTGAGTTATTGATACTTTAAATGCAAAATAATCATATAAAACCTTGATAAAAATACACTTTTAAGTACTAATCAAAAAGTTTTAGGGCTCATGTTTTTTGATATTGGCAATGTGGGATGGAGTGCAATAGTTTTGGGATGAGTTTTTTCTACCCTATAGCCATCTTCAACATGGTGACCTATTTTCTTCCGAAGCCTTTTTTTCTTGCTCTATGCATTAGTCGAGGTTTAAGTTTGTTTAAACCGCAACTCTTTGCTGAGTGCTTAAACTAATAATGATTGGTGTAGGTGTGATATCATTACTTGTTAAGCTTCCATATTACCTTTACAAGGGTGATCATTGGGACAACAAGAAACCTTTTTAAAGACTGAATAGCCAATATACCTTTGTCATGTATAATGATTGGTGCAGGTGTGATATCATTACTTGTTAAGCTTCCATATTACCTTTACAAGGGTGATCATTTCCTTTAAAATGTATGCTCCCTACTCTTTGTTTTGTATCAAAACAAGCCTTTCTTGAAAGCATTTTGAAATCAAAACTTGTGGGTAACACAATGATCATCACATAAAAAAATTTCACCGCAGAGTTTGGACAAGAAGCAAGATTCTTGTTTCATCATGCAAGGGGTACGATCATATGTCACCCCTCAAAGGGTGAGTTCATCATAGATTATATGTACTTGTTCATACATTTGACATGTATACATGTCAGGTTGAAATACAGGTGCCCAAAAAGTTTACAACGCGAGATTGTGAGTAAGAGTCATGGAAGATGAAAAGCATGCTCAATGTGATGCCTATTTTCAAGACGAGTTTGAGTCTCTAAAAACAAGTGTGGCTCACCTCACTAGCTTACTCAAGAAAATTCTAAGAAATACCTATAGTGAAGGTCCTTCTACCCGACCAGTCACCTTTAATCAGGCTCCCACGACAACTTAGCTTGAAGAAAGAATGAGCGAATAGGGTCAAGAGCCTCAACAAAACCTAATATTTATGCAATTAGCGACACTTATACCAACCCTGACAATCATGGAGGTGGCATTGACTAATGAGTCCCACAAGACTAAGTCATTTGATAGCATTGATCAAGCTAAAATAGAGGCGCTGGAAGCCAGACTCAAAGTCATTGAAGGGGTAGACTTATATGACCTGATACAGGCAGCAGAGATATGTTTGGTCCCAAACGTGATTGTCCCTAAGAAGTTTCGTGTTCCTGAGTGATGCGAACCTCGTGATCATGTGATCACGTAACCTACAATCAAGATCAAAATGTGATCCTGGAAAGCCAAAATAGGTCTAATAGGAGTGTGACACAATGGAAATCTACCCCAGGCACCAACATTATTGGATTGAGTAGAATGACGCCATGAAGCTAGTTAATCTTTGATAAGTCAGATTCAGTTTGTTCAAGAACTGAAAAATGCAAGAATCACTCTCACATGTTAAAAACTAAAAAATTCAGAAGTAATTATCATCAAAGCTGCTGAAATTGTGGCTTACATAAGTTTAAATAGTTCTTGAAAAATTAACTCTAATGGACCCTTTATGTGGACTTATATGAGGTCCACTCAAAATTGACCCGAAACCCTCAACTGAAAAGCCCAAAACTTGATCCAAACAAGCCTTGGATCCTAGCTCAAAGCAAATTTTTAATTAAGCTCAAATATTAAAAAAATAATAAAAATAACTAATATGTTATTAAATACCACTAGCCCTTCTTTCCCTGTATAACTAGGATGAATAAGGAATCCTTATAAGAGAAAGATTCTGAAACATTAATGAATCCTTGCCACGATTGGAGATTATATTGCAGCTCATTAAAGATCCTTGTGGAACTAGAAAATTCCCAAAACCATCTGCCACATCCTTATAGGAAAAGAATCTCAACCAAACAGGAAGTCCACAAGTCAAATGGAAGTAAATAACAAAATTCATGTAGCCTCTGTTTACCAATATTGTGGTGCCTCCCCAAACTCCTATTAACTTTAAATTTTAATCCATAGTAAGACAACATGTTTGGAGAGTCCACATAAATTTTTAGCCTAATCCAATAGTCAGATTGAGAGTTATAATTGTTACTGTAAACCTGGACCGTTATAATTGTTACCCTAAATCTGAATCTGGCCTTACTAGGGTCATATCACAAGGCTGAACCGTATCACCAAGTTCATCAAATATAGTAGAACACAATGCCCCATGACTCATCTTCAGTCCTACTATAATAAAACGGTAGAAGTAGTATATGATGAAAAACTACTAATGCATTTTTTTCAAGACAATTGAAGTGGAGCAATTTTGAACTGGTATATGAGATTGGACAATAAGAAAATCAAAAGATGAAAATATCTAGTCGATGCTTTTATCAAATAGTACAAGCACAACCTAGACATTACTCCCAACAAAACCAGTTTGTCCAATCTAGAAAAAAAGGATAAAGAAAGCATAAAGGAATATGCACAAAGATGATGCTAAGCGGCTGCTCAAGTACACACTATTAATGGACAAAAAGATGGTCTCTTAATTTGCCAACACACTCTAAGCACCCTCTTACAAATCTGTGATGGGTAGTTTCGCCCAACAATTCATTGATGCTGTGGTAGTATGTGAATGCATAGAGCAAGGCGTCAAGAGTGGTAGAATTTATGTACCCATCGAGAAAAAATGCTTAAAAAAAAAGGTCTACTATGTTGAAGATGGCTACAAGGGTGGAAAAAACTCATCCTAAAACTACAGCACTCCATCCCACATTGCCAACATAAAAAAACCTAAGCCCCGAAACTTTCCATCCAAAACCCAAATTGAAAATTACCAAAGTGTTCAAGAACAACTACCTCTATTGTCGCTATCCCTGAATGAGATGTATCAAAAGTTATTGAGCATCGAACATGTAGCGCCAGAACCTCTAACACCTAGGCAGCCACCTTATCCTAATTAGTACAAGCCAAAACTCATTTGTGAATACCATACTGGTATTGCTGGGCAAGCATCCGTACCTGCAACGCCTTCAAGAGAAAACTTATGTAATTAATCAAGGGCAAATGGATAGAATTGGAAGACACCCCCAATGTGAATACGAATCCGCTGCCTAATCATGCTTGAAGCATATGGTGGTTAACCTACCCTATTATTGTCTTTTGTTTCATGCTTTTGAATAAGACTGTCTATGGCAAATGAAGAAGATTTTTTATGTTGTAGTTTTGTGAGCCAAAATTGATTTTTAAATTAAAATTACAATTTAGGACTTGATTGAACAAATTACAAATTAAGGATCAATGTGAAATTTAACATATTTTAAAGCCCTTTTTTTTTTAAATAAAACGACATATTTTGTCCAAAACGGTACCATTTCATGCATTATTCATAAAAAAAATCTAAAATGGTGTTGTTGTGATGGCACTGTGGGTCTTCTTCTTCCCTTGGATGTGCGAGGCAGGGGAAGAACATGATAAATCAATGCAATTGCATCCCTACTAAGAATCAAATAGCAGCCCTAAAGTTGGCTACCTTTTTTATTTTGATCCTTGGTCTTGAAATTATGCAATATTGACCCTCAATTAAGCAATAAATTTTTAATTTCTTTAATTGAACCTGTGATTAAATTTTAATTACAACCCTTATATTTACATGCCTGTTTTATTTTGGTCCTTGGTTTTGAATTTTTTCAATTAAATCCCTAATTGATCATCAAACTTCAATATTTATGCAATTAAGCCCCTGATTTGACCAAATTAACTATCTAAAATTATAATTTGACCCCAGAACTTTAATTTCTTCCAATTAAAGCCCAAATTGACTCCAAAATCAATTTTTCTTGCTATCAAACTCTTTATAAATTCAACTAAACCTTCAATAAAATTTAATTGAGTCCATCAACATCTAATTTTAAACTTTTCTTACTCAAATTAAATTTTCTTTGTCAACAAGGCTCTCATCAATCACTAAAATACTGTCTAATTTTAATATTTGCAATTTTGATCCTCCTCAATCAATTTTTGATCATTTTTAGGGTGCTTTGACATTTTTTTTTTACTATTATATTTTTTATAGTATTTTCTTGATTTGTTTTGTATTTTAATATTTTTTGAAGAGAAAAAAATGAGAATTGGGGAATAACCCAAAAATAATTTATGAGAGTTCTAGTTTAATTTTATTTAAACATATACATTTGTAATGAATGTTTGGATTTTATCTTATTTAATTTTTTATATACAATTATTTTAATTATTTTTTTTTGTTCAAAAGATTTTTTTAAAAAATATATTTTTTTAATTATTACAGGTGGATATACCGATAGACACCATCTGTCAGTATATTCCAAAGAGTTTGAAACAATTTACTTCATATGCTATTATTATCAATGAAATAATTTTGCTAATATTTTAAAAAGTGTTTGAATAAAATTATAATAAATATCATCACCAATCACAGAAAGAATTATTCCATTAATGTATTAAAGTGGATAAATTTTTTTGTATGTATTTTTTATTTGTAAAATTATCGATGTTTTTTTATCAATAAAAATGAAATTACTAATAAAAAATTTACCAATAAAAGATTTATGTCTATGAATTTGAATTTGTTGATAAAATTCTTATCAAGATAATAATAGTGAAAATACTGACATAAAATTCTACCGATGAAACTATTAAATATAGCGGTGAGTATTAACTTGAATTGGGATGCAATTTCTTTTCAAACTTGGAACTAGTTTGAAACATTCTAGCATTATAATGCAATATAGGATAGAATAACGGGCCGTTTAAGAATACAGGGTTGCACTGTAACCATGCCTACGTTGCCAGCAACAGTCCCTTAGCCTTCATGCTTGCAATTCATTCTTTATGGCATACATAACTTCCTTCTGTGTCAACACATGCAGAACCTCCAGCTATGATGCTCTCTGTAAAACCTATAACAAAAGGTTCATTGCCTGGGTTTCTCGAGCCCATGCACACCCACCAGTCTCAAATTAATGATCAACCTTCATACTCAAATAATTTTTAAGTATCATTATAATTATCTCTCGATTTTATTTAAATATATATAAAAAATAAAAATAAGGAGGGCCTAGAGAATTGAAGTCTGGCATGTTAGGACTCGGTAAGATGTCCCATGCATTCCTGGATATGGTAGGGTTTGTGACCATTTCTCATCACTGGAGATGAATGGGAAATCAGGTTAAAGTTTTGAACTCCAGAAACTATAATTTCAACTTTTCCTTTTCTTCTAAAAACACGAGAGAAAAGTATACTTTTAAAATTCTATTCCCGATAACAAAACATAATTTTATTGGCATGGAAACTTAAAAACAAATCAAATAAATTTTTTTAGATCTCATTCTACTTTTCCCAGATCATTAAAGGAAAAAATTACCTTTATTAAGTTCTTCCTTCTCTTAAAAAAGAGTTTGTAAACATTAAAATCAGGGGCTATTGTTCCTGAAATTTGATTTTTTTAAGAACTTTCTCTCTTTTCTCTCTTTTTTTTCTTTTTTTTTGATAACATTCTCTCAAATGCAAAGCAAGTGAAGTTTTATTATTGAAATATAAATGTAAAAAGTTACAGGAATCGAAGTGCAGAATATCATGCAATTTGAACTGTAAACATGAAAAGGAAGGTAGTTTTGTTGCCAGTGTCAATCCCTGTTCTTGCAAAGATAAAATTATACAATGTATTATTAAAGGAAATGGTGTTATCTATCATCATTTTACTATTCACAGGATATAAACCATTGCCAAAAAAAAACTTAGTAAACATGATGATCGTGAAATTATCTTTTTTTTAGATATATTTAGTATTGAAATAATAATTAGAAATAGAATAATTTGTTCAGGTTTTTTGAGCTACGGTATATATACTAATTAGTCCTTCATTACATAAATTTTTAACTTATGTGTTGGGGGTTCAAATGTAACTCTAAAATTTTGAATAGTGAGTGTGAGATTTAAGGGTAGAAAAAAACAACTTAAAAAAAATATTTGATATATTTATCCACTTAAACTTAGATCAAGTATGTTTATTAATATAGTAATACTATTATATTCATTATTATTGATATTATTAAAAAACATTTAAATATATAATTACTATAAAAAAACCATAAATTTAATTTAAATGGAAAAATAAAAAATTATTATTATTATTATTATTAAATTTGAAAAAGAAATATTATTACTACTGAAAGAAACTATAAATTTAATTTGAAAAATAAAATTAAAAATTATAAGAACTTGGCTAATGCATGTTTAATATTATTATTCATATTATAAACATCATTATTTTTTATTATTAATATAATTATTAATAAATTTTAAAAAAATATTATTACTATTGAAAAAAATATAGATTTGATATGAATGGTAAAATTAAAAATTGTTGTTGTTGTTGTTTTATTATTATCAATATTATTTATATAATTCTCAATAAATTTAAAAATAAATATTATTACTATAAACAAAAATAATAAAAAGGTCTCCCATAGTTCTAGACCCAAGGATACTTGATTCTAACATGGTTTCAAGATTCAAGTTTGATTGAATTTGACATGATTTTAGAATTAAGTGCGTTTGAGTAGTCATTAAATCTTTATAAATTTTGATATAGTATGTTTAATATTATTAGTTTCATTATTGTTAATATAATTATTCAAAAAAATATTACTATTGAAAAAAACATAAATTTGATTCAAATGGTTAAATTAAAATTTATTATTATTTTTGTTGTTGTTAAAATAATTATTAATAAATAAAACAATATTATAACTATTGAAAAAAATTATAAATTTAATTTGAAGAGTAAAATTAAAAACTATAAGAACTTGGATTATGCATATTTAATATTATTATTGATATTATATATATATATATATATATTATTTTCATTATTATTAATATAATTATTAATAAATTTGAAAAATAGTATTATTACTGTTGAAGAAAAACAATAGTTTTGATTTAAAGGTTAAAATTAAAAATTATTGTTGTTGTTGTTCTTTTCATTATTGTTAATATTATTTACATAATTATTAATAAACTTAAAAAAAATATTATTACTATTGAAAAAATAAGAATAAGGTTTGATATTGTTACTAGATCAAAATCCTCTTGGGTTAAAAATGATTCCAGACATAAGGGCATTTGGGTGTGGTATAGTTGTCAAATTCAAAAGTTCTATAAAGTTTTTTTTATAAAAAATAAATTAAATTTTTTATTTAGAATATTTCAATAATAGTTTAAGTTTATTTTATAAAAAATAAAAAATTATAAGAAAACATTAATTAGTGTTTTTATATATCATACTTTAAGGGTAGTTTAATTTTTTTATAAAAAATAGAAAAAAAAATAAAAACAAATTAATTAGTATTTTTGTTTAAGATACTTTAAGGGTAAGTTAAATATTACCCTTAAAATATTCTATAATAATAATAATAATAATAATAAATTATTTAAAATTTTTGTTTAGGATATTTTATATGTTTTTTTATAAAATATAAAAAATAATTAAATAAAGTTAGAGATTTAAGTTATTTGGATATGATATTGCTAATTTGCTATCAAACTCAAGGTATTTATGTCTCACATGATTATCAGGCCCTAATCACTTAAACTTTTTAGGTTTTGTATTGCTACTAAATTTAAAAAACTAAAATATTTTATATACTTTTAATGTTTTTTTAAATAATATTAACTCACTACAAAGCATTTTACAACAAACTAGTTAATATATTATATGCTAATAGTCCAGGCTTGCACGCGTCTACTCTTTGCTCTTTTTAAGCTAAATGCTTGAGAAGGTTCATTATGTTTTTTTTTTATTATTATTTAAAATGACCTTTTATTAAAATTAATAATTGCAATGCTATTTGAAAAATTATTTAATTATGTTATTTTTTAAAAAATGAGATTAGATATTTTATGCTTATATTTGAAACCATTGTTTTATTTTTTTATCAATTATATATGAGCCTAATATAGAAAAAATGTTAAAAACATTATACATTAATATTCAATGGGAATTAAATAGTCTTTTGATTGTTAATTTTTATATGGTTTTCATGAATTTTTTATATAGTCACATAAAAATTATAAAAATATTTTTTTATTTTTGTTTGAAATTTTTTTTATACTATTATAAGTTTTTCCTTAAAAAAATATAATGTCACAAACAAATAACTTAATAAGGAAAATTAAATTTTATTATATATATATTTTTTTGATTATTTTGATATATTAATATTAAAAAATAAAAATATTATTTTGATGTATTTATAAATAAAAAAACTTTAAAAAAATAATTATTATTATATTCTCAAATACATTCGATAACAATAACAAATACAAAGCTACTGCACCATTATATATACCATTACTAAAAATCTAAAAGACATGGTTATTTTACTACACAAAATATATTGTTTATCTTTTCATACTTTGCTGTGGAATTATTATTTAAGAGTTTGCTTTTTAATTTTCAAATTTGTTCTTAAACTATTTTTTTGTGCAATTGCATCATTTTTTAGCTATATTCAAAGGCAATTTAATTAAACTTGTTAACTAGAAAAGAAATTAAGAGATAAGGACCAAACTAGAAAAGACACTGTAGATAGATGAATTTTTCAAAATTTACATAATAAATTTAATTTAGTTATCACACTTTTTTTCATACTATTTTTGAATAAATTTTAATATAACAATTTATTTTATTTTTTGATTCTTGAATTAAAAAAAGAAGGAGAAAGAGAGATTATTAAATTCCAGCTATAAAGATAAAAAATATCATTAATATCGATTTTAGTTACCAAAATAGTTAATTTTTATTTCAAATAGTTTCATTTAATGAATAAAGTTCATCTATATATATATATTACATTGAAAGTGACTAAAAAACAAATATGACTTCAAGAAAATTTTTATTTTTGGGATAATTTTTTTGAAACTATGAATAAATTAATATGTGATTAGTACTTAAAAGTGCATTTTTATCATGGTTTTATATCATCATTTTGCATTTGAAGTATCAATAACTCCTTAACTAAAGCATGTTTTATAATAATATATATAATAATATAACATACCTTTAATTTGTGGTAAATGTTCATTTTAAATGCAGGTCTATCACATAAATGAAAGGATTGATTGATGACTTTAAGAACTGAAATTGCAAGGGCAAAGAGATGGTCAAACTTAGAAAAGAGATGTCAGCGCAATCCAAACCGGAACACTATTCGGTAATTGGGCCATATCTAGAGCTACAGATCTCAGATTTAGGTCCAATTTATATGGATGGAAAGGTAAGATATAGGCCTACAACTTTCATATGGAGCTGAAGATCTAAAAAGGCCATTATCAAGTCCAAATTGTAGCAACAACAAAGAAGCCCGAATCTGTCTTCCAGCCCGAGCACTGTTCGGTATTTTGGCCATATCTGGAGTTCTAGAAGTCCAAATGAGCTGAAGTTTTTACACAAGAAAGCTGAGACAATTGCCTACAACTTTCATGTTACAACTGGCTCCAATTTTAACGTTATCAATGACGTTTTGGGCAGACAAGAGAAGATAAGGATTGTCACCAAGTCAAAAGTTGGCCACCCACTTATCAATTAGTCATCAAATCAATAGTTCCCAATTTTGGCCTATAAAAGGAAGCATTTGCCATGCATTTAGGCATCTTGGTGTTCAGATCAAGATCATGCTCTTCCTTTCTCTCTTTGTATTTTTTGTAATGTTTATGCTTTACTTTCATTAATATCAAGTTTATGCCTTTCATTTCCTTTCCTTTACTTAGTTAACTTTTATGTTCTTATTTTGTTTATTTGTTTTCCTTTCTTTCATTATGTCTAGCTAAGTTAATTATGTCAAGGTGAAAAGGTTACACTAATGGTGGAAGAATAAGTATAGTGTAAACTTAATATGGACCTTAATGTTTGATACTAACATGTTTTATATTTGTTATCTTGTTCACTCTTTAATACTTTGCTTGTTAAATGACTAATCTTGATTTATGTTGTATAACACTTGGTACAACAAATGCTTGGCATTTTCATGGCCCATAATGTATGGTATAACCGACACTTGAGCTATGAAAGGAACTTGATTTGTTGTTAACATAAGTTATAATCATGAATGCTTGACGAGATTTACAAGTATTAGCATTAATTGAATAAGATGACTAATGTAATCATGTTAACAATATATAATCTGATTGGAACCTCCTTTGTGTGTGGTTTCCAATTCAATAATAAGAATTTATACTATATTTGTTTGATATACCATTAGTGGAACCTCTAACCTTGACATTTGTTATTATTATTATTTAATCCTTACATTAATTTTCCATCTCCAAGTTCTCATCATCTTCTTCTTCTTCTATTTCTTTATTATTATTATTATTATTATTAATACTACTAATACTATTTCTACTACTACTACTACTACTACTATTATTAACATTATTATTATTATTATTATTATTATTATTATTATTATTCTTGTTGTTGTTGTTGTTGTTATTGCTATTATTGTTGTTTATAATTGTTGTCTATAATTTGTACAATTAATCTCCCTGTGGTTCGACCCCGGTCTTGCCGGGTTATTTATTACTTCGACACTCCTGCACTTGGAAGAAGACATCAACCTTTTAGTCGTGTCAATATCTTTTCAGGGTGTTTTGGGTAAAAAAATAACTTTTTTGATGAAAAAAAATCATGAATCCTAGTTTTTCAACTATCATAATAATAAAAATTTAAACAAAATCAGATGACATGTTATTTATTTTAAAAAAACAATTGAACCGATAATTGTAATAAAAAAGAGCCAAGCGCGCGAGTCTTAAAAAAAGGACCAAGCCTAGTAATATCTGACATTTCTTTTTTTTTTCAATTTTTTTTAAAATTGTTTATATTTATATTTAGATTAATATTTTTTTCTCTTTTATTTTATAACATCTTTTAAATTAAAATTATTATTTTTAATTATTTTATATGTATTTTATTTTTGAAGAAATTATTTAAATTCATCTATAATTTTTTATGTTTTATATAAATAACTATTTTTAGATAATATTTGTAATATGTATAATCTTACATAATATTTTTTTTATTTAATCAATTTAATGTGTGTTTGATTTTATTATTATTTAATTAAAAAAATTGTTTTGATAAATAAAATTATTCAACACAATTAAATGATGTTGGTTTTGAAATATTAAATATTTTAATTTATATAATTTATTAGTTTTTTATTTTTATTATCGTAATATCTTAAATATTTTTTAAAAAATATAATTCTTAATATATATATATATATATATTTTAAGAAATACATAATTAAAAAAAACATGCATGTAAAATTTCTTTTATAAAACACAAAAAGAATATGTGACTTACACAGCAAACCTCGTCAATCGTTCAGCTTGCAGTGCGCATAAAACTACACCAGTAACATTAATACCTACGCTGTCCCCCCGCTCGCACATTCGTTTCTCTTGCTGGAAACCTCAGAGAGCCGAAACGTTTCGGTCTTTGACTCCAAAAAACAGAGCCCTAAAAGGTTTCATCTTCTTTCTTTCTTTCTTTCTTTCTTTCTTTATAACTTGCACTGATAAACCCTAAACCATAAACTCAATTTTTTCTCGAATTATTTAATTCACAGGTTTACTCACTAATTTAATCCCTCTCTCCAGATTCCGTCAATTAATCACGTCGTGATTTTTGTACAGATTTCAGTTTTAAAATGGTGAGTTAGGGTTTTATTTTGTTATTATTTATGATTATTAGGTTTAATAATTTTATTTTGATTTTTTTTCTTTTTTTTTTGTAGCAACGAGATATTCGAAAATGGTTTATGAAGGCACACGATAAAGGCAATGACAATGCTGAGAAGAAACCTCCTCCAACTGAGCCGAAGACCGAAACACCTGTAGGCAATTTACCGCCTGGATGTTATGTTTTGATAAATGCTTGTTTGGTTGATTGACTGTACCGTAATTTTTTATGGGATGCATGTTTCTTGTCACCTCTAGGCAATTTACCGCCTGGATGTTATGTTTTGATAAATGCTTGTTTGGTAGATTGACTGTACCTTAATTTTTTTATGGGATGCATGTTTCATGTCGTGGTTTTAGGGTATGAAGATTGAAATAAAAAGATTTGGCATGCTGATGGCTAATGGGCCTCATTTTTTGCAAAGAAAAAGAAAAATGTAGAATTGAACTTTGGGAAGTTGAGGAAAACAGTATTTCGGACTCGGTTATTAGCGTGTTTTTGCTGTGATTTTCTTTTATTGTTATTACTGTCTAATAGAGAGTGATTAAGCTCAATGGTTGTGTTAGGTTATGTTTTCTGGAGAAAGTATTTTGAACTAGAATATTGGATATTTTGAAATAGTATTTTTTTAAAGTTCTATTATTTCTTTGCTTCTCCAATAAGAAAGGGGAGTTGTTGATATGTGGTTTATTCATTTTTTTGGGGTATAATTAGGTGTGTGGAGGTCAAGAAGGTTCAGGAAGGAGGAAAACGAGCAAGTATTTTGTGGCAAATAAACAGAAGCAAAAAGAGGATAAAGAAGTAGAGGATCTTCCTGTTAAGAGAAAAGCTCAAAATGATGATTTCCAATCTGTGAAACCCCCACCTTCTAAAAAGGTTCACAAAGTTGATGATGATGACTTTTCCTTGCCCAAGAAGAAGAATGCTGCTTCCCCTAGTAAGAAATTGAAGAGCAGTTCAGGCAGGGGAATTGCTCAGAAACCTGTACATGTTAACGAAAGTGATGAAGATGATGTGAAGGATACTGAATCTCCTCTGAAATCTGGTGGCAGAGGTCGTGGTGGTAGGGGTGTATCTGGGGCACCATCTGGTGGAAGGGGCAGAGGTGGTGGACGGGGAGGATTTATGAACTTTGGTGAGAGGAAAGATCCTCCACACAAAGGAGAAAAGGTAAATGGAAAACGGGATTTTTCTTGTTCAATTAGTTATACCAATTAGTAGATATTTTTTGTTAACCTCAAATCTAAATTGTTGGCATCAGGAAGTCCCTGAAGGTGCTCCTAATTGTTTAGCTGGTTTAACTTTTGTGATTAGTGGAACGCTTGACAGGTATTTCTGCTTGTGCATAAATGTATTGTACTTGGTTATATAGAAGAATATTGATATATTTTCTTTTTGTGCATGTTAAGATAATTTGGAGGTTGTCTTATATGTTGCACTTTTGTGCTGCTTTTGACAATGCCTGTTGCAGTGTCATTTGCATGTGATAAAACTAACCATGCTTTGAATTTCGACCATGCTTACAGTTTGGAAAGAGAAGAAGCAGAAGACTTGATTAAAAGGCATGGAGGTCGTGTTACTGGATCTGTCAGCAAGAAAACGGTCATCCACATTTCTATCCTGTTGTTTCTTGGATTCATGTGGCATTGTTGGTATTTGATTAATACAATGTCTGTTTGCAGAGTTATCTTTTATGTGATGAGGATATTGAGGGACGGAAATCTTCAAAAGCCAAAGAACTTGGGTAGGCTATGTCAGATCCACAGATGTATTTATATTCAAGTTTGTTATTGCTATTATTTTATTATTACTATTTCTTGATGCAGCACACCTTTTCTTACCGAGGATGGACTGTTTGATAAGATCCGCTCCTCAAAGAATTCAAAAGCCCCGGCACGAGAAGATTCAAAGGTGTCTGTGGAGAAAGTCGCATCTCTGCCAAAGAAAAGTCCTCAGAAAGCAGACTTGAAGAGTATGCTCCCAGTATCTTTATGTTTGCAATAATTATTTTATATTTTTTAATACAAGTATCATGGCTTCATTCTTTAGTGAGAAAATAATGTATTACACTGAGTTTGTTTCATTGTTGCATCATTTGTTTTGAAATTTTAATTTTTTTTAAATGTAAAAAAGCTGTTTATTCTGCAGGTAAGTCTTTGATGTCAAATGCAGCCCACAAGGATTTGGGTGCAGGTTCCCAGCTAGCAAAGCAGAAAGATCAAGCTATACAATGCTCATCCCTAATATGGACAGAAAAATATAGGCCAAAGGTTCCAAATGAGATGATAGGAAATCAGTCGCTGGTATGTGCATTAGTTGTTGTCTTCCAGTGACTTTTTCTGCCATTCAAATTTGATATTATCTTTATTTATTCTTTAGAAGGAAAAGAATTAAAATTTCACAATGTGATCCTCTTCAGGTTACTCAGCTCCATAATTGGTTGAAGAACTGGAATGAGCAGTTCCATGACACTGGAAACAAGGGAAAGGGAAAGAAACAAAACGATTCTACTGCAAAAAAAGCTGTTCTATTGAGTGGACCACCTGGAATAGGGAAAACAACATCAGCAAAGCTGGTCTCTAAAATGCTCGGTTTCCAGGCAATCGAGGTGGCATACTTTCTATACTAATTTGTTGAACTATGGAAGTGTCTGTATTAATCAGTGCTTATTGCTTATGGTTTTTTATTGTCTGTTCCCACTTATTTGCTTAGTATTTACCATTCAGGTAAATGCCAGTGACAATCGTGGGAAGGCAGATGCCAAGATTTTTAAAGGAATCAGTGGAAGCAATGCAAATTGCATAAAGGAACTTATCAGCAATGAATCCCTGGGTTTTGAGATGGATAGGTTGATTAATTATTATTGTTTACTAAACATTGTGAAAAATGCAGTTAAACTTTTACCCATTGATTGATCATCAATTACAGGTCAAAGCATCTGAAGACAGTTTTGATCATGGATGAGGTAGATGGAATGTCTGCTGGAGATAGAGGTGGAGTTGCTGATCTTATTGCTAGCATAAAGATTTCCAAAATTCCTATCATCTGCATCTGTAATGACCGTTATAGTCAGAAGCTAAAAAGTCTTGTGAACTATTGCTTGCTTCTCAGTTTCCGGAAGCCTACAAAACAACAGGTCCTTCTTTTTGTTCTTTCTGTGTCTCTTGGTTTCAATATATAATTTTTTTTGTTCATTTCTTTCAATTTCAATGTGAATACATGAAGGACGGGCTAATGTCATCAGTCTCTTATAATAAAGGAGTTGTACTAGATGCCATTACTTTCTCTTTTAGCAGGTCAATACTTAAATAAGGTTTTCATGACAGTGAAGAACCATTTATCAAAAAACATTGTACTCAGCTCTTTTTGTGTCCGAGCAGTGTTTTAGGAGGGTTTGTGGGGAGATATGCATGTTCTAAACCTATGGAATTTACATAAAAGTGGGCTCTACCACAACTTGAAACGGCACACTGCACTCCAAGGGTTTAATCATTCCTCAAGACAATGCCCCCTAGTTTCGCTCAATGCTAGATATTATAATTGGTGTTATCATTTGCTACCTATATGGTTACGCGATGGAGAATGTTGCTTGGCAAACAAATCATTTTCAGTTAGTGAAAATTCAAATTTATTCATAAATATGCTTAGCATAATCTGTTCTTCAAGTGATCTCTAATTTCCACTACACTGTGCCTCTGATTTCCTGGAGTCACATTTTTTCTACATGGTTTTGCGTGTATATTAGCACCTGTGCATTTGTTCAAATGTTTTTAAAAAGCAAGTAACAATATTCCTTTGGAACACAATGGAATAAGTTGTAATTTAGTGAGAGGGGAATGATTGTGCTAAATCATGCATTTCCACTTTGTGCTACAAGAATTAGTGCATGCATTTGGCCGTTGTGTGCACTCTTCTGTGTGACTGTGACACAGGAAGTTGTTGCCCCTAATGTGCTTAGCGCAATATAAATTTTTTGTACTCAACTATGTGTTGATTATAGGGTTATACTTTAATCTTTGGGACAATTGCAATGGAATAATTTGTTATTAACAGTGATTTTGGTGTTTTATAGATGGCAAAGAGGTTAAATCAAGTTGCAGGTGCAGAAGGCCTTCAAGTTAGTGAGGTAAATGATTGTCTTGTTCAAAATTTTTGGTCGCTTAAAATGGTTTGGCGTGAACATCCTCTGATAGTTCATCTGTATTGTGCTTTTCTCACCAAATTTGAAGCTTCCAAATCATTTATTTTGGACGTTGCACTTACTGAGAATAGGAGTCCTAATGAAAATGGTCAGTGTTTGAAATTCTAAAGGCTGGTTCTATACTTTTCCTATATATATATATATATATATATATATATATATATATCTGTGTAAGTGAAGTTTAATGAAAGGCACCAACTGGTTGCAAGAATCCCAGGGCATCTACAAATCTGTAACAGGAAGCACATCAACAAAAATGATTTCCTCCTGTACAAAAAGTGAAGGTTTAATTAAATTCGAAAATATGGAGGTAACACTACCTCCTTAAAAGCTACCCTATTGTGTTCCCTCCACGATAGCCAAAAAAGAATTTTAAGAGATTATTGCAAGAGTTTTCTTCTGTACTGGAATGCATACCCCTGCAAGGTACACCTTTGGTAAAGGTCCCATACTTGGTTAGTCACCTGTTTCTTACATTTGCATTTTGGCGGGCAATAAATGGTTGCTAATAAACTTGCAGATTGCACTTGAGGAGCTTGCAGAAAGGGTGAATGGAGATATGCGTATGGCATTAAACCAATTACAATATATGAGCCTCTCAATGTCAGTCATTAATTATGATGATGTAAGACAGCGCCTTCAAGGAAGTGCAAAAGATGAAGATATTTCACCATTCACTGCTGTGGATAAGTATGACTTGATGATCCAATTCTTACCTCTTCATGCTGTTTTAGATGCTGTCTATTTAAAGTCATGATGTCTTAACTTGGAACAAATCTAAACTGGATTCTAGGAAAAAGAAATCATGCTGTGTCCTTTGTAATTTTTTTTTAAATTGTGGAAACAAGCATATCGTAATTCATAATATTTGAGGTTCCCAGCTTCTATGAGAAGGTGTGCTGGGTTGGTTCTTGTGTAGAACATGATCTAATATTGTCAGATCAGTCCTGTAGGCATGGAACAGGTTATTGCTTGCTAATGCAAAAGATAATGAACCATTTATCAATAAAAGAAAGGCAAACCTATATTTGAAAATCTATGATTAGACTTTTATAGATGAGTTATTTATGTTGCATGATCTGTTCTCCACTCCAATCTTTCCCTTTTTAATTTTTTCTTCTTGTTTCTTTCTCCTTCTGACTCAAGTGAATGGATGATAGCACCTGCAGTCAAGCTTTCTTCTTGCTCTTAGAATAAGAATGAAAAAATGTGCTCATTTTGTTTCTGTCTTTGTATGATTACGGATTTTATTCTTCCAGTATGCTTCTCATTGTCATCTTTGGTGTTAGGCTGTTTGGCTTTAGTGGAGGAAAGCTGAGAATGGATGAGCGGATTGACCTCAGTATGAGTGATCCTGACTTGGTCCCTCTTCTTATCCAGGTTTGTTTTCACATTTTATTTTTATTAAATTCCATGGGAATTTTAGACTCTGAAGGTGGTTACTGAACATTTCTGGGTTTGCTTTAAACCACAGAGCATGCCAACTTCAAAATTAGGAGTGCTTTCTCTACCCCAATATTTACTTGTGATGAAAGTCCTATGATAATGTTGTTAGGGTGGCATGGATCTTAGCCTTTCCAGCAGTCAGCAGAACCCTGCTGAGCCAGTTTTTTTAGCTGAAAGTATGCTTCAAATGGCTAAGTAGTTTCTTTTCAAAATTTAGCCATTGGTATTTTGGAGAAAAACACCATGATATTTCTCTGCTGATAGTAGTTAGAAATTTTCTGGCTAGCGTGTTGAAATTTCTTAATTATTTCCTAAGATACCACTGCAAAATTGTAATAATTTTTGTATGCAGCTTCATAAATATTTTTCATATTATGTTTTGAAACCTAAGTTGAATATGAAAATTTATGTGACAATACCGGAGATTACTCGAGTGATCCAAGTCTTTATGTTAATGTTGTTCCCTGCTCTTGTTCCTGTTCCATGCTGTTTATATTCTAGGCATTTGTTTCATGTTCAGTCCCCAGGTCACTGGTTTGTCCTGTTTTTGACTATGAAGTATGTTATACTTAAAGCTGAGGGGGATAAAATAGATAGCAGGAAACAGGTAGTTGGTGGTAGTGAGCTTATGAAAAATGAAAAATTGCTGTTTGGCTCTCTTTTTTGTGGAATGTCAATTATTGGACACCAACCCTCAATATGCTCTCTCTAAAAATACAAGTGGCATAATTAAAAATTCTCACTTTACTCAAAATCACCCATTTCTCCTCCTAAAGGGCAAAGAGGTGGTTCTACATCTACATCTACATCTGCTGGACAACATAAAAAAGATGAATGGATTTGCATGATAACATTTCAATTTTCTCAAATGGAGGGCATTGTTATTTAACATAGCCCAAATCTCAATTCAATCATATTGAAAGAAAGCAAAACATGTTCAGTGGAGAAACTTGTCTTCTGTGTAAAAGCTCAAGAGTTTTTCACCATTGCAAAAAACAGTCCATGTATCATAAATTATCTGCAGGAAGCTGATTCTGTAATTTGGCAGGAAAACTACATTAATTATAGGCCAAGTTCAACTGGTAAAGATGACAATGGGATGAAACGTATGAGCTTGATTGCACGTGCTGCTGAGTCTATTGCCGATGGAGATATAATAAATGTGCAGATTCGAAGATATCGACAGTGGCAGCTCTCTCAAACTGGTTCTCTGTCATCCTGTATCATTCCGTATGTATCACCATATTGCTCTGGAAACATCAAGAGTTCTTCATGTGTTTTTCTTGCTCTCTAATTGCAATTCTTTATTTTGGTTTGTAACCAGTGCTGCATTGTTGCATGGATCAAGGGAGACACTTGAACAGGTAATGAATGTCTCTTGAAGCTTGACATGCTTTGCCATCTCTGGTGAAGTTACATCAAATGGAAAGGTTTTTAGTTAGTAGTTGGTTTTGATGTATGCTTATTTTGCAACAAATTTAGATGAATAGATTAAGTTGTGCTATGCTACAAACCGTCTAAAAAGCATAAAATTCCCTGCCATTATGCCTCATGTCTGTTAAAGATTCAAACTTCCAAGCAGAGATTATGTTGAGAAAATCAAACAGATAGCCTGATTTGGTATCAATACAACTTTTATTCTTGCTTTCCAAAAGCAGTTGGCTACAGGCCTCCACTCTCATTATTAGCCAAGTCACATCTATTGTGAGATCAGAGGATCGTTCATTTTCTTTTCTTTTTTCTTTTCCTTCATTTGCCTTCACTTTTGTCTTTATGGGATTTTCCTCTTGCACAGAATCCAATTCGTCTTCATGTTTATTTATATTTTATTTGAATGAGTTAATTTTTAACTTCTCCTTGCCTAGAAGTCTGATAAAAAAATTGTTTGTAATAATCATTGCATCATTTTTCGACAACCAGTTATTTTATGCCTGCACTAATGAGCTTAGTTTGGTGAGCTTGTCACTTGATTTAGGTTGGACTAAACTTTTGTAGAATTGTTTCTATTTCTTTTCTGTTTCACCTGTACAACTACCACTTTTTTTTGGTGTTATTGCCTCATTTTCTTATTTGAGGATATGCCATATGGATTTATCTGTCTGGTGAAGGTTCTGAAGAGCCTACCTTTCTCACGCTTGTTAGTTGGAATTGATAACTTTGTTGTATATAGAATGTTTATATTCTTAGTACCTCAATTGTTTATTTTATGGATTCTCATTTTCAGGGTGAACGGAATTTTAATAGATTTGGTGGGTGGCTGGGAAAGAATTCTACAGCGGGCAAAAATTTGAGGCTTTTGGAGGATCTGCATGTTCATCTCCTTGCTTCTCGTGAATCTAATATGGGGAGGTAACTGTTCCTATACCTGCTTTTATCATTCATTTGTTTCGAAGTAATACATTGCCGATTCTGGTCTATCAATTTATTGCATATGAATGTGCACATATATGAATGCACTTGCATATATGAATGCACTTGCTTGATTGAACTTCATTGAATATTTAATCACTTTTAAAATAATTTAAGTGATGGAGAAGGCTACTTTCTGTTGCCATGTTGCTATGCCCACTTCTTGCATTGCCAACTTGAAATCTAGAAATTCAATTGGTTGATTTATCTCTATTCATTCTCCTTTGGAAGCTGTGTGATCATTCTTTCATTTCCATTCCTGCAGGGAGACGCTTCGACTTGACTACCTTACAGTTCTTCTGAAACAACTGACAGATCCTCTTCGGGTGCTGCCTAAGGTTTGACTTTATTACTATTTTTTAATGTGTGGAGCTGGTCAGCATAGCCAAATGCAAGCAATGTGCTTGCCTGGGTCTAAGATCAGATTAACCTGTTCAACTTCTTAAAACAAACTGGTAGGGTTACATGCCATAGTTCTAATTTTCTAGTAAAGAAGAGGGAATAGATAATTCATAATATGGTATTTGAATAGCTTCAAGTACTATAGCAGCGTGCAGAAACCAAAAGCCTTCTTTTTAAGTTCTTCCCATGTCATAATTTACTTGCCTCGTTCAAAGTCAAAGCAATGGGAGTATTGACTTTGGCACTGAAGCTAAGGGACAGAGGCTTTGGAAGAATGCTGGTTAGATTAATGTTCAATGGATTGCTGTGTAATTGTGCAGGGCCTTGGACGAGGCCCTTATACTTTTTCTTTTTAGTGCCTCTCAAAAGTGTGTGCGTGCATGGGTTTGCTGTTGTTGTGTGCTATTTACACCTAATAGTTGCGAAAGGCCCATGTAGGAAAGCATGACCTGATAATAAGCTGAAGAGTTTGCAGCATCATGACCTGATAATAATCACCTCTTTTATAAATAGTTGAATTGTCTGGTTGCATGATTTTAGAAGTTGATTCTCACTTCATCAATTCACTTGAGCGAGTGCCTCATTGTCCCAGGTGTCAAATTTCATTGAGAAATCCTTTGACCTTTGATTTCTGAAGATAATTTGAAGGGAGATGTTTTATGTATGTTGACATTTTCTTTTCTTTTTTTGCATGAACTGTTAACCAGGATGAAGCTGTTGAGAAGGTTGTGGAGTTCATGAATAGATACTCAATAAGTCAGGACGATATGGATACCATTGTGGAGTTATCAAAATTTCAGGTGGCCCAATTTTGTATACATCATTGATGTCTCCTCTATTTTCACTCTCAGATTATCTTATTGTTGCTTTGTGTATCAGGGGCATGGGAATCCATTGGATGGCATACCATCAACTGTTAAAGCAGCTCTGACAAGAGCATATAAAGGAGAAAGCAAATCAAGGATGGTACGAGCTGCAGATTTAGTCACACTTCCTGGAAAGAAAAAGGCCCCTAAGAAGCGTGTTGCAGCGATTTTAGAACCTTCTGATGATGGTCTAAGAGAGGAAAATGGTGACGCGTTGGCTGAAAGTGAAGAAGAAAACTCATCTGACACAGAGGATATGGGTAAATGTTTTGTTTTTGAAAATATCATAGACCATCCAATGATGGTTATCCTTCAACTTTCATCTCCATCCCCCACCCCCCACCAAAAAAAAAAAAAACATGGCAGGTGCACGTGCACAACACTCTCACAATGGATCTGCTTGTGTGGCTTGTGTATTTTTCAGTGACTAGAGATCTGCTTTGTAAGCAAGGACTAGGATCTGTTTTCCTTATAACATGAGATTTTCAAACATTTTAGGGGATGACAATGAAGCCTGGTAGAATTAGGGATACTAAGCACAGTGGGATATATTATATATTATATCTGTTTTTCAATTACGTATTCTATTACCTCTGATATATTATATATTCCCTAAGCCTGGTAGAATTAGGTATACTAAGCACAGTGGGATCTGTTTGTCTTGTTTAACTTACAGCCTGATATATTATCTCTGTGTTTCAATTACGTATTCTATTACCTCTCAACAATTTTGACTGTGCAAAGCATGGAGTACATAAGGATAGGAGATTATTGATCAATACCAATACACTGCACGTTTTTTGTTTTTTGAAGGCATGGTGAGTCTATATCCAAAAAGATATACTTGTGGAATAATTGTTCTTCAATTGCAACATCTGGATAGAACGTTTAGATATTTGGTCTTAGTTCTTGGACTTTGTTTTTCCTTTCTTGTGGCAGAAGGAACTGGTAATGGTGAGAAGCTGCAGTCTGAGCTTCAGAGTTTAAATTCAAAAGGTGTGATTTTCTCATGCAGTCTTTTATCATGTTGGAAAGCTAATCTGAAATTCGATTTGTTATCTTAATACCCAAGTTGGTTTTTGAATCGACAATTGATTAAATCCAAAATCCAGTTAACTGTGAAGGGAATGCTCTATTAAATTGTGTATAGCCTAGAAATCGGATTGATGAGCTCATATAAACTATGCTGAACAGGAATCCAAGTAGAGGTGGAACTGAAGTGCGGGAAGGAAAGTTCAAAGTCTAAGAAGACGCCTACAGGAAGAGGAAAAGGTGGGTCTGCATCTACCGAGAAAAACCCAGCGGGCAGAGGGAGAGGCAGTTCTGGTTCCTCGGAGAAACCTGGAGCTAAGAGAAAGAGATGAAATTATTACTGTAAACCCTTGCAGTTGTGTAAAGTTTTGCTTGTTTATGACAAATGGAGGTACGCTTCCTTCTGTGAGCTGTAAAACTCCTTTTGAAGGTTGCTTGTTGACTGTTGGTAGCAAATGTTACTGTGGTAACGCCTTCCTTTTCAGTACCACAGATTTTGTAGATCAGATTTTGGATAATGTTTGAAATGGGATGGTTTGCTTGGAATTTTATCATCACAACATATGGATCTAGCTTACCATAACTAAACCATGACGAAATGGAAACTCTGAACGCCTTACATAAAGTGTTACCGTTGCTCTCCCGGATGCCGTGAAGAGATGTGGGTCCATTGGCTGGCGGAATATCCAAGGTCAGTTTGTTGTGTGGAAAAATATATTTTTATGATAACTTTTTTAATGGAAATATATTTTTTAAAAATAACTCATTTTTTTAATTATTGTATGGATGTGTTTGAGAAATATTATTATTATTTTTCATTGATGGTTTTTAAATTATGGTGATAAATTATGAGTTATATATTTAAAAAAAATAGCTCAACCTTGTATTTATTTTTATTTTTGCTCTTATTATTAAATTTTTTTATCGTTACAAGTCATAAGAATTCAACAAGTTGAAACTTTATGATAGTTGTACAATTTCATTATTTGGTTTTGAAATTAAAATTTTATAATCAAGTTTAATTTTGAATCATTTTTCATCCATTAAAACTAAATTAAACTTACCAATGTGAACATAGGTTAAACACATTAAGGTTCGAACATTGATAGACCTATAGACATCAAAACCTCTTAAATTTAATCTCAAATTCTTAATTCTTAAATATTATTTGTAATTATAGATAACATTATTTAGAAAAAGAAAAGAGTTGCTTATAAACAACAAGATGACGTGGATTTGTGCATTGTAAGGAGATTTTATTATGCGCCAATAGTATTAGACTTTCAATTCTATGTTTTATAAGCTTTGGCAAAAGGGTTCAAGAAGGGTATAAAAAATAATTTCCCAAGCATTAAATGCCAACATTTTCCTATACACAACAAGGATTGGCTCGTTTACTTCTTTTTTTTTTTTTTTTAATCTTAGGTTATTCATTGCATTTGAGAGAATTAAAATAATCACTAACCAAATCTAATGTGGTGAGATATATTTGGAATTGTATTTTATTCTAACTATAGTTTTAAAAATATTTGGTTAATCATTATATATCAAGTTCCACTAAGAATTTTCTTTGAAGATCTTGATTTTTTTAAAAAAATCAATTTTTTTGTTATTTTTTTTTAAATTCCACCTCTTTATATTACATTGGATATGGTTTAAAACCATTAAGGTGGTAATTTTTTCTTCTTTAAATAACGATCGCTAAATGCATGCGCGATTGTGAAAAGAGCAATGTTATTTATGCTGTGAATTTATTTTTTAGAAAAAGAAAAGGAAAAAAAAAACTCAACATAGGAGAAATAAAACTTTGCATGTCTACGTGATTGTCAAATGGGCAAAGGACAGGACCATTGACGTTGCGTTTTTGGTTATCCCTACAATTTCTTGTTATTCTTGAGCAAATTCAATCGGTTCTCTCTCTTTGATCTTTAATTCTTCTTTCTTTTTTATTTTGAGTTGTATTTATGAGTTTAGATCTTTAGGCTAGGAAGCTCAACCAACATGCCTAGATTGAATTTATTTTTTAATAAAGTAATATTTGGCATGATTAATTTTTATATTAACATGTTTAATAAATATAGTTTTCAAGCCTCTAAATTTTAGTTATATATAGCAAACACACTTTATTGATTTCCTAACAATCTTTATATTTTCATGTTTTTTCCAAACAAACTCTCAATTAATTCCAAAAAATTCTAAAAACAATTTAGGAATTATTTTAAAATCCCTCACATATATTTCGCTTAATATCTAAATTGTACACCTATACTATAAAATACTAATTTAATATTAAAAATACTTATTTTTTTAATTTCAAAAAATTCCAAAAATCCTAAAAACTTTTCTTTATTTTAAAAATACAAAATCTATTTTATTTTGTGTACTTAAGATCAAATTCCAAAACTTCCATGTGTATTTCATAAAAAAAAATATAAATTGCATTTTATTATACTTAAAAAAAAAACCTATAATGAGTATCATACCAAGTTTGCGATTATTCATTAGATGTTGATTAAAATTTCAAATAAAAAAAATTTTATTTTTTTATTTTTTGAGCTTTAGAATAGTTAGTTAGGAATAAGATTTTTTTAAAAATCTTAAGCTGATTTTGTTTTTTTTACTTTAGAAAGGTTAAATTTTAACATAACAAGATAAAGATATGTTTACATAATGAGATAAAGATATATTTACTAATGAGAATTTTTTAAAATCTTAGAATTTCCTTTTTAAGAAAAAGATAATTTTGAAAAATTAAAATTAGATTATGATCAATGGCGGAGCCAGAAATTTATTCCACCCTGGCTAAACAAATATTGCAATTTTTTTTTTAAGATTAATCATTAATTCAGGAACATGAATTTATGAATTTAACAATAAAATTTTAATTCAAATACATGACTTAAAATATTAAAAAAATAAATTAAAAAATACATAAAATTGAAGTGAAAGTACAAATAAATTCACTATTGAAATAACATCTTTTAATGTTTTGTGGAATAAAACTCATCTATAATTAAATTTAAATAGATATCTTCAATAAGCTCTTTTTCAATGTAAATCATCATAAAATATACTGAGAACTTTTTTTTTATTTTATTATGAAATATATTTTTAACATGCTTCATAGTTAAAAATGCTCACTTTTTAGTGATAGTACTGAAAACATGCAAAGCTAAAATAAAACGAATTAACTTATTAGTCAAATGATTGTGTTGCAACTTATTTGTTTTCATTAATCCTCTGTATAATTTGAAAATGGTAGGATATTTTGAAAGCTCTTATGATAAATAAAATCAATTTGATAATAGTTTAATTAAAATCTTAAATAATACATCTTTTATTCATTGAAATCTTCAGGATAAAAATTATTAACAAGTTTCATATAACATCAACTTTAAATGATTTAAAATTATTTTTAAATTCTAAAAAAAAAGCTAAGTACAAGAAATTTAGTTTAGTTGTCTCATCATTGAATTTAGAATTTAACTCTTCCAATTAAAAATTTATTATTGAATTAAATATATAATAATAATAATAATAGTAAATTATCATCAATCCTTGTTGTTGACATGAATAACTTAGAACTTTTTATATGAGACATGTCAATCTCATATTGTGTGCAAATATATTGCATATGTATAAAAAAAATGAAATTTAATATCTTTTAAAGTTTAAAATAATATTTTAGTAGTTGAAATGAGATCAAATTGAATTTGTGAGTAATGAATAAATAGTGAAAGAAAAGGTATGTTGCTTTTGTTAAATTTTGTGAATTAAATATGTAGAGAAACAATAAGTAATCTAGCATGAGAAGAATAAGATTTTTTATTTTGACTCTTTTAACTCAAAAAAATAGAAATTTTAATTTAAAAGAAATGGCTAATTTTATAGACAACATATTTTTCTTGAGCTAATTTAATTAAATGTAATTGGACTGATATAATAATAGTACACAAAAAGTATTGACAACATACCCACCCAAGTTTTGTATATAGAACCGCCCTTGGTTATGATAGGGTTTGTAGAGAAGACAGATACACTAGGACTAGTATCATTCCATGTGTTCTGGTGGTTCCTGTTTTGCAGCATGCTTACTGCTTGATATTTTTCTATATAGAGCTGGTTAAAGTCATCTTCCATCCACACAACACATCTAGAGGGCTCATACTAGCTCCCTTGAGGTGATGGAGCAATGAGAACCGTACGTGTTTGCATAATCACCACCCTCTTCAAAATTGAAATTTTGTTTATAGAACACTGAAAATGGCGTCTATTTATTTATAAGTTCTTTAAACTAATGGATTCTTGAACCTGGTAAAAACAATTCTAAGACCTGATTTTACCTAGCTCATTTAAATTTTTAAAGGAATTTCGAGTAAAAATCCATGTTACATGAATTGTTTCGTTGGATAAAAATGTAAAGGACTAATTCGAGTAATTATTCTAAATGGCAATCTTTTGCCCAAATTACCTGAATGCTCACTCTAGGGTAGGCTAACATCTTTCCAAATAGAAAGAGATCTCGGAAAATATCACATTTTAAAAAATGCTATAAAGAATTTGTATTGATTTTTTTAATTAAAAAAAATCAATTTATTCTTTTGTAAAATTTTAAAAGAAAATCAATGAGAAACGATTTAGCAAGACTGAAATATAAGATTTTATGTTGTTCAGAAAGCAACTAATGACATTTTATTAATTACTTCCTAAACTCACTTTAAAGAGAGAAACATGCACCAAAAAAAAATTAATAAACCTATGACCCATTAAAAGTTATAAGAAAATCTCCACACAAGATTTCTTTCTCCTATCTATTTCTATTTTTTCTTTAAAGTGGAAAAATTAAGTCACTAATAAAATATCATAATTACTCTCTTAATACCATAAAACCTGGGATTCTAGACTGCAATAAAAAAATCTGTACTTATTTTTTAAATTGAAAATTTATTTATTTATTTTTGGTGTAAAAGTAAAGAAATAATCAAGAGACAGTTTAGATGGATTGGGACAGTTAAAAAATAAATGCAGTTCTTTTTCTCATTATAGAATTTGTACATAAATTCAATCCAAATTCTAGAATCACAATATAGATTTTTTTTATATAGAATTAGTTGGATTGATTTTTTAAATAAAAACTTTGGTTAAATACAAAATCTATTTAAAAACTAGTTTATTCTTTTCTGTGATTAAAAACACATGATTAAGTTTTCTATTTTTGGTAGAAACTCTTTTTAAAAATTCTTCTTTTTTAATAAAACAGAAACTACTGCTGAGAAAAAAAATTGAGAAGTCGTCGTTCCCAGATTTTTTTTTTATTTTAGAAAAACTCCCCTCTAGGTTTTTTTTTTCCTTATCTGACCATATTCTTGTCAAAATTGGGATTCTAAAGATAAGAGAGTAAGAAATGAAAATGCGGTTTTGATGCGTAGCCCAGCCTCCTGCCCAACCAAAAGTAAGGATCCTTCGTTTAAATGAGTTAATTATAACTGAGAATTAAAAAAAATATATGTAAAGGTTCAAATCATTTGAATTATATTTGTAAAATAAGCTTTTTCTTTCAGTGTGCGGTTGTGATATAAATAAAAAAATAAAGATTTAAAAAAAAGCAATTATGAAAATGAATTGAAAAGGTGCTTAGTTACAATTTGCAGATGAATAAAATATTAATTAAAAGATGCCATGAAAATGACTCAAAATTACATGTATTGAAAATACTATTTATATATCTTAGTGGTTTCAAACATTTTTTAAAAGTTGTTTTTATAACTTTACACAAAGCAGCAATAATCAATTTATTAATCTCTTAAAGAGTTCTCTCATAAAAGCATGTTTATGCAAAGACAAATAGACTGCTTTTCTATCACCAAACACTTTTTATGCGTGCGGTAACAGCTCCAATCACAAAAACAAATTAACAGGACCTTGCAATCACAATCACAAATGACCAGACAGAAGACAGATGAACGCAAAATCACAAAAGCTGAAAGCAAAAGGAATTTATTCAAAGCTTTAAATCATCTACATCTCAAAATACTAGCACACCTACCGTCCTTGTAAAGTACCTTGTGGTTTATAATTATATGTAAGATCGTCCTTGTAAACTGATTTACAAGCATCTACTGGAGTCCGTGTCCGGATAAGAGCGTTTGGTCTAGTTCTTTATTCTGACTCGCACTTCGCTCGACAATTTGTTTCCGTTTCTATAATAAGCTAGCTTGAAGAGGGGCAAGGCATCTCATCCACAGCATTCTATATCTGCAAAGCAGACATTATGTCAGCAAAAGGCATCCCCAATGAAGTCATAATTCTGACCAGAAAATGGGCCAGCTCCTTCGACAAATGACAAAGGGGAAAAGGAAAACAAAAAACAGTACATTCAACTGAACTCACAATTCTCACTAGGAAATGGCATATCACTGTGAAAGAAGAGGAAAAGAAAACATCATCTGTAATAAAAATACTATGCCACAGAAACCAGGCTTTGGCAGGAAATTTAGAATGATATGCAGGTGTTATGTTCATGTATATGCCACTGCATCCGATTCATGGCATTTCATATTAATTGCACTTGGTTCAATTAACAAAACTTTGCACCATTTTCTTAAATTCCTGCATTTATTAAGAAGAGATACTTCCAAACAAAATACCCAGGTAGCTCATTCACCTCTCAGTGCTATGTTTGCCAACAAGTCCACACATTTACTGAACCAGGATTAAGAGATATAGATCAGCAAAAAGTTTAAATGCTTGAGAGCTTAGATTTCAACTAGGAAAAGAGCTATATTTGCTTCAACCAAGCCACATTGCACCAGCTGCTCAAAAGTGTACTACTAGTCCTTGACCACGATTTTTTGAGATTGAATTAGATAGTAATCAACATTTATCATCCTTTTCAATTGATCGGATACATCGCACAAGTCGAATTATCACCTTTTCAGGCCTGATTCACCATTCATACCCTGAAAATGCTCAGTCCAACCATCAAATCTTTACACAACTATCATAAGTTGAACTAGAAAGTCCATTAAAAAGGGCACCGGCTATTACACCATGGGTCCACCACCAAAGAGTGCTGGCTGCAGTTACTGTTAGGATTTGGCCCATTAAACATAACAAGGATCACCTGTCTGTGCTACCAATTTCAGACACGGATGTAGAATCACCCAGGTGTTATTTGCTCTGTGGAGCTACCCTCCAGGAAGCATCTGTGTCTTGTAAACTACCACTTCTGTTTAAGTTCAGAAAGGTTAAAAGAAAAGAAAAAACTGCAACTTGACTATGTTCACCAAATAAATCCTCTATTTTTTTCTGCAACAGCACAATGAACGATTTGCTCAAGGCAACAACCTGGTCTTCCTTTCCTCCTATCTTTGTAGAAAAAGGTGCAAAAGTGCATAATTCAACTACAGCGATAACAATAGTTGTACAATGTGCACTGTAAGGACAATGTTGGCAACACTGTAACTGATGCTTGAGCTTCCAGCAGATGATAATGAAAATGGGTAGCAATGAACTATATTTGCAACATTCAATACAATGTGCATTGTAAGGACTAGGGATCAACTGATAAAACCAGAAAGAAGAATGTAACAAAATGCTTGGATAATTGAAAAAAAAAAAAGATACAGAAGAGGAATGAATCAATGCATAGATATTTGGAGAAAACAAACAAAAGATTGCATTAGTTATATAAAAGTAAGAGATGCACACAACCAAATGCTATCAAAAAGGAGTTTGTTTGCACTGGTTTGAAAATAATACATCAGTTTATGTGTTCAGTAGTTAATAAGATTTTCACAAATGCATCACCATATGCTGTAAAAAGAAAATCCATGCCAAAATATACCTTCCTCTTAAATGTCAATGATAAGATTGTGAAATTGTACTTAAACTGAGCCAGAACTTGCAGCATGTGAAGCTTGCACTTTAGTATTGCAATCACTTGTTGCATTGACAACACCAACCTCCGATTGCTGACTGTTCGATTCTGCAACTGAACTGTCTACACTGTTTGATACAGAAGTGGTGCCAGTTCTACTATCATCTCTGGTTTCTAGACGCTCCATCATGCGAGATACTGTCGCAATTCCAGCATTGACCTCTCTTCTAACTTCAGAACCTAGATCTGCCATGGTAGTATTGCGAGTGAAAAGTCTCTCTTTCCATCCCCTAGTACTCTTTGAAATTGACTCTTTGTATCTGGAGAGGAGAAACAAATGAAAATCAATTCATGAGCATAGAGAAACAGAAATTCATCAAACATGTCAATATTATCAAACTGTCAAATGTTTCCAACAAATTGATACCTCATTGACACTGCATTGAATTTAGATTTGATAGACTCTGAAAATGACTGAAGGTCTGACGGCCCTGCTCTGTCTTGACTATTTGGAGAAGACTGATTAGGAGACCTTCATATAACAAAATTCCAGTTAGACTGACAGAAATTGGTGAAGAATGTTCATTTATAACTACGACAGTGACCAACAGTTAAAAAAAATCAAAATTAAATTTGTCCCTGCACCTATTGTCCATGGAATTTGCATGTTGATTGGTAAAACTGGATCCAGAAGCTGAAGCAGAACATGGATCAGCCAGGGCTTCAGAAGACAGTGGTGTGATTGGTTGTAGAGAAGATTCAAGTGGTTGGGAAGATGGTGTTGCTATTGTGATTGCAGAAACAGGTTCACCTTCTCTCTGAGTTGGGGAGGAAGAAATTGAGCCAGCAGGGGATCCATTGGGTTGACTTGAGAATACTAAGACCTGTGGATGACCTTGAGCTGATGACCTGTTCCGCTGCCCCTCCCTTCTAGCAATACGCCGCCGCCCCATTGCCGCAGCAGCAGTCAAGTGCTGTATTAAACGCTCTTCAAGTTCAGCATCATTTTCACCCACTGGCAACTGCATTTGACACACCATTGAATTTGATCACAATTAAGCTTATGGTTTGTCAAAAAGAAAGGCTTACAACTAGCAGAGGTGGGTTACAGACATGCTGTAATTCAAAGTCTCCAAGGGCTGGATGATGAAATATGGTGGCATTTCTTGATGGATTAAACCTAAAACTCCTCTCCTGTTCTACAGCCTCAAGTAATTCCTGACTGCCAAAGTAAGAAAAATAAGAAATTCATTTTTCAAACTATTAGCAAGGAAAAATAACAGGAAAATATGAGGGCAGCAAAAAAAATTGAACCTCATCGGATCCTTCAAACTGATGGGTTGCCAACACATAGGGCACTGGGAACTCCTTTGACACCTGGAACATTAAATCCAAATTAGCACTCATGTCAACCTAAATTCATCTATTTAGATTGAAAATAGGATTTCTACCTCAGCTTCACCTTTTCTTTTTTCTGGCAAGCTTCATGTGTTATGTGTCCAATTTAAATAAAGGTTTACTTATGCAGATAAGAGGAAAGGAGAGACTGGAGAAGATAGGGTCGTCCTGCCCTAGTGATATGATACTGTGCCTTTATAGTCAAAAGTGCCTTCGCACTTCTCATTAGGTTCCTATAACAACACAAGTCCCCTCACCCCTCTGCCAACGAGCTTCAAAGACTGCATGTTACAAGGGAGAGACAGAAGGATAATTCCCATTTGTACAAATTGGAGGGATTGCATATTACAAGTCAAGAAGGATACAGGGATCCTTCATTTCCTTCACTAAGTCTTCATATACCATGCCAAATATGGGAATTTTTCCCATCCATCCTCCCACCATATCTCCCAACAAATTGAACCTAGAAGAGCAATTCGTACATAATTAGGCTATCCAAGATTGTCCATGCACAGCAATCTTCATTGCTACGATCCCTGATCAATCAAAGTCAGTCTACTTGGCCAATAACTAGGTAAAGTCCCCTGTCAGCACCATCCATCCAACCCTACAACTACCCTGACACCTATAAATGCAGCAATTTAATTAAATAAATAAATGAAAATACCATTCAAGAATGCACTGGAGGTGGAACTCATGCTTGCAACTGGTCACCTGAAAAAAAAAACATTGTGTGGATTTTGTGAAAAAAAGGAAATTATTTATGTGGTTTCATTTAAGTTAAATTATTTTATTTTATTGAGTCAATTATTTACCTATAAATAATCAAATGAATTAATAAATAAATAAAAGCATTGATTAATTAATTACTACATACAGTTGAGGGATCGCTGTAGCAGAAGTTTTCCAGGCAAATACTGCAAGCATCATCACACGCTTCCTGTATCCCTCCTTCGACGAAAGCTGCAGCAGATACTGTTAAATGTGCTTCACTCTTCTTCTTCCTCTCTTCAATTCCCTACAAAACCCAAAAAAAATCTTAAAATTGACATCAAAAAAATAAACACCGCATTTTCTTAGAATTGCACAAAATAAATTTATTTGATTCACTATGCATGCAAATTCAAACACGAAATTTTTTTGAGAGAAATCATACCTCCATGAAATCTTGACGGCTTTTTCGAAATAATAATTTACTTCTCTGACGCAGATCGACCTCCAAGAGCGAGTTATTTAGAGGAAATAATTAAATAAATAATCTATATTACATTTTGTCATTGATAATTGTTTGATAAGGCGAAGATACAGGACCAGAGTGATAGTGATAGGATTATAATTATTATTATTTATAACAGAAATAAAACTAATCCGTGTGGAAGAACACAGATACTAAACGTGTTTTACTGTAGATTGTAATAGCAAAATTATATTCTTATCCTTTATTAAAACCATTATAATTGACATATAGTGGTAAATTATTATTTTCATAGGGTTCATTTTGTCTTTTAAGGGGCATCTTTCTCCTTAACTACGGCCAGGAGTATTGTTTGTTTTTCATTTTTTTTAGAACAGTGCAATTGACTTTATTACCCTTAAAAGAAAGTTCTCAAAACATCTTTGTTGCAGGGCCTAATTTGTCATTTTATGATGGTATTTTAGCAATAATTATTTGGTTCTCGAGTAATGCTACCTTTGACATAAAAAAACATGCGTTAGCCACTATGCCGCCTTTGATTGGCACATATAAATTATAAGGTGGTGAGAAAAAATGTTTTATTATATCATTGGATGTACCGTGATATTTTTTTTTTAGATATCACATGTATAATGATAATGAATGGTTTGATCCCAGTTTAATTTTCTTTTTTTCTTTTATTGTTCTGTTATATGCCTTAGTTTTCATATTGCCCATTAAAAAAAAACATAATTGCACTTGATTTTTTTCTTTGTAGATTCAGTTCCTGTTTTATCCAGAAAAATCATTTTAAAATAAAAAAAATATTAATTTTATTCTTTTTAAGTTTTTCATCTCTCGAATTTAATTTTTACTTTTTGGGTTTTTTTTCTAGATGACTTATAAATTTTACTTGTTTGTTATAATTTCATCTCCATTCTTTTTTTTCTCTCTAGTTCTTTTGTTAATATTTTTATAGTTTTTAATTTTATTTTTCAAATTAAATTTATAAAAAAAATTAATAGTAATAATATTTTTTTCAGTTTGGTTATTCTTCTTTTGATTTTTTATTTTTTTTTATTTATTTTTTTCAAAGTTTTTATGCTTTTTAATTCATCACAAATCAGGTTTATGATTTTTTATTTTAATAATAGTAATAGTAGTAATAATAATAATAATAATAATAATAGTAATAGTAATAATATTAATGATAGCAATAATGATAATGATACTAACAATATTGTTAATAATACTACTAATAGTGATGACAATGCTTATAATAGTTGTAATAACCCAATTCTGTGTTATTCCTAAAAAAATATTTTTTTCAAAATAAAAATAAAAAATAAAAATAAAGGCTGGTAATGTGAAGAAAGCAAATTGAAGAAACAAACTCCAATTTTAAAGAAAATTTAAAACCTAATTGTACCCTATTATGCCCAAAAATAAAAATAAAATGCAAATTGAAAGTCAAATTAAATGATTATTAGATGAATTTGCATAAAAATAAAGCTTAAGGACATAATTAAATTTTTAATAGGCCAATTTGAATTAATCATAGGCCAAATTAAATTTTAATTATGTTTAAGAATTAATTTAGGTCCAATTAAAGGATTTAATTAAGTGCAAGGGCTTAATTATACTTTAAATGGGTCAAAATAATTTTATTTGGTGCTTAATTGGTGAAAAATTAAGTTTGGGAGCCTATTTTGGGCTTAATTGAGAAAATTAGAATTTTAAAAGATCAAATTTAATTTTTACTAAGTTAATTGATTAAAATTAAAAGTTTAATTGCATTAAATAAAAAAGTTTTATGGTCATTTAGGGTTAAATTGAAAGCAATTGAAAGAGGGAGGACTAAAATAAACTTTGGCCAAAAACAAAACTCATCACTGTTCATTATCTTCTTTTTTCCTGGAAAACGCTGGTGATTAGTACTTAAAAGTGCATTTTTATCATGGTTTTATATCATCATTTTGCACTTGAAGTATCAATAACTCCTTAACTAAAATATGTTTTATAATAATGTATCTAATAATATAAGATACCTATAATTTGTGGTAAATGTCTATTTTTAATGCAGGCCTATCAAATAAATGAAAGAATTGATTGATGACTTGAAGAACTTAAATTGCAAGGATAAAGAAATGGTCAAACTTAGAGAAGAGATGTCGGTGCAATCCAAACCGGAACATTGTTCGGTAATTGGGCCATATCTGGAGCTACAGATCTCAGATTTAGGTCCAATTTATATGGATGGAAAGGTAAGACATAGGCCTACAACTTTCATATGGAGTCCAAGATCTAAAAACGCCATTATCAAGTCCAAATTGTAGCAACAAAAAAGAAGCCCGAATCTGTCTTCCAGCCCGAGCACTGGTCGGTATTTTGGCCATATCTGGAGTTCTAGAAGTCCAAATGAGCTGAATTTTTTACACAAAAAAGCTGAGACAATTGCCTACAACTTTCATGTTTGCACCTGGCTCCAGTTTTGACGTTATCAATGACGTTTTGGGCAGACAAGAGAAGATAAGGATTGTCACCAAGTCAAAAGTTGACCACCCACTTATCAATTAGTCATCAAATCAATAGTTCCCAATTTTGGCCTATAAAAGGAGGCATTTGCCATGCATTTAGGTATCTTGGTTTCCAGATCAAGATCATGCTCTTCCTTTCTCTCTTTGTATTCTTTGTAATGTTTATGCTTTGCTTTCATTAATATCAAGTTTATGCCTTTCATTTTCTTTCCTTTACTTAGTTAGCTTTTATGTTCTTATCTTGTTTATTTATTTTTCTTTCTTTCATTATGTCTAGCTAAGTTAATTATGTCAAGGTGAAAAGGTTACACTAATGGTGTAAGAATAAGTATAATGTAAACGTAATATGGACTTTAATGTTTGATACTAACATATTTTTATATTTGTTATCTTGTTCACTCTTTAATACTTTGCTTGTTAAATGACTAATCTTGATTTATGTTGTATAACACTTGGTACAACAAATGCTTGGCACTTTCATAGCCCATAATGTATGGTATAACCGACACCTGAGCTATGAAAGGAACTTGATTTGTTGTTAACATAAGTTATAATCATGAATGCTTGACGAGATTTACAAGTATTAGCATTAATTGAATAAAATGACTAATGTAATCATGTTAACAATATATAATCTGATTGGAACCTCCTTTGTGTGTGGTTTCCAATTCAATAATAAGAGTTTATACTATACTTGTTTGATATACCATTAGTGGAACCTCTAACCTTGACATTTGTTATTATTATTGTTTAATCCTTACATTAATATTTCATCTCTAAGTTCTCATCATCATCATCTTCTTCTTCTTCTCTTTCTTTACTATTATTATTATTATTATTATTATTTCTAATATTATTATTATTATTATTAGTACTACTATTACTATTATTATTATTATTAGTACTACTACTACTACTACTACTACTACTACTACTACTACTACTACTACTACTATTATTATTATTATTATTACTACTATTGTTGTTGTTGTTATTGTTGTTTTATAATTGTTGTTTATAATTTGTACAATTAACCTCCCTGTGGTTCGACCCCGGTCTTGCCGGGTTATTTATTACTTCGACACTCCTGCACTTGGGAGAAGACATCAATCTTTTCGTCGTGTCAAGTTTTTGGCGCCGTTGCCGGGGAGGTAAGTTCTTGTATAAATTATAGTATTTATTTTATTTTCTCTTTTCACTTTTCTTGTATATAACTTTGTTTCTTTTTATTTTGTTTTCTTCCTCCTTCTTTTGCTTTCTTCTTGTTTTTTTTTTTATTTTTCCTACACGTGCATGAGAGTGTGGTCACGTACATCAAGTGGTTGACTTTGTAGGGTATCCTCATCATTTTCAGAAAATATGGCCGAAGAAGATAATCAATCACTTCATAATGAAAATAATGAGAATAACCGTGCTAGAACACTTAGAGACCACATGAATCCCACAAGAACAAGTGCACCATCATGCATAGTTTTTCCTCCTGATGCATCTCATTTTAATTTTAAACCAGGTATTATTCAACTTTTACCTTCTTTTCATGGCATGGAATTGGAAAATCCATACTTGCATTTAAGGGAATTTGAGGAGGTGTGCAACACATATAATAACTTAAATTGTAGCATGAACACCATCAGATTAAAGCTTTTTCCTTTTTCATTAAAAGATAAAGCTAAAACATGGCTACAAAATTTAAGACCAGGATCCATTTGTGCTTGGGATGAAATGCAACAACAGTTTTTAAAGAAGTTTTTCCCATCTCATAGAACAAACTCTTTCAAGAGACAAATCACCACTTTCACTCAAAAACCAGGAGAAACATTTTACAAATGTTGGGATAGGTATCGAGACTTGCTTAGTACTTGCCCTCATCATGGTTTTGAAACATGGAGATTGGTTTCACATTTCTATGAAGGGTTAACACCTAAAGATAGGCAAATGGTTGAATTGATGTGCAATGGAACTTTTGAAGATAAAGACCCTGATGAAGCATTGGAGTACTTAGACTTGTTAGCTGAAAATGCTCAAAATTGGGACACTGCGGGTACATATGAGGCACCGAGTAAAACTCAACTTCATACATCTAGTGGAGGTATGTACAACCTTAGGGAAGATCATGACCTCCAAGCCAAATTTGCATCTTTAGCTAGAAAAGTCGAGGCACTAGAATTGAAAAAGAGTGGTCAATTAAAATCTGTTGAAAACATTGTGTGTCAAATCTGTGAAACAAATGAACACTCAACCAACGATTGTCCAACCTTGCCTTCTTTTAAAGAATGTCTCCATGAACAAGCTCATGCTTTAAACAGTTTTCAAAGGGCCAACCAGAACCCATACTCCCAAACATACAACCCTGGTTGGAGGAATCACCCAAATTTCAGTTGGAAGAGTGAGAACAACAATGCACAAACTTCACAACCACCGTTTCAAGCATACCATAATTTCCAAAATTCTCATGGATATGCACCTCCTTATGCTCCACCTCCTAGAAGAAATCTTGAGGAAACATTGCATGCATTCATTGAAAAGCAAGAGACAATCAATACTCAACTTGCTCAAAACATGACAGATTTTAAAGATACTCTTGCTAAATTAACATCTGCTCTCAGTTTCCAAGAGAAAGGTAAGTTTCCATCTCAAACACAACAAAATCCCAAATGGCAATACAATGCAAATGCAAGTAGTTCCGGAAGCCAACACATGGATCAAGTCAAATCAGTTACTACTCTGCGCAGTGGTAAGGTTATTGAAAAACCCTCTCTTGAACCTTATGAGAAAGATGATGAATCAATCTCTGAGGGTAAGGAAGGGGATGAATCTGAAAATTGCAAAGAAACGACTGATTCACCACCAGCACTTCCATTTCCTCAAGCCATGACCAAACAAAGGAAAGTCAATCACAATTCTGAAATTTATGAAATTTTCAAACAGGTAAGGATCAATATACCTTTGCTGGATGCTATTAAACAGGTTCCTTCCTATGCTAAATTTTTGAAAGATCTATGCACTGTGAAGAGGAAACTGAATGTGAAAAAGAAAGTCTTTCTAGCCGAACAAGTAAGTGCTATTCTTCAAAACAATAATGCTTTGAAATATAAAGACCCTGGTTGTCCTACAATTTCTTGCTTTATTGGAGAGCATAAAATTGAAAGAGCCTTACTTGATCTTGGAGCTAGTGTGAATTTACTTCCATATTTAGTTTTTCAAAGTCTCAATCTAGGTGAGTTAAAACCAACTTCTATATCTCTTTTACTTGCCGATAGATCTGTTAAAGTGCCTAGAGGAATAATTGAAGATGTGTTAGTACAAGTCGATAAATTCATTTATCCTGTGGATTTTATTGTCTTGGACACACAACCTGTTGAAGTATGTAATTCATTTCCTGTTATTTTAGGACGTCCATTTCTTGCAACTTCTAATGCATTGATTAATTGTAGGAATGGACTGATGAAGCTATCATTTGGAAACATGACATTGGAGATGAATATTTTCAACATTTGCAAGCAACCTAGAGATGATAATGATTTACAGGAAGTGGACTTTACTGAAAAATTAATTCATGATCAATTTCCAACCACTTCCAATGAAATTGAGATTGATGAATCTGATGATTTGGAAATGATTTATTTTCAGGAAGAATCAAAGACAAGTAATTGGAGGCCACAAATTGAGGAATTGCCACCACGACCAATTAAGTCCATACCTTCAAGTGTTCAACCACCAAAACCTGATTTGAAGTCGTTGCCATCCAATCTCAAATACTCATTTTTGGGAGAAAATGAAACTTTTCCGGTAATAATCTCTTCCAAACTTAATGCACATCAAGAAGGTAAGTTATTACAAACTCTGAAAATGCATAAAAAAGCATTAGGATGGACCATAGCTGATATAAAAGGAATTAGTCCTTTGATTTGTACACATAGAATTTATTTAGAGGAAAATGCTAAACCCTCTAGAGAAATGCAACGAAGGCTAAATCCTAATATGAAAGAAGTAGTGAAAAATGAAGTCATTAAGCTTCTAGATAATGAAATCATTTATCCTATTTCTGACAGCAAATGGGTAAGTCCTACCCAAGTTGTACCTAAGAAGTCTGGAGTTACTGTGATAACAAATGAGAACAATGAGTTAATTCCCACTAGAACTGTTACTGGTTGGCGCATGTGCATTGACTATAGGAAACTTAATTCAATGACTAGAAAAGATCATTTTCCTTTACCTTTCATGGATCAAATCCTAGAAAGAGTTGCAGGTCATGAATTTTATTGTTTCCTAGATGGCTATTCGGGTTACAACCAAATTGAAATTGCATTGGAAGATCAAGAAAAAACTACTTTCACATGTCCATTTGGTACTTTTGCATATCGAAGGATGCCTTTTGGATTATGTAATGCACCAGCCACATTTCAAAGATGCATGCTTAGTATATTTAGCGATATGGTTGAACATTTTCTTGAGATTTTCATGGATGATTTTTCTGTTTTTGGCAATTCATTTGATGATTGTTTGACTAATTTAGGAAAGGTTTTAACCAGGTGTGAAGAGAAGAATCTTGTGCTGAATTGGGAAAAATGTCATTTTATGGTAACAAACGGCATTGTACTTGGTCACATTGTTTCATCAAAAGGAATTGAGGTTGACAAATCTAAAATCAAGTTAATTGCAAACTTGCCAACACCAAAATCTCTTAAAGATGTTAGATCATTCTTGGGACATGCTGGTTTTTATAGAAGGTTCATCAAAGATTTTAGTGTAATATCTAAGCCTTTAAGTAACCTTCTAACAAAGGATACTATTTTTGAATGGACTGAACATTGTGAAGAAGCCTTTGTTAAACTTAAAAATTTGCTTACTTGTGCTCCTATCATTCAACCTCCCGATTGGTCATTACCTTTTGAAATAATGTGTGATGCTAGTGATTATGCCGTAGGTGCTGTTTTGGGACAAAGAAAAGATAAGAAACCTTATGTAATTTACTATGCAAGTAAAACTTTAAATAGTGCTCAAATGAATTATACCACCACTGAAAAAGAATTACTTGCAGTAGTATTTGCATGTGAAAAATTCAGATCTTATCTTGTTGGCTCACCTGTTGTTGTTTTTAGTGATCATGCAGCATTGAAATATCTTCTTTCTAAGAAAGATTCCAAGGCTAGATTGGTGTGGTGGATTTTATTACTTCAAGAATTTGATATCACAATCAAAGATAAGAAAGGCAGCGAAAATGTTGTCGCAGATCACTTGTCAAGATTGACAACAGATTCGAAAACTGACATCACACCAATCGATGACTACTTTCCTGATGAATCTTTACTTTCTGTCTCTACAATGCCTTGGTTTGCTAATATTGTCAATTTTCTTGTTTCAGGACAATTGCCAGCTCATTGGAATACCCAAGATAAAAGAAAGTTTTTGAACGAAGTGAAGAACTTTTATTGGGATGATCCTTATTTATTCAAATATTGTCCTGATCAAATATTTCGAAGATGCATTCCTGACAATGAGGTAAGTAGTGTCATTAAATTTTGTCATTCTGAGGCATGCGGGGGCCATTTCTCATCAAGAAAGACAACTGCAAAAATCTTACAAAGTGGATTTTACTGGCCCACCATGTTCAAAGACTCACATACATTCTGCAAGTCTTGTGAAAATTGTCAAAAGTTGGGATCTATTTCAAAACGTCACATGATGCCTTTAAACCCTATTATTGTCATTGAGATCTTTGACTGTTGGGGTATAGATTTCATGGGCCCATTCCCTCCATCATTTGGTTTCTTATACATATTAGTCGCAGTAGATTATGTTTCAAAATGGATAGAGGCAATTCCAAGTCGAAACAATGATCACAAAATAGTGATAAAGTTTTTGAAAGAAAATATTTTGAGTCGATTTGGAGTCCCTCGAGCCATAATAAGTGATGGTGGAACACATTTCTGCAACAAGCCATTTGAGTCTTTAATGAAGAAATATGGAATCACACACAAAGTTGCCACCCCTTATCACCCTCAAACAAGTGGACAAGTAGAGCTTGCTAATAGGGAGATCAAACATATTTTGGAGAAAACAGTGAACCCTAATAGGAAAGACTGGTCTTTAAGACTTAATGATGCACTTTGGGCTTATCGAACTGCTTATAAAACATCATTAGGTATGTCACCTTATAGACTAGTCTATGGAAAACCTTGTCACTTGCCTGTGGAACTTGAACATAAAGCTTATTGGGCTATTAAAACTTTCAATTCAAATCTGGATGATGCTAGTCAACTACGAAAATTACAAATAAATGAGCTTGAGGAAATAAGAAATGATGCATATGAAAATTCAAGAATTCATAAAGCAAGAATAAAAGAATTTCATGACAAGAAAATACAGAGAAAAACCTTCAATGTTGGTAAAAAAGTCTTGCTTTATAATTCTCGACTGCATTTATTTCCTGGAAAATTAAGATCAAGATGGAGCGGTCCTTTTATTGTGAAACATGTGTATCCATATGGGGCCTATGACATCGAGAATCCAAAGAATGGCAATGTTTTCAAGGTAAATAGACATCGTCTGAAAGTTTACTCTGACAATTTTTCAGTTGAACATAACTCTATTGAATTGGGTGATCCTGTATATAAAGATTGATTTTATTTTATTTTATTTTATTTTATTTTTGTTTCTTTTTGAGTGATTTTTGCAAGTTTCTTCACCCCGGTCAAATGGCGGATAACGGTACTCCGTGACTTAAGTCGGTTCTTTCAGTTTCCCACAATTACTGATATCTGTGTATATATCTGTGCAATTCTTTGAATCTCTCTTCCAATTCTCATTTGAAAATGGACACTAATCTTGAAAAATTGAAAAAGTATTTTCCCGCTCTGCCTCAGAATGCGATTACAAAAATTTACCGTGCTAGATGTGCAAGATTGAGATTATTAATGAATCATGGAATTCCTGAAGATATTCGTTGGTTGATTGAAGCAAAGGTCCGATTATCAGGTGAGTCCTCTAACTTCTTCATTTCACACATGCCTGGAACAGGTAAAAGCACTTTTGCAAAGAAGCGTCGTGCAAAACGACTGGATGTCTGTCATCGTTGTGCTAGATGGACTTGTAATACACAATGTCGTTCTTTAGGAATGGTATTTATAAACCGTGAAGATAAAATACAATTCATTAAGGATGGCCTGAGTAAGGAGTCTTTAGATAATCTTCTATTGACTCTTGAGACGCATCCTAGTGGAGATGTGCATTGTGCAATTCATGATTTATGACCACTATTTCATAAAGAACATAATCGACTTAGTCTTGGGAATCTGACTAAAAAAGACCCTGTTTGCCAGTTTTTAAGAAAACTGGATGGGAAGCCTATCCCCGACCCATAGAGGGCGTTTAAGCCGTTCTTGGACGTAAAACCAAGGGAAGATGTGAGCCACAATCACAACTACCTGTACATACACATGTTTTTTTTTCAAAAGTAAATAAATAAATAAATAAAAAGAGAGAGAGAGTGTGTGAGACTCTAGCTGGCCTACATATAGATGTTATGATTGCCTTTCTACTTTCTCATCTATAAAACCCTATTTTCCTTCCTTTCATTTCTACTCAACCCATACATTCAACAAATACAGAAGTGTGTAGAAATGGTAAGTTCCTCAAGTCATCAAATAAGAAATATTTGTGTTTTCGGTGGATCTAGTCTTGGGAAAGAAAAAGAGTTTTTAGAATCAGCAAATCATCTTGGTCAGGTGCTAGCTGAGAGAAAGATTCATTTAGTGTATGGGGGAGGCAGTCTTGGGTTAATGGGAGGTGTGTCAATAGCTGCATTTTTAGGAGGTAGTCAAGTTTTAGGAATCGTCCCTGAAGCTTTGGCACAAGGGGACATCATTGGAAAAACAATTGGAGAGGAACTTCAGGTCTCCACAATGTCGGTACGAATGAATGCAATGTTTAACCATGCTGATGCTTTCATTGCTTTACCAGGTGGTCTAGGCACATTGGAAGAGATCTTTCATATTTCCTCTTGGGCTCAATTGCACATTCACCATAAACCCATAGGTTTGTTAAATGTTAATGGTTATTATGATAAGTTGTTGTCTTTTCTTGATCATGCTGTGGAACAGGAATTTTTAACATCTTCTGCATGACAAATCATAATCTCTGCTACTACTGCTGAACAATTGATTGACCAACTACAATCTTTCATTCCTGTGATTGATCCTTCCATGAGTCGCATAAATTGGTCATCTAAGGAAAGCCGTAAAAAGCTTAGATTGGATTTGAGCCTTCATTTGTGAATTTTTGTGTCTTTTGGTTTTATTATTATGTTTTGTTATTTCTTATTTTTGTTTCAGTGTGTTTCAGGTTTTGTCAGTGTTCGTTATTTCAGGTGATATCTTTTATACTCTATCTTTCTACCTTAGAACATTGAGGACAATGTCTCGTTTTGGTTGGGGGGAGAGGGTAGTAGTTGATAAAAAAAAAATTGTTTTTCATTTCATAAAGCATGTGCATAATTGTTGTTACTAGGATGGCAGAGTAAAGGAGTTCTTTTGTTAAAGTGACTCTTGAGACGCATCTTAGTAACCATTCTTAACAAGGTCTATTATAATACTTCCTGAAATATTCAGATTTACAAACTCTCGTATTGTTACCACTTAATTCTGCTCATATACTTATTTAACATGTATTCTTAAACCTTAATTTACACACACACACTTTAACATATGATTGTGGGTTGCATATTGGATTATTACATTATTTATGTTCTTTTGTTAAAGGTAACAACTAAGGGAAAGGGATTGTATATAATTAAAAAAAAACATGAAAAAAAAAGAAAAAATAAAATAAAAAATGATGATAATAAAAATGTAGATAAGTTTGATTTCGTAGCCTCCCTAACCTAAGCAATTAAGCCCGAAGGGGTGTTTTAACACCTAATACCCTAAAGTCAACTGACTTGGGAGCTATTGGCCCAACGCTTGTTACATGGGTTGAGGAGAAAAGCTTAAGGAAATCAAACATTGCACTATCTACATATCAGTATCTACGACCCGAGTTACTAAGCTCGTAGGGGTGTCTTAACACCTAATGCCCTAAGACCAACTGGTCTGGGAGTCATTAGCTGAAAGCTCGTTACATGGGTTAAAGATGCATGATGTTTTTAAAGTATATGTATATAGAGTTAAAAAAAAAAAGACAAAAATAGTAATCCCAACCCAAGGAAGTTAACCTTAAACATTAGAACAAAAATTTTGTTTTCTTCCAAGAAAAGCCCCATAATTATGTGTTGATATATTGAGCACAAAAAAAAGGTTTATTAATATCTTGTTAAGAGGTATTGAGCAGATATATAAATTTAATGAGAGTTTGTTTATCTGGATAGATTAATGGAAGTTAAATGATGAATACCTTGCTTTGTGAAATTTGCAAATTGTTTTAACGCTTTGATTACTAGGGACTAGTAATAAGCTGGTTGAGGGGTGTGATTAGTACTTAAAAGTGCATTTTTATCATGGTTTTATATCATCATTTTGCACTTGAAGTATCAATAACTCCTTAACTAAAATATGTTTTATAATAATGTATCTAATAATATAAGATACCTATAATTTGTGGTAAATGTCTATTTTTAATGCAGGCCTATCAAATAAATGAAAGGATTGATTGATGACTTGAAGAACTTAAATTGCAAGGATAAAGAGATGGTCAAACTTAGAGAAGAGATGTCGGTGCAATCCAAACCGGAACATTGTTCGGTAATTGGGCCATATCTGGAGCTACAGATCTCAGATTTAGGTCCAATTTATATGGATGGAAAGGTAAGACATAGGCCTACAACTTTCATATGGAGCCCAAGATCTAAAAACGTCATTATCAAGTCCAAATTGTAGCAACAAAAAAGAAGCCCGAATCTGTCTTCCAGCCCGAGCACTGTTCGGTATTTTGGTCATATCTGGAGTTCTAGAAGTCCAAATGAGCTGAATTTTTTACACAAGAAATCTGAGACAATTGCCTACAACTTTCATGTTTGCACCTGGCTCCAGTTTTGACATTATCAATGACGTTTTGGGCAGACAAGAGAAGATAAGGATTGTCACCAAGTCAAAAGTTGGCCACCCACTTATCAATTAGTCATCAAATCAATAGTTCCCAATTTTGGCCTATAAAAGGAGGCATTTGCCATGCATTTAGGTATCTTGGTTTCCAGATCAAGATCATGCTCTTCCTTTCTCTCTTTGTATTCTTTGTAATGTTTATGCTTTGCTTTCATTAATATCAAGTTTATGCCTTTCATTTTCTTTCCTTTACTTAGTTAGCTTTTATGTTCTTATCTTGTTTATTTATTTTTCTTTCTTTCATTATGTCTAGCTAAGTTAATTATGTCAAGGTGAAAAGGTTACACTAATGGTGTAAGAATAAGTATAATGTAAACGTAATATGGACTTTAATGTTTGATACTAACATGTTTTTATATTTGTTATCTTGTTCACTCTTTAATATTTTGCTTGTTAAATGACTAATCTTGATTTATGTTGTATAACACTTGGTACAACAAATGCTTGGCACTTTCATAGCCCATAATGTATGGTATAACCGACACCTGAGCTATGAAAGGAACTTGATTTGTTGTTAACATAAGTTATAATCATGAATGCTTGACGAGATTTACAAGTATTAGCATTAATTGAATAAGATGACTAATGTAATCATGTTAACAATATATAATCTGATTGGAACCTCCTTTGTGTGTGGTTTCCAATTCAATAATAAGAGTTTATACTATACTTGTTTGATATACCATTAGTGGAACCTCTAACCTTGACATTTGTTATTATTATTGTTTAATCCTTACATTAATATTTCATCTCTAAGTTCTCATCATCATCATCTTCTTCTTCTTCTCTTTCTTTACTATTATTATTATTATTATTATTATTATTATTTCTAATATTATTATTATTATTATTAGTACTACTACTATTATTATTATTATTATTATTATTATTATTATTATTATTATTATTAGTACTACTACTACTACTACTACTACTACTACTACTATTATTATTATTATTATTATTGTTGTTGTTGTTATTATTGTTGTTTTATAATTGTTATTTATAATTTGTACAATTAACCTCCCTATGGTTCGACCCCGGTCTTGCCAGGTTATTTATTACTTCGACACTCCTGCACTTGGGAGAAGACATCAATCTTTTCGTCGTGTCAGCTGGTCCCATTATCTATTTTACAGTTGTATTTAATGTACCTAATGTCCATCAAATTTAACAAATCTTACATGAAAATGATTCTTTACACTTTCTTTATAACCCCATATAACCCGTTCAGGCTAAATAACAATACATCAACGTTGGTAACAACCTAAAAAGACCTACTTCGTCAGTTTTTGTCTGCAGATTTGACAACTAGGAATGCCTACTTTGAATAAACGGTTGGGATCCTTTCCAACTAAATTAAGGGTTGAAAATTTCTTCCAGTATAGACAAAATTACTCTCTTCCACCATTTATAAATAGAGGAGGAATTTATGGCTTGAAAGAGGAGAAAATCAGGTTCAAAGTCAGTCAGAAAAATAGTTTTTCTTCCAATTTCTGTGCATTTCTTCTTTCTTTCTCTCTTTATCGTGGCCTTTAGCCACCACCACCCTCATCACCAATCTTCCCACCATTACCTTCACCATAGGAAGTCAACACAATCACTAGTCAACCACCAAGAGCCACTGTCGGTTTCTCTCTCTTCTCTACAGCCCCTCTCGTGTGTTTTTTCTTCTTCTTTTGCTTCCTTTGTCGCTGGCCACAATCTCTATCACAACCCCAGTCACCGTCCTCATGTCATCCCCTCACTATTTCTACCACTAACCAGCCACCACAACTCTCTTTCTCTTCTTCTTCAAACGTTTCTCTCTTCTCTACAACCTTTTCCTCTTCTTTCCATAGCCGACATCAGTCTCCACTGCTGCAACCATCGGTAGCACACTGTCATTCTTGGCCAAACCAACATCACATCAGGTTGTCCTGCCTCTCTCCCCTGCCCCTTCTTCTTCTTCTTCTTCTTCTTCTTCTTCTTCTTCTTCTTCGTTGTCTCTGTTCAGTGAACAGAGGACGTGAATTATAATTCACGTCCTACTGTTAATACAGTGGCTACACTTTTTCTAAAATCCAAATTTTTTAAAAAACATTATTTAAAAAATTATGATTTTCTCGCATATTTTTCTACCAATTTTGCATAGTATCAGGTTGTATATTTATACTGTAAAATACAAATCTGGCATTAAAATACCTGATTTTCTCTAAAATTATTAAAAATAATTCAAAACATTTTAAAAAGACTCAAAAAACTTTTAAATCAATTTCCCTTTTCAAAAATAAAAAAATATTTGTATTTTCATGTATATGGTTAAATCCTGAAATCTTTACAAGCATATTGTTCATAAAAAAAATTACATTTTTTTCATGCTTAAAAAAATTCAAAAATAGATATCGTAACCAGTTTATGATTATCCATTAAGATTTGGCCAACATGTCAAAAATCTTTTTCTAATTTTTTTAAGGTCTAGATGTAGACTTTGATATTTGTGTGATGTAAAATTACATGATAAAGTACACCCTCAAGTATTGAATATACAAGTTGTAAATAAATACGATCTTAAAATTCAGACCTTAGAATGATTAGGATTTAACCAAATAATGTAGAAAATTTCTCATGAAGAGAGATTTACTTTGAGCCTTAAAAAAGACCAATAAATAGAAACCTGACTGACACGACTAAAAAATTAATGTCTTCTTCCAAGTGTAGGATTGTCGAAGTAATAAATAACTCGACAACACCGGGGTCAAACCACAAAGAGGTTAATTGTATAAATTATAGATAATAATAATACAACAACAACAATAATAATAGTAACAATAACAGTAACAACAATAATAATCATAGCAGCAACAACAGTAGTGATAGTCATGGTTGTTAAAATTCCAATTTTGACACAGCACGAAAAGTACTAAACAAACTCGGATCGTAAAATCATAAAATCGTAAGGAATTTTAAAATACATAAAAAAAATTAATGCTTCAAATAAAAATTCATAGTACCTTAAAATACATGCTTCAAATAAAAATTCATACATAATTCAAGCACCTTAAAATACATGGTTCAAATAAAAATTAATAAATAATTTAATTAACTTTTCATTAGCTAATAATTAACAAATTTAAAACAAATAATTTGCTGGTGTGTCATATAAACTAAAATCAGCTTCATTGCCTTCATCTTCCTCATTATTTCTCAAACATTCATCAATATGATTAGCATTAAGAGGATTATCAGTGTCACTACTAGTACCAACACCAATATCATCAATTTGAATCTCCAAATTATCTTTAGTACCATGACTCTCCATTTCAGCATCATTAGGAATTTCTTCTTCATCACTTCCATCTTCATTACCATTTTGTCTTCGTGTTGCACTATCAATAGCACCAAGCAAATCAATGTTTGAATGTTTTTCTCCCTCGATTATCTAATCATCATTAGATGAAAGATCATCTTCTATATCAAAATCATCAACTTGCCTTTTGACTTGATTATTATTCAATTTCAGATTGCACATTACAAATACCAAGTCATTCATTTTTCTCTAGTGCAAACGATTTCTTCGTTTTGTATGAACCTAAATAAACAATTCAAATTGATAAGATTTTTATGAAATATTTCAACATTTAAAATAAAAAAAAAACTTACCATTTCAAATGCACTTCAATTACGCTCACTTCCAGATGAAGTACAAGTCAAGCTTAGAACTCAGATTGCAAACCTTTGTAATTCTGGGCATTCATCCCCGTAAGAATCCCACCATTGAGCTGGAATTGTTTTATCTCTAGCTGTCTTGGTAGCCTCAATGCCAAACAACCATTTTACATCCTTGAATGATTCAAGTTGCAAGTCAATTTTACACCTTTCACTTGCATTAAGCATCATCCTTTTTAAGTATTGATATAATTCAATTTTAATGTTAGCATTAACTTTAAAATTGAGATTATAATGATAATGAGGATTCAAATAATAAGCTGCTGCATGTAAGGGTCTGTGGAGTTAAAGTTCCTATCTTACATCAATAATATTCCATATAGTTATATAACTATATAAAAAAACAATAAAAATATCAGTACTTTATATATGACATTCATATTAATAAATAATAATATTTGAAATAAAAATTAGAAAGATATATACCTTTTTTCACACAACCAAAATTCACTTGTATCTTCTCTTTTGCTTCATCCATTGCTTTATATATAAAACTCATAACTGGTTTCTCATCTGAATCAACTAATCAAAGAACTTTAATTAGAGGATACGCAGCCTTAATACATATAGTGATATCATGCCAAAACCTGTTGTCCAAAACACAATTTTGAATTCGTTTCCCTTCTTCTATTCTTGCAAATCTACAAGAGCTCCACTGTTTGGAAGTAAACATAGTCATTAGTTGCATTTTATGATCATTCAAATATCCTAGAGTCAAATATGCAGTTGCAAACCGAGTGACAGCAAGTCGAATCAAATCTCTTCCATTTGTAAAGTGCCTTAGCATGGAAATAAGAATAGTTATGGAATAAATATATGAGGTGATTTTCCTTTCCTTGGCAATAGTTAGTTGATGAACCTCTAACTTCTTCTCAAAATCTTCTAATATCAAATCAATACAATGGGCAGCACATGGTGTCCAAAACAAACTCTTTCTTTTTTCCATCAATAATTGTCCCGCTACTTTATAATTTGCAGCATTATTGGTGACTACTTGGACAACATTTTCCTCCCCAATCCTCTCCACAATGGCATTTAACATTTCAAATACCTTATCAGCAGTCTTGGACATATTAGAGGTATCCATTGATGATAAAAAAAATTGTCCCTTTAGGATTATTAACCAAAAAGTTACAAATACAACATCTCTTTTTATTTGTCCATCCATCAGACATTATTGAACAACCTGTTTTTTTCCATTCTAGCTTGTACTCCTTAAGCAATGTCATTGTTTGATCCACCTCCTGCTTTAAATACTTCTCTCTAATATCATAGTAGGATGGAGGCTTGAAACTTGGCCCATGCTTTACAACCAATTCAAGTGCCTTTACAAACTCAGGGTTTTTTACACAATTAAATAGAATTACACTAGTGTAAAAAAACCTTGTAATTTGTCGACATGCTTCTTCTCTAATATCCTTTTTTAGCAATTGATTTAGGGTTGTTTGTGTACTTCCACTCCTATTAACTACTCTCTTTCCTTTGTCCTTGGAGTTAATTTCTTTTATTTCATCATCATCATCATTTGCACTATATTGATGGGCCTTTCTTTTCTTTTCATTTGCTTCTAGATTTTTCACCAAAACACCCAAAATCATTTGCTTAACATTTTCTGGAACTTGCTGACATGGCTCAACATCCTTACGAGTGCAAGCCAAATGTTGTTTGAAACGAAAAATACCTCCACTGATAATTTTTTGACAATACTTACACTGAACTTTTCTGGAATTCTTATCAATATCTATACCATGTTGTCATCATCATTTGCACTATATTGATGGGCCTTTCTTTTCTTTTCATTTGCTTCTAGATTTTTCACCAAAACACCCAAAATCATTTGCTTAACATTTTCTGGAACTTGCTGACATGGCTCAACATCCTTACGAGTGCAAGCCAAATGTTGTTTGAAACGAAAAATACCTTCACTGATAATTTTTTGACAATACTTACACTGAACTTTTCTGGAATTCTTATCAATATCTATACCATGTTGCCATCCCACATCAAGTCTATTACCAGAAGAATTTTTTCTAGATGCCATAAGTTCAAGTGTTCAACAATTCAAGAATCAACTCAAATCAACCCTGTAATCAATCCAAACATTTTATAATTGTAATTAACATTTTGTTATACATAACAATTCACAAAATTAATTCAGTCCTATAATACTAAAATGGCATTCAATTCAATCAAATTCAACAATTATTAGTCCAATTTTCAGCCCATTAATTTAATCTAATTAATTCAGTCCTATAATATTGAAATGACATTAAATTCAGTCTAATTCAACATTTTTTAGTCCAATTTTCATCTCATTAATTTAATTCAATTTAGTCCAATTAATTCAATCCTATAATACTGAAATGACATTCAATTCAATCAAATTCAATAATTTTTATCCAATTTTCACCCCATTAATTCAGTCCAATTAATTTAGTCCTATAATATTGAAATGGCATTAAATTCAGTCCAATTTAACATTTTTCAATCCAATTTTCATCTCATTAATTTAAATCAATTCAGTCTTATAATATTGAAATGGCATTCAATTTAGTCCAATTCAACAATTTTCAGTTCAATTTTCACCCAAGTAATATTTAGTCCAATTTAGTCAAGATATATAGTATAGACTGTGGCATTCAATTCAACAATTTTCTCACCCGATCAATTCCATTCAATTCAATATTAAACATATACAAATTACAGGACTAGGCAAAATGAATTACTGGGCAAAATACAAATCTATTAGATGATTTTGAAGGCAAAATGCAAATCTTTATTATCGGATAATTAAATTTAACACTTAACAGGGTAAAATACAAATCTATTACAGGGGCAAAATCCACTACTGTAGTGATGATGATGAAGGCAAAATGAACTTACGGTATCGTTCGATGTTGTTGAAGATGATGATTGTTGTAACCCATTTTTGGGTCCCCGCGTAAAATATATATATATATATATATATATATACATATATATATATATAGAAAAATAAGAAAATGAAAAATAATTAATAATAATAATAACAACTAATTTCAAAATAATAACAGTAAAAAAAATAATAATAGTAAAAAAAAAAAGGGATGTCAGAATGTTCAGAAAATGGTCAAAAATTAGTTGAGGAGGTTTACAATTACAAAGATTAAAATTTGGCAGTATTTTGTTAACTAATGAGAACCTTGTTGACAAAGAAAATTTTAGGAAGAAAAATCCAAAATAAAATGCTTATGGATTCAATTAAATTTTAATAAAGGTTTAATTGAATTTATGGATGTTTTGATTGCAAGAAAATTTGATTTTTTAGTTAATTTGGGCTTTTATTAGAAGAAATTAAAGTTCTGGGGTCAAAATATAATTTTTGAGAGTTAATTTGGTCAAATCAGGGACTTAATTGCATAAATATTGAAATTTGATGGCCAATTAGGGACTTAATTGAAGAAATCGAAAACCAAGGACCAAATTGTAAAACACGCCCAAATTGAAGTCTTGATTTTGAATCTGACGCATTTTGGCGCCAAATCTCATTTAAATGAAACGACGCGTTTTGGAAAAAACGACGCCGTTTTATGCACTGTTCATATGCACTATTCAAAAAAAAAAAACTCAAAACGGTGTCGTTTTGAACAGTACCATCATCTTCTTCCCCTGGACACGCAGAGAACAGGGGAAGAAAATGTGTTTTTCTCCTCTGTTTTCACATATCTTTTTACCGACAATTCAACTTCAAAAAGATGCCGACACAACCCACTGATTTGGGCCGAGTCCGGCCCATTTTTTTAAAACTTAGCTGGTTACTGTACACGGGTTACTGTACCCAACCCATTTGGTTTTGGGCCGGGTCCGGCCCAACCCACTGATCTGGGCCGAGTCCGGCCCAATTAAAAAAAAATTAATTTTTTTATATTTTTATATTTTTCTCTTTTTATTATTTATGCCTTTTTTGCTTAGTATTGGTCTATATTTTTGTCAAAAAAAAAATACAAATACGGTATTAAAAATACCCGAGTTTTTTTATCAACTAAAAAAAAATTAAAATAAAAAAAAATATTTTTGTGCATACGGCCAAGTGTCTCAAAGCTAAAAAAAAAAATCATATTGTATTTTTCATACATCAAAAACAATATTTTAGCATGCATTTTGGCTTTAATAACCAGTTTATTAAAGTCAAGAGAACATTGGCCAAAATATCAAAAAACAATAAGAATTTTTTTGTTTTGTTTAGTATGAGGGATTATGAGGTTATACGTAACACGTATTCTTGATTTTAAAAGTTTCTTTGGTTTTAGATACACATATAATTAGATACCACTACATGATTTCATATTTTATCAGACAAAACAATGCAGCCTACCTTAGATAGGGCGTAGTCGGGGTGTTAATACCTTCCCTTTACGCAACCAGTCTCCGTACCCGATCTCTAAAGACCAGTTAGGGTTCCTAGTTACCAGAATACTAGGTGGCGACTCGCATTCAATGTTTTCACTGATAAGAGACAAGAATTCCTTGTCTCTTCATATCTTGCTAGAAATACACCACATCCCATCGTTAGCATGATTGGTGGATGATCGCCGCGATGTCGCACACGTGCGATAGAATGGCGACTCCACTAGGGATCTTTCTTGTGGACTAAGCATGGGTTTTTGTCTGATAATTGCGTTGTCTTATTTGTGTGTTATCGGTTAATATGTATTTATTGTCTTACATGCTTTCATGCTTTCATTTTTATACATATATGTTCATGACATCATATGCTTTAATTTTGTGACAACACATAAACAAACTTCTAATTTAAGTGGGGAATTAGCGATTTGCCCTATGACTATTGGTCGGGTTCAGATGCGTGAAACACCCAACTCATATCTGAGTGCCTGCTTAGTAATGGCGGGCATACGTGCTTTAGCTGTTCTTTGCAACGCCCCCATACTGCCTTTACGAAGGCCGTCACTGGGCAGTGACACGATGAAAAGATTGATGTCTTCTCCCAAGTGCAGGAGTGTCGAAGTAATAAATAACCCGACAAGACCGGGGTCGAACCACAGGGAGGTTAATTGTACAAATTATAGACAACAATTATAAGCAACAATAATAGCAATAATAACAACAACAATAACAATAACAACAACAACTATAACAACAACAACTATAATAATAATAATAATAATAATAATAGTAGTAGTAGTAGTAGTAGTAGAGAAGAAGAAGAAGATGATGAGAACTTGGAGATGGAAAATTAATGTAAGGATTAAACAATAATAATAACAAATGTCAAGGTTAGAGGTTTCACTAATGGTATATCAAACAAGTATAGTATAAACTCTTATTGGAAACCACACACAAAGGAGGTTCCAATCAGATTATATATTGTTAACATGATTACATTAGTCATCTTATTCAATTAATGCTAATACTTGTAAATCTCATCAAGCATTCATGATTATAACTTATGTTAACAACAAATCAAGTTCCTTTCATAGCTCAGGTGTCGGTTATACCATACATTATGGGCTATGAAAGTGCCAAGCATTTGTTGTACCAAGTGTTATACAACATAAATCAAGATTAGTCATTTAACAAGCAAAGTATTAAAGAGTGAACAAGATAACAAATATAAAACATGTTAGTATCAAACATTAAAGTCCATATTAAGTTTACACTATACTTATTCTTACACCATTAGTGTAACCTTTTCACCTTGACATAATTAACTTAGCTAGACATAATGAAAGAAATAAAAATAGATAAACAAAATAAGAACATAAAAGTTAACTAAGTAAAGGAAAGGAAATGAAAGGCATAAACTTAATATTAATGAAAACAAAGCATAAAAAATACAAAGAGAGAAAGGAAGAGCATGATCTTGATCTGGAAACCAAGATGCCTAAATGCATGGCAAATGCCTCCTTTTATAGGCCAAAATTGGGAACTATTGATTTGATGACTAATTGATAAGTGGGTGGCCAACTTTTGACTTGGTGACAATCCTTATCTTCTCTTGTCTGCCCAAAACGTCATTGATAACGTCAAAATTGGAGCCAGTTGTAAACATGAAAGTTGTAGCCAATTGTCTCAGCTTTCTTGTATAAAATATTCAGCTCATTTGAACTTCTAGAACTCTAGATATGGCCAAAATACCGAATAGTGCTCGGGCTGGAAGACAGATTCGGGCTTCTTTGTTGTTGCTACAATTTAGACTTGATAATGGCCTTTTTAGATCTTGGGCTCTATATGAAAGTTGTAGGCCTATGTCTTACCTTTCCATCCATATAAATTGGACCCAAATCTGAGATATATAGCTCCAAATATGACCCAATTACCAAATAGTGTTCTGGTTTGGATCGCACCGACATCTCTTTTCTAAGTTTGGCCATCTCTTTGCCTTTGCAATTTAAGTTCTTAAAGTCATCAATCAATATTTTCATTTATGTGATAGGCCTGCATTTAAAATGAACATTTACCATAAATTAAAGGTATCTTATATTATTAGATATATTATTATAAAACATGCTTTAGTTAAGGAGTTATTGATACTTTAAGTGCAAAATGATAATATAAAACCATGACAAAAATGCACTTTTAAGTACTAATCAGGCAGATATGAGACCCTTGTGAGACTAGATAGAGGAAGCCTACCTTGTGTTGCACATACTAATTAGAACTCGACTTTAGGATATATATTACTTTGCTGTCATTTGCATTTAATCATGTAAAAATATCATCACTGCAGGTTGAACTGAAATCATGACTGAGTATCAATCTTTTCACAAGTTTGGGCAAGAATCCGAGCTAACTTAGGTGGCTGAAGGAAAATGTCCAAGAATCAATAGCAGTAAATTACCCGAGATTACCAAGATAAATCACACAATCAATGACCTGGAGAAGTTGTTGTCCATTATGGGATATGTTGATGATAGTCTTTTTGAAAGGCGATATGGGAGAATTGCGCACCTAATGAGGTTACCCCTACAAACAGCAGCAATCAAAGCCCTAGTCACCTTTTGGGATCCTAGTTATCGGTGTTTCACTTTTGGAAACATAGATATGACACCTACCTTGGAGGAATATGAGAGGATCCTAGATTTTCCAAATAACAGCCACAACATATACCTCAGACGAAATTTTGAAGGCACAGCTACAAAGGTGGTAAAGTTATTAGGTTTGGGACAAATTAGTCAATGCAGAATAGCTAATGGGGGTTTCAAATGGAAAGTCATTGAAGCTAGGATGAAGAAGAATGCCGAGGATGGCAGATTGGGAGAGGAACGATACCGATTGGTGGCTTTCACCATATTTGGCCTTGTATTGTTTCCATCTGAAATTGGGGTCATCAGTTTGGAAGCCGCAAGTGTTTTCTTAGAATACGAGCATGACCAGATCAATCCTGCTTCAGTAATTTTGGCTGAAACCATGCTGTCACTCAACCATTGCAGAATGAATGGAAAGGGAGCAATGAGGTGTTGCATCCCTATGTTATATTTATGGATTATCAGTCATATTGAGACACCAAAGGACATCTTCAACAACTTCTAGTGGTTTGACCTTCGACCACTGAAAGTGACAATAGAGGAGACTTGGATACATTGGGATGAGAAAGCATGGATAAAGAAGTATTCTGCACTACCACAAAGCAACTTCAAATGGAAAGCACCGTGGATGAATAACACAGTCTGCACAATGAGTTGTGGGAGCAAGGTATGGGTTCCCCTGATTGGTGTTACTGGATACATTAGTTATGCCCCAGCACTAGTAACGAGACAGTTGGGTGGAATGCAATATACACCAAGAACTTTGGGTTTAACAGATTTCTTTGGTTTATTCAAACATCAGCCATACCTCAAAGAAATGGAACTCATTCGACAAGACTGGAAAAGGCCTGTACTGGTGAAAAAGGAAGAAGGTAGCATGTTTGAATCATCTGTCAGCCAGAATTATGCAGTTTGGAGAAATGGAAAGCTTTCTGGGGTTATTGAGTCTTCAAAACTTGAACATCCTGAGTCCGCAATAGAGCAACCAAAAAGAAAAAGGATTGATCATGAGGAAGAACTAAGAAGACAGTTAGAGAGATGCAGCACAAACCTCGGCAAAAGCAAAAGGCAAACACAAATCCTGGAAAAACAATTAGAAGAAGAAAATACAATGAGGAATTGTTTGAACCAACAATTAGAAGAGAAAGAGGAGCAATTAACATCTTGCAAACAATGGCAGAGAAGGGCAGAGATAGCTGAAGCACTAGCTAAACAGATCCAGGATGAGTTGAAGGGTCTCAGAACTGAAAATGATAAACTGGTTCATAAACATAGCCTTATAGAAAAAGAGTTGGCCAAAATCAAGAAATCAGCGCAAGACAAGATAAATACAGATAAAGAGATATTGGCTTCTGTGAAGAGAGAAAGGTGCAGTTTCATAGGAAAGATGGAAATTGAGAAAGAAAAGACTCGACAAGCCCACCTTGATATAGAAAAAGAGAGAAATAGATGTGCCCAATATATGGTACAGTTGGAAGAGGAGAGAAGTATGAGAAAGGCTGTTGAAGCTGATATGAGAGATTACCAACAAAGGGCCGAGTATTCAAAAGAATAGATAATCATTCTACAATCCAAGCTGGAAATGCAAGAAGTGGGATTGAGAAGTGATTATGGTGTGATAGAAGAAGAGTTACATGAGCTGAAGCAAGAGTACCAGAAATGTCAAGACTATATTAACAGCTTTGCAGTTCAAATGAACTCCAAAAACGCCGAGCTAGACATTGAAAGAGAAGAATTACAAAGAGCTAAGGCTACATTATCACTGTTAGAAACAATGGTCCGAACATTGGAAAGAAGCAATGAAGTCTTGAGAGCCAACAACGAAGTGAGCATCACAAATAACACTTTCTTGCATGACCAAATAAGACATATGGCGAAACAAGTCGAGCAAGTGGCCCGCTATGCCCAGAGAATGCAACAACAGGCAACCCAAGTTGGAAATAACGCTACAAAGTATCGAGAATACTTGGGGGCTCTCACTTCCTTTATTAATGACTTAGCCAATAAAGGAATTACCTTTTAGAGTAACAATGTATTAAGGCTATTGCTATTTTGTACACTTTTTACCACCTTTGGTTAGTTATAAAAAGGCCATCCTTCTTTTCAAATGGAGTTTCGGGGAGTTAAATCTGATAAAGAACTTGGCAAACACTCTTTACAGCAATCAGTTTGGCTAAGATATCTTGCTTAAAGGATTATGAAAGTCATGAATCAGTTCATTAAAATATACGCATCACATATGCATCTTATTTTGCATCATATGTCTGTTTATAATATGTCATTTGCATACTCCAGTGAAACATAGGTCCCCCACCCAAGGTCCATTACACCAGAAACAGAGCAAGAATGGAACACGAAAAAAGGGCTCTTCTAGAATCCCGCTACCAGAGCGAGCTAGAATCAGTGAAAAATGAAGTGTCACGGATGACTAATCTGCTTGAACAGTTGTTAAAAGCAAAAAGTGGGGAGGGAACATCTGCTCAGCAGCTACAAGTTTGCCTGCAGCATCTCCAATTATGGGGGCAGAGTCAGTAGCGGAACAACATTCTACGCCACCCATCCCTATCCGGTTAGCTCACATGCCACCTATCGGAGATTTAACACCGAATAGGCCTTCTGAAAATAGGTCTAGCAGTGTCATCAGCCAAGATAAGATATCTGCATTAGAAGAACGATTGAGAGCTGTAGAAGGAAATGATTGGTTCGACCCAATGCGAGCAACTGAGGTGTGTTTGGTACCAAACATCGTGGTACCAAAAGATTTCAGGGTCCCAGAATTCACCAAATATACAGGCTTGGAATGCCCAAACACACACCTTCGATCTTACTGCAATAAGATGGCGGAAGTAATCCATGACGATAAAATGCTTATCTATTTTTTTCAAGATAGTCTGTTAGGCTCTGCTTTAAACTGGTATATGCGGTTGGAAACAAGTAAAATCAAGAAATGGAAAGATTTGGTAGAGGCGTTTCTCAAACAGTATAAATTCAACCTGGAAATAGCTCCAGACCGAACAAGCCTAATGTCCATGGAAAAGAAAAGCCAGGAGTCAGTCAGGGTGTATGCACAAAGGTGAAGGGATGAGGCGACACATGTCCAACCCCCTTTAATCGAGACCGAGATGGTGACTTTATTTGCTAATACCTTTAAAGCACCTTACTATGAGCATTTAATGGGCAGCTCCTCTCAGCATTTTTATGACGTTGTATGCATAGCAGAGAGGATAGAGCAAGGTATTAAAGCCGGACGCATACCGGAGCCTCTAGAGAAAAAAGGTTATTTAGGAAGAAGAAGAGAAGGGGATGTTAACAACTTAGAAGGAGGTTATAAAGGCAAGAGAGTAAATTACCCTAACCCACAAATACCTACCCCGCAATTCACCAACATGAACTTTACTAAGCCCTTGTACCCAAATTCGACCAACCAAAGCAATCACTCACCAAACAACCAAAACAATTATCAACGACCATATACCAAATATACTTCTGAGCAATTACCTCCACTACCAATGCCTTTAAAAGATTTATACGCTAAATTGCTAAGCATTGGGCAAATAACTCCAATTCTTCTACCACCAATTCAACCACCCTTTCCCATATGGTACAAGCCAGAACTAGCTTGTGAATACCATGCCGGTAATCCTGGGCATGTAATTGAAACTTGCTATGCTTTTAAAAGGAAGTTGTTAGAACTTATCAAAATGGGGTAGGTATCTTTCGAAGACGCGCCCAACATCAATTCAAATCCATTGCCTAAACATGCTCCTGGTAACTCGGGAGTGGGCATGATAGAGGTTGCCAATCAAAAACAAGTATTGAAGGTGTCTATGAAAAGGTTGTACGACATGTTGTTACAATCAGGGTTACTAAACATGAATATTGCATGTCAGTTGGGAGGTGATACCTATTGTGAGTTCCACAAGATGGAGGGACATCACATTGAGAATTGTATCAAGTTTCGCCAGAAGATTGAAACGATGTTAATCATGGGAGAATTAAGACTTGAAACCATGGTGGGCGACCAAGAGGTGAGTATGATGGAAGGCCAAGATAAATTGTCAAAGGTGTGTAGAGTTCAAACTACAGCTAATGGGTTACCAAAACTGATCCTGACTAAACCTTCATTTACACCAAAGGATCACAATGCAATGCCATATAGCTATGGTTATACCATGAACACTCAAGCCCCAATCCTTTTATTTCATACTGAGATCAGTGGGCTAACACGGAGTGGCCGTTGTTTTAATCCCGAGGAGTTAAAGAAAGCCAAAGGCAAGGAAGTGGTGGATCTTGATAAAGAAACAAAGGTAAATAAGCCAGTAACAGAAGAGGAGTCAAATGAATTTTTGAAGTTGATAAAGCACAGTGAGTATTGTATAGTAGATCAACTCAAAAAGACTCCAGCAAGGATATCTCTCATGTCCTTGATACTAAGCTCAGAGCCACATCGAAATGCCTTACAAAAGGTACTGAATGAGGCGTATGTACCCCAGGACATTGAACAGAAAACCATGGAGCACCTGGTAGGGAGGATCCACGCTTCTAATTACCTATACTTCACAGCTGATGAATTAGATGCCGAAGGAACAGGACATAACAAACCTTTGTATATCACTATAAAATGCAAAAATTGTCTTGTTGGAAAAGTACTCGTTGATAATGACTCAGCTCTTAATGTATTGCCAAAATATATACTAAAAGAAATGCCAATCAACGAATCTCATATGAAGCCTAGTACCATGATAGCAAGAGCATATGATGGTTCGCCTAGACAAATCATTGGGACTTTGGAGGTAGAGCTGTATGTGGGACCACAAATGTTCTTAGTAGCACTCCAAGTGATGGATATCCACCCATCCTATAGCATGTTGCTGGGAAGACCTTGGATCCATGCAGCTGGGGCGGTAACTTCATCATTACACCAGTGTTTGAAATATATCATGAACGGGATGTTAGTAACCGTTAAAGCAGAGGAAACGATCTCCATGATAAAGAATCTTGCTATACCTTTCTTTGAGGCAAAAGATTGTGCGGGTGAGAATCTCCATGCCTTTGAGATTGTAAACACTAAGTGGGTACCTGAAAGTACAGTGTTAAGAAAGCCGAGGATTTCAGAAGCAGCAAGGATGGCAGCTAAATGCTTTTTGGAACATGGAATCCCATTCCAATACGACCCTATCACTAAAATACCAAAAAGGATTAAGCCAATCAAGATAAGATGTGCTGACCAAAGATTTGGTTTAGGATATAAGCCTAAGAAGGAGGACCATCGTTGGGCTACAGATAGACGAAGAGAATGAAGAATGGCTAGAATTGAAGGAAGGGAGCTTGAAGAAGAAAAACTAGAAATCCCTCCCCTAATGGTGTCTTTCCCAAAGGTAGCATATGTGATGCAACCAGATAACAGAGTAGAAGACGTTGTTCAAAGGGTGGTAACTATGAGCATCAACACCATGGAGAAAGATAAGGTGGAAGGAAGTAACATGACAACAATAGTGGAAAGGGAAGATGAAGTGCTACCACAACTGACGGTTCATATCCTAGAAGAACTCCCCACCAAGACTTTTGTGCGAAGGCTGGCTGAAGGTGAAAAGTTTCAAAACTGGGTGACCCAAGAAACCCAGTAGTGTTTAAAATGTAAACCTCCTTTGTTTGCCTTCATATGCTTCTATCGTTGTTTTCTTTTGTCTTTCTGGTTGATAATCAAGGCTCATGATATCAACTAGATTTTGTCTTTGTCATTGAGCCTACTTTCCTAAGCAATAAGATAACGTTTTTCTCTACATTCATTTGTTTTTATGCTTGCCTTTACATTAAACATTTTCCGCTTTCAGGAACCCTGAAAGCGGATCTTCCCCGACATCACATACATTTAACATCAAAAATGAATGGCCAAACTTTAACAAACATGTGACAATGATGGAAGAAGAAGAATGGGATGAAAGCAATATCAGAGAATTCACAAAGCTAGTAGAGCAACATGAAAAAACCTGGGAACCTGCTGCTGAAGACCTCAAAACTATAAATGTGGGTAGTGATCAAGCTAAAAAAGAATTAAAAATAGGGACATTGACCACGCCTAAGCAAAGGGCAGAGTTAATAGCTCTATTACATAAGTATGCAGATGTTTTTGCTTGGTCTTACAAGGATATGCCTGGGTTGAACACAAACATCGTGGTACACAAGATCCCATTAGAGGAAGGTTGTAAACCAGTCAAACAAAAGTTGAGGAGAGCACATCCGGATACATGGATTAAAGTGAAAGAGGAACTCGAGAAACAATGGAATGCTGGATTCCTAGAAGTTGTTAAATACCCACAATGGGTATCCAACATTGTTGTCGTACCTAAGAAGAAAGGGAAGATTAGAATTTGCGTGGATTTCAGGAATTTAAACAAAGCTAGCCCCAAAGATGATTTCCCACTGCCCCACATAGACATTTTAGTTGACAATGCTGCTCGTAGTTCCATATATTCCTTTATGGATGGTTTCTCAGGATACAATCAGATAAAGATGGCTTCAGAAGATAAGGAAAAAACGACTTTTGTTACCCCTTGGGGAACTTACTACTATAAGGTTATGCCGTTCGGTTTGAAGAACGCAGGAGCCACTTATCAAAGAGCCATGGTAACTTTATTCCATGATATGATGCACAAGGAAATCGAGGTGTATGTAGATGATATGATTGCAAAGTCAAAAGAGGGAGAAAATCATGTCAAGGTGTTGCGAAAGTTATTCGAGAGATTGAGAAAGTATGAACTAAGGCTCAACCCTATAAAATGTTCATTTGGGGTTAAGTCCGGCAAGCTGTTAGGATTTGTAGTAAGTGGCAAAGGCATAGAGGTGGATCCTGACAAAGCAAAAGCCATCCAATCCATGCCAACCCCAAAGTCAGAGAAAGAAGTGAGGGGATTCTTGGGGAGGTTAAACTATATTGCCAGATTTATAGCTCAATTAACTACCACATGTGAACCTATCTTCTGATTGCTCAGGAAAAAGAATCCGGGAACTTGGAATGAACAGTGTGAGGAGGCATTCAATAAAATCAAGCATTATTTGCAAAGTCCGCCATTGCTTGTTCCTCCTGTGTTAGGAAGGCCTTTAATTTTGTATCTGACGGTAACGGAGACAGCTATGGGATGTGTATTAGGCCAGCATGATGAAACAGGGAGGAAAGAAAGGGCTATCTATTACCTGAGTAAGAAGTTCACTGAATGTGAGTCTAAATACACAGTAATAGAGAAACTGTGTTGTGCATTGGGATGGGCAGCAAAAAGATTACGACATTATATGTTGTATCACACCACTTGGTTGATTTCAAAAGTGGATCCATTGAGATACATATGTAACAAGCCCTATCTCTCCAGCCGAATTGCAAGATGGCAAGTTTTGTTGTTAGAGTATGACATAGTGTATATGATACAGAAAGCTGTGAAGGGGAGCGTGATTGCTGACCATTTAGCTGATAATGCTATTGAGGATTATGAACCGCTGGATTTTGATTTTCCAGATGAAAATTTATTGGCAATAGAGGAAGAAGAGGAAAAGACAGATTGGTGGACTATGTTTTTTGATGGAGCAGTGAATGTATATGGTAATGGGGCCGGCGCAGTGATAGTCTCGCCTAATCAGAAGCTATATCCAGTTTCAGTTAAATTACATTTTGAATGCACCAACAATATAGCTGAATATGAAGCTTGTATACTCGGTTTAGAAGCTACATTAGAGATGAAGATTAGAAAAGTGGATGTATATGGTGACTCAATGTTGATTATTTGTCAAGTGAAAGGAGAATGGCAAACCAAGGAAGAAAAGCTAAGGCCTTACCAGGAATATTTGTCCACACTAGTAGAGGACTTTGAAGAGATAAAGTTCACTCACCTGAGAAGAGAGGGGAACCATTTTGCGGATGCTTTAGCTACATTAGCTGTTATGGCTACAATTGATCTCGGGTATATGGTGCAACCAATACACATTAATATCAGAAATAACCCAGCTTATTGTTACTCAATTGAAGGAGAGATAGATGGGAAGCCTTGGTATTACGATATCAAGAACTTTGTGCAGAAGCAGGAATATCCAGAGGGAGCTTCGAAGGTGGATAAGAAGACCCTAAGACGATTTTCTATAGGCTTTTATCTCGACGGGGAGATTTTGTACAAAAGATCATTCGATGGAACATTACTAAGGTGTTTAAATGCAACAGATGCTAGAACGGCTTTGCGAGAGGTCCATGAATGGATTTGGTCAACCCATGCTAGCGGACTTATGATGGCAAGAAAAATACAAAGGGCTGGTTATTTCTGGATGACATTAGAGAAAGACTGCATCGACTATGTCAGAACATGTCACAAGTGTCAAGTGCATAGTGATAAGGTCAATGCACCTCCAACCCCTTTGTTCAATCTGGTGTCTCCTTGGCCATTTGCAATGTGGGGGATTGATGTGATTGGGCCTATTAACCCAAAGGCCAGCAATGGGCATAGATTTATCCTTGTAGCCATTGATTATTTCACGAAATGGGTAGAAGCCTGTTCATATGCTCATGTGACTCAGAAAGTGGTAAAGAGGTTCATAGAGAAAGACTTGATTTGTCGTTATGGGCTGCTAGAAAAGATAGTGACTGATAATGCACAGAATTTCAACGGCAAAATAATAGTGGAGCTTTGTACTAAATGGAAGATCAAACATTCAAATTCCTCACCATATAGGCCAAAGATGAATGGGGTCGTGGAAGCAGCCAATAAGAACATCAAGAAAATCATTCAAAAAATGGTAGTCACCTATAAAGATTGGCACGAGATGTTGCCATTCGCTCTCCATGCATATCGCATTGCAATAAGAACCTCGACTGGAGCCACGCCATATTCGTTGGTATATGGAATGGAGGCAGTAATGTCGTTGGAAGTCGAAATCCCATCATTAAGGGTGTTGATGAATTCAGAGTTAGAAGAGGCTGAATGGACTAAAGTCAGATATGAACAGTTAAACTTGATTAGTGAAAAGAGGATAGCCGCCATCTGTCATCATCAACTTTACCAGAAAAGAATGGTTAAGGCATATGACAAGAAGGTTAGACCTTGTGTGTTTCAAGAAGGAGATCTAGTGCTCAAGAAACTTTTGTCTTTACCAGGAGAAGACCACAGCAAATGGGCTCCAAATTATGAAGGTCCTTATATAGTAAAGAAAGCTTTCTCAGGCGGAGCTCTAAAATTATCTAGCATGGATGGAGAAGATCTAACCAGACCTGTGAATTCTGACTCTGTAAAGAGATATTATGTCTAAATGTGTTCAATTTTCTCCTGAAATAAATACAATAAAGTTTGGCCATGCATTCTTTGTGTAAAGAACCTTGTCATTACCTTGATCTCACAACACTTATGTCATTTATCTGGAAAGAACTGATTTTGTGCATGATTACAAGAAATGCATCATAAAGCACTCAAAGATGAAATTTAAGCATTTTCTAGAAAAAGAGGTGACCAAACCAAAATAAACCCCAAGACTAACCCTGAGATAAAACCTTGTCTCTACTAGCATTTTTGAATTTTGCATAGATAAATGGTTAGTTAACCATCTTTGTGATCACATATATTTTCCTCGGATAAGAACAAGGTTTATCAATCCTAACAACATGTGTTTTGAAATGAAGAAAGGCCATCTTTGTCATCCATTCACTTTTCTAATAAATTCATCATTTGTAGTCCCCATTTGAGCTGAATCACGTTTCTTTCTCATAACAGCCTTGGCTAGGATCACACCCCACACTGGGGGCAAACGAGAGATATTGAAAAGACCCTAATAGAATCAATAGGAAAGGAAAGGTTAAGAAAAAGTCCAACGATGATTGAAAAAAAAAAGAAAAAAAAAAGACTTAGACTAGGGGCAGAACATACTGATGCCAGTTTTGATCACCTTACCAGCTAGACAAAGCAATAAAGATGGATATGAGATTTGATCATGTAATAGTTGGTTATTATCCAGACAAAGAAGTGACATAGATGATGGAATTGTTGTCTCATGTAGTAGACACCACAAAGAACCCCAAAGATGACATTGTGAACAAACAAAAAAAGGGAAAAGAAGAAAAAAAAAACCATACAAAGAATAACGAAGTTACAAACTTTATTTTTGGTGTCAAGAATAAAATTGCCAGATGACTTTTCATGTATTCATGAATGAAGATTTTGTTTTGGTATGACCCATATTATGAGCATTCTGGTCATGAAGGTGAACAAGGTTATATAGTAAGAGAAAGATGATTGATGAATAGTTGATCCTAAGTCTTTGAAACCCTCAAACACCTTTTGAGACTGTAAACATCCTTTCTTTCATAATCCATAACTATAGCCTACATTACAAGCTTTTAGAAGCCCTTTCTAATCAAGCGTATGTAACTTGGTTTGATAAACTTTGGTCTCATGATCCACAGGACTTGATAAAGGCGTGGTGATCTACTATTCTCCGTATTTGAAAAATGCTAGTATGGGACAATTCTTTTTATATATATTCAGCCTTTTCAAGTCTTTGCTTGAAGCCTTTGGAAAAGATTAAACAGAAGGTCACCTTTTAAAAAAAAAAAAAAAGCAAAAGAAAGAGTTTGACTTAAAGACAATTGCATTCCAAAACCTAAGAAAACTATAATGGGAACTGCTTAAACCAGTCTTTAGTATGCATATGGAATGTTCTTGTAGGCATGCATAATTTCAAGCTCTAGTTGTTGTTAAAGATTTCTTCTAGAAAACAGGTCATTTTCTTTACTGCTGAAAAACAAAATACAAAAAAAAAAACCTAAAAAGCCCTTCATGTTGATGTGGAGAAAGACAAATAAAAGCATTGGCAGGAGCATGATAAACAAGGTGGACTCAGTGGAAAAGTGGAGATTTCTTCATTTGAATTAGGACAATGTAACAAACACATGCCAGCATCTGTCTACGAACATACGAGAGAAGCTCATACCGAGGGAAGGGTTTTACGAAACTTTGGGGATCTATGTTTCAAGACAGGTAAGAAAGCATGCATTAGCATTCCATTTTTAAATATTGCATTCTGTTGGTGATTATTTGAGGAAATATCCGAGTTAAAATCCAGCGAGTTTGTGGATAAAGAAGGAATCATTGAGGGAAGAGTAACAAAGAGTTTAGTTTGGACCAGAAAAAGGAAAAGGAAGGGAGCAAATTTGTTACAAGATTGGTCTTTCTTAAACTGTGGTGTTACAATGGTTCTGGTTAAAGGGGATTGGCGAAAGGAATCTCAGTTTATCCTAACCACACACAGGATATTGGTTCTGGTTAAAGGGGATTGGCGAAAAGAATCTCAGTTTATCCTAACCACACACAGAGGACATTGGTTCTGGTTAAAGGGGATTGGCGAAAGGAATCTCAGTTTATCCTAACCACACACAGGATATTGGTTCTGGTTAAAGGGGATTGGATAAAGGAATCTCAGTTTATCCTAACCACACACAGGATATTGGTTCTGGTTAAAGGGGATTGGCGAAAGGAATCTCAGTTTATCCTAACCACACACAGAGGATATTGGTTCTGGTTAAAGGGGATTGGCGAAAGGAATCTCAGTTTATCCTAACCACACACAGGATATTGGTTCTGGTTAAAGGGGATTGGCGAAAGGAATCTCAGTTTATCCTAACCACACACAGGATATTGGTTCTGGTTAAAGGGGATTGGCGAAAAGAATCTCAGTTTATCCTAACCACACACAGAGGATATTGGTTCTGGTTAAAGGGGATTGGCGAAAGGAATCTCAGTTTATCCTAACCACACACAGGATATTGGTTCTGGTTAAAGGGGATTGGCGAAAAGAATCTCAGTTTATCCTAACCACACACAGGATATTGGTTCTGGTTAAAGGGGATTGGCGAAAGGAATCTCAGTTTATCCTAACCACACACAGAGGATATTGGTTCTGGTTAAAGGGGATTGGCGAAAGGAATCTCAGTTTATCCTAACCACACACAGAGGATATTGGTTTTGGTTAAAGGAGATTGGCGAAAGGAATCTCAGTTTATCCTAACCACACAGAGGATATTGGTTCTGGTTAAAGAGGATTGGCGAAAGGAATCTTAGTTTATCCTAACCACAACAAGATTTTGGTTCTGGTAAAAGAGGATTGGCGAAAGGAATCTTAGTTTATCCCAACCAAACATTATATTAGCTGTGATACAAAGTAATCGCAGAAGGGAGTTTTTAAGTCAACCAAGCTTTAAGAAGATTAGTTTTGGAAGATCAAATTTTATTTTTCTTTACAAAACTTACTATGCAAAGTATTTGCTTCGTAAGTCTTGTAAAGAGGGGGCATCTGTTGTAACCCATTTTTGGGTCCCCGCGTAAAAAAAAAATATATATATATATATAGAAAAATAAGAAAATGAAAAATAATTAATAATAATAATAATAACTAATTTAAAAATAATAACAGTAAAAAAAAAAAAAGGATGTCAGAATGTTCAGAAAATGGTCAAAAATTAGTTGAGGAGCTTTACAATTACAAAGATTAAAATTTGGCAGTATTTTGTTAACTAATGAGAACCTTGTTGACAAAGAAAATTAATTTTAGGAAGAAAAATCCAAAATAAAATGCTTATGGATTCAATTAAATTTTAATAAAGGTTTAATTGAATTTATGGATGTTTTGATTGCAAGAAAATTTGATTTTTTAGTTAATTTGGGCTTTTATTAGAAGAAATTAAAGTTCTGGGGTCAAAATATAATTTTTGAGAGTTAATTTGGTCAAATCAGGGACTTAATTGCATAAATATTGAAATTTGATGGCCAATTAGGGACTTAATTGAAGAAATCAAAAACCAGGGACCAAATTGTAAAACACGCCTAAATTGAAGTCTTGATTTTGAATCTGACGCATTTTGGCGCCAAATCTCATTTAAATGAAACGACGCGTTTTGGAAAAAACGACGTCGTTTTATACACTGTTCATATGCACTATTCAAAAAAAAAAAACTCAAAACGGTGTCGTTTTGAACAGTACCATCATCTTCTTCCCCTGGACACGCAGAGAACAGGGGAAGAAAATGTGTTTTTCTCCTCTGTTTTCACCGATCTTTTTACCGACAATTCAACTTCAAAAAGACGCCGACACAACCCACTGATTTGGGCCGAGTCCGGCCCATTTTTTTAAAACTTAGCTAGTTACTATACACGGGGTCACTGTTTGTACAGTACCCAACCCATTTGGTTTTGGGCCGGGTCGGGCCCAACCCACTGATCTGGGCCGAGTCCGGCCCAATTAAAAAAAATTAATTTTTTTATATTTTTATATTTTTCTCTTTTTATTATTTATGCCTTTTTTGCTTAGTATTGGTCTATATTTTTGTCAAAAAAAAATACAAATACGGTATTAAAAATACCCGAGTTTTTTTATCAACTAAAAAAAAATTAAAATAAAAAAAAAATATTTTTGTGCATACGGCCAAGTGTCTCAAAGCTAAAAAAAAAATCATATTGTATTTTTCATACATCAAAAACAATATTTTAGCATGCATTTTGGCTTTAATAACCAGTTTATTAAAGTCAAGAGAACATTGGCCAAAATATCAAAAAACAATAAGAATTTTTTTGTTTTGTTTAGTATCAGGGATTATGAGGTTATACGTAACACGTATTCTTGATTTTAAAAGTTTCTTTGGTTTTAGATACACATATAATTAGATACCACTACATAATTTCATATTTTATCAGACAAAACAATGCAGCCTACCTTAGGTAGGGCGTAGTCGGGGTGCTAATACCTTCCCTTTACGCAACCAGTCTCCGTACCCGATCTCTAAAGACCAGTTAGGGTTCCTAGTTACCAGAATACTAGGTGGCGACTCCCATTCAATGTTTTCACTGATAAGAGACAAGAATTCCTTATCTCTTCATATCTTGCTAGAAATACACCACATCCCATCGTTAGCATGATTGGTGGATGATCGCCGCGATGTCGCACACGTGCGACAATGATGATGAGCTGAACGATTGCTAGTGAAAAGGCCCGATATCGCCTGCTGTTGTTAAAGATGGGAAAGAAAGGAGATCGTTGTCGGCGTGCTGCTGTTAATAAAGATTGTAGAGGAAGCTCGAAGCCGTGAGCTGTTTAGAAGATTGTTGTCGGCCCGTCACTATTAAAATCATGATAAACAGAAAAGGAAGTAATGTTCGACCTCATATTTTGTGAGAAAAAGCATGGGAAAATACATTCCTAGTTTATTAGGTGAATAAAGAAATACAGAGGAATAATTACCAAATAATGGAAATGGACAATACCAAATAAATAAAGAAATGCAGAGGAATGAATACTAAATAATGGAAAAGCTTTTACAAGAAACACATGAAGAATTCAAACCTTAATTTCAATTTTTATTCAAGAAGCACTTCAATTTCAGAGACTGCAGTAGAGGTCTTTAAATATACCAATCTTGTTTCATATGTTGTCGGGACCGTGAGCATTAAGGAAAAAGAATGAGTGAAAACTGGAGTCATTGGACCATGAGCACTGTCATTGACCACTTTTGTGGAGGATGGAGATCGTTGTCGCCGTTGTTATGGTTGTCGATTAGGGATTTGTTCAGCTGGGAAACTTGGGAAGAGTATTTTGTGCTTTGTGATTTGTGAAGATTGAAGACAATGAATTAATTCACTGAAGTGAAGAGAGTCACGTGAGTCCGTGACTATGCAAAAAAATACAATAGGTGTTTGACAGCTGGACAAAAGGGAGGGATTTTAATTCAGCACCTCATTTTGGCACAATCACAAAATCGATCCTAAAATCGTGATTTTGCGTGATTTCATCTGATTTATGCGATTTAACCCGATCTCAACCTGATTTTATTCATTTTTGATTTTTTCAAGCGATTCAACATGTAAAGCATGTTTTGAATCGTAAAATTGTACGATTTTACAAGTCAAAACTCGATTTTAACAACCTTGGTAATAGTAATAATAATAGTAATTGTAATAGTTGTAGTTATTGTAATAAAATAATAATAATAATAATAATAATAATAATAATAATAATGAAGAAGAAGAAGAAGAAAAAGTTGATGAGAACTTTGAGATGAAAAATTAACGTAAGGATTAAACAATAATAACAACAAATGCTAAGGTTAGAAGATCCATTAATGATATGTCAAGCTAGTATAGTATAAACTCTTATTATTCAATTGGAAACCACACACAAATGAGGTTCCAATCAGATTATAAATTTTTAACATGATTACATTTGTTATCTTATTTGAGTAATGCTAATACTTGTAAATGTTGTTAAACATTCATAATTATAACTTATGTTAACAACAAATCAAGTTCCTTTCATAGCACGTGTGTCGATTATACCATTCAATATGGGCTATAAAAGTGCCAAGTCTTTGTTGTACTAAGTTTTATATAATATAAATCTAGATTAGTTATTTAACAAGCAAAGTATTAAAGAGTGAATAAGATCACAAGTACAAAACATGTTAGTATCAAACATTAAAGTCCATATTCAGTTTACACTATACATATTCTGACACTATTAGTATAACTTTTTCATCTTGACATAATTAACTTAGCTAAACATAATAAAGAAGAGAAACATGAATAAACAACATAAGAACATAAATAAGATAAAAGTTAACTAAGTAAAGGAAAAGAAATGAAAGACATGAATAAGATATTAATAAAAACAAAACTTAAGCATTACCAAAATACAAAGAGAGAAAGCAAGAGCATAATCTTGATCTAGAAATAAAGATGCTTAAATGCATGGTAAATACTTCCTTTTATAGGCTAAAATTAGAAACTACTTATTTGATGACTAATTGATAAGTGGGTGACCAACTCTTGACTTGGTAACAATCTTTATCTTTTCTTATCTACCCAAAACATCATTAATAACGTTAGAATTAGAACCAAAACATGAAATTTCTAGGAAATTATCTTAGGATTCCAGGAAAAAGAATTAAGGTCATTTGGACTTCTAGAACTCTAAATATGGACCAAATACTAAACAGTGTTCGAGCTGCAGGACAAATTTAGACTTCTTCATTGTTGCTATAATTTAGATTTGAAAATGACACTTTTAAATCTTGGGCTCCCCATGAAAGTTGTAGGTCTATGTCTTACTTTTCATCAATATAAAGTAGACCTAAATCCGAGATCTACAGCTCTAGATATGACCCAATTACAGAACAGTGTTCTGGTTTGCACTGCACTAGTATCTTTTTTCTAAGTTTGGCCATCTCTTTGTCCTTTTAATTTCAATTCTTAAACTCATCAATCAATCCTTTCATTTATGTGATATGCTTGTATTTAAAATGAATATTTACCATAAATTAAAGGCATCTTATATTATTAGATATGTTATTATAAAACATGTTTTAGTTAAGGAGTTATTGATACTTCAAGTGCAAAATAATAATATGAAATCTTGATAAAAATATATTTTTAAGTACTAATCACACCCCTCCTCCAATAATCTTATTACTAGCCCCTAGTAATCAAAGTGTTAAAATAGAAAAATAATTTGTAAATTCCACAAAGCAAGATATTCATTATTCAACTTCCATTAATCTATCTAGATAAACAAACTCTCATTAAATTTATATATCTGTTTAATACCTCTTAAACAAGATATTAATAAACCTTTTTTTTGTGCTTAATATATCAACACATAGTTATGGGGCTTTATTTGGAAGAAGATAAATTTTTTGTTCTAATGTTTAAGGTTAACTTTCTTGGGTTGATATATATATATATATATATATATATATATATATATATATATATATATATATATATATATATATATATATATATATATATATATATATATATAACTTAAAACACAATGCATCTTTAACCCATATAACGAGCTTTCGACTAATGAATCCCAAACCAGTTGGTCTTAGGGCATTAGGTATTAAGACACCCTTATGAGCTTAGTAACTCAGGTTGTAAATACTAATACATAGATAGTGCAATGTTTGATTCCCTTAAGCTTTTCTCCTCAATCCATGTAACAAGCGTTGGGCCAATAGCTCCCAAGTCAGTTAACTTTAGGGTATTAGGTGTTAGAACACTTCTTCGGGCTTTATTGCTTAGGTTAGGGAGGTTACGAAACCAAACTTATCTATATTTTTATTATCATCATTTTTTTACATTTTTTTTTGTTTTTTTATTTTTTAAAATTATATACTATCTATTTTTCTTAGTTGTTACCTTTAACAAAAGAACATAAATAATATAATAATCCAATGTGCAACCCATAATCATATATTAAAGTGTGTGTGTGTGTGTGTGTGAAAATTAAGGTTTAAGAATACATGTTAAATGAGTATATGAGCAGAATTAAGTGATAATAATGCGAGATTTTGTAAGCCTGAATATTTCAAGAAGTATTATGATAAACCTTTTTAAGAATGGTTACTAAAATGCATCTCAAGAGTCACTTTAACAAAAGAACTTCTTTACTCTATCATCCTAGTAGTAATAATTTTGCACATGCTTTATGAAATAAAAAACACAGTTAGTTAATTTTTTTTATCAACTACTATCCTCTCCCCCCAACCAAAACGAGACATTGTCCTTAATGTCCTAAGGTAAAAAGATAGAGTATAGAAGACATCACTTGAAATAATGAATAATGACAAACCTGAAACACACTTAAACAAATATAAGAAATAACAAAATACAATAATAAAACCAAAAGACATAAAGATTCACAAATGAAGGCTCAAATCCAATATAAACTTTTTACAGCTTTTCTTAGATGACCAATTTATGTGACTCATGGAGGGATCAATTATAAGAATGAAAGATTATAGTTAGTTAATCAATTGTTCAGTAGCAGTAAAGATTATGATTTGTCATGCCAAAAATATTAGAAATTCTTGTTCCACACCATGATCAAGAAACAACAACAACTTATAATAATAACCATTAACAGTTAACAAACCTTTGGATTTATGGTGAGCCCTAGAGAAAATATGAAAGATCTCTTCCAATATGTTCAGACCACCTAGTAAGGTAATGAAGGCATCAGCATGTTTCAACATTGCATTTATTTGACCAGACATTGTGAAGACCTGTAGTTCTTCTCTACTTGTTTTTCCTACGATGTTCCCTTGTGCTAAAACTTTGGGGATGACGCCCAAAACTTGACTACCTCTTGAAAATACAGCTAGTAACACACACCCCATTAACCTAAAGTTGTCTCCCCCAAACATTAAATGAATCTTTCTCTCAGCTAGTACCTGACCAAGATGATTTGTTAATTCTAAAAACTCATTCTCTTTCGTAAGACTAGATCCACAGAAAAAACCAATAATTCTTATGTGATGACCTGAGAAACTTGTCATTTCTACACACTTCTATATTTGTTAAATATATAGGTTGAGTACAAATAAAAGGAAGACATAGAGGATTTTATAGAAGAGAAATTAAAAAGGCAATCATACCACCTATATATAGGCCAGCTGGAGTCTCTCTCTCTCTCTTTATTTATTTATTTTTGAAAAACCATATGTATATACAAGTAGTTATGATTATGAGTTACATCTTTCCTTGGTTTTACGTCCAAAAATGGCTTAAACGCCCTCTACGTGTTAGGGATAGGCTTCCCATCCAGTTTTCTTAAAAACTAGCAAACAAGGTCTTTTTTAGTCAGATTCCCAAAACTAAGTCGATCTTGTTCTTTATGGAAATGAGGTCATAAATCACGAGGTGCATAATGCACATCTCCACCAGGATATGTCTTAAAAGTCAATAAAATATTATCTAAAAATTCCTTATATTATGAAATAAATCTTGACTTTTGACAATTTTCACAAACTTTCCAAAATGCATGTGAGTCCTTGAACATCGTGGGCCAATAAAATCCATTTTAAAATATTTTTGTAGTTATCTTTTTCGACGAGAAATAACTTCCACATGCTTTAGAATGACAAAATTTAATGACATTACTTACCTTATTGTCAGGAATGAATATTTGAAATATTTTATTAGGATAATATTTGAATAAGTAAGGGTCATCCTAATAAATTTTTTACACATCAATCAAAAACTTTCTTTTGTTTTCGATACTCTAGTGAGCTGGCAAAAAATCCTAAAGCAAGAAAATTGATATTATTATTAAACCAAGGCATTGAACTAAGAGAAAGTAAGGATTCATTAGGAAAGTAATCATCGATTGGTTTATGTTGGATGTTGAATCTATTGTCACTCTTAACAAAAGATCTACATCAATATTTTCGGTGTGTTTTTCATTCTTGATTTCTTCCTAAGAATAAATCATTTATAAATCTTCAGATTTATCCAACTCTGTTTTTCATAAACTAATTCTTCAATATGATCTACTTCTTGTAAATCATTAACATCTCCAGGTCACTTGTAAATGTTGAAAATATTCATCTTCAATGTCATGCTTCTAAATGATAGCTTCATCAGTCCATTCCTACAATTAATTAATATGTTAGAAGTTACAAGAAACGAACGTTCTAAAAGAACAGGAAATGAATTACATACTTCAATAGGTTGTGTGTCCAAGATGATAAAATCTAAGGAATAAATGAATTTATTGACTTGTATCAACAAATCTTCAATTATTCCTCTAGGCACTTTTACAGATCTATCAGTAAGTAAGAGACTTACAGAAGTTGGTTTTAACTCATCTAGATCAAATAAAGCTCTTTTAATTTTATATTCTCCAATAAAGCAAGAAATTATAAGACAACCAGGGTTTTTATATTTCAAAGCATTATTATTTTGAAGAATGACATTTACTTGTTCGGCTAAAAAGGTTTTCTTTTTCACATTTAGTTTTATCTTCATAGTGCACAGATCTTTTAAAAATTTAACATAAGAAAAAACTTGTTTAATAGTATCCAGTAAAGGTATATTAATCCTAACCTATTTGAAAGTTTGAAAGATTTCAGAGTTGTGATGGACTTTCTTTTGTTTGGTCATGACATGAGAAAATAGAAGTGTTAACGGGGAATCAGTTTTTTCTTTATAATTTTCATATTCAACTCCTTTCTTACCCTCAAATATTGACTCATCATCTTTCTCACAAGGTTCAAGAGTGAGTTTTTTTATAACCTTACCATTATGAAGAGAAGTGACTAATTTAACTTGATTCATGTGTTGGCTTCCAAAACTACTTGCATTTGCATTGTATTGTCCCTTGAGATTTTGTTGTGGTTGAGATGGAAACTTACCTTTCTCTTGAAAACTGAGAGAAGATATCAATTTCGCAAGAGTATTTTTAAAATCTGTCATGCTTTGAGCAAGTTCAGTATTGATTATCTCTTGCTTTTCAATGAATGCATGCAATGTTTCCTCAAGATTTCTTCTAAAAGGTGGAGTATAAGAAGATGCATATCTATGAGAATTTTAGAAATTATGATATGTTTAAAACAATGATTGTGAAGTTTGTGCATTGTTATTATCTCTCTTCCAACTGAAATTTGGGTGATTCCTCCAACCAAAGTTGTATGTTTGTGAGTATGAGTTATGATTGGGTCTTTGAAAATTATTTAAAGCATAAGCTTGTTCATAGAGACATTCCTTAAAAGAAGGGAAGGTTGGATTGTCATTGGTTGAGTGTTTATTTATTTCATATATTTGACATAGTGTTTTGAATAGATTTTAATTGACCACTCTTTTTTAATTCTAATGCCTCGACTTTTGTAGCTAAAGATGCAAACTTGGCTTGGAGGTCATGATCTTCCCTAAGGTTGTACATACCTCCACTAGATGTATGATGTTGAGTTTTACTCGTGCCTCATAAGTACCTGCGGTGTCCCAATTTTGAGCATTTTCAGCTAACAAATCTAAGTACCCAATTGCTTCATCAGGGTCTTTATCTTCAAAAGTTTTATTGCACATCAATTCAACCATTTTTCTATTTTTAGATGTTAACCCTTCATAAAACTTTGAAATCAATCTCCATGTTTCAAAACCATAATAAAGGCATGTATTAAGTAAGTCTCGATATTTATTCCAATATTGGTAAAATATTTCTCCTAATTTTTGAGTGAAAGTAGTGTTTTGTCTTTTCAAAGAGTTTGTTCTATGAGATGGAAAAAACTTCTTAAAAAATTATTGTTGTCTCAAATTTTATAGTCATGTTTTAGCTTTATCTTTTAATGAAAAAGGAGAAAACTTTAATCTGACGGTGTTCATGCTACAATTTGAGTCATTATACATGTTGCAGACCTCCTCAAATTCCCTTAAATGCAAGTATGGATTTTCTAAATCTAAGCCATGAAAAAAAAGGTAAAAATTAAATCATGTCTGGCATAAAATTAAAATGAGATGCATCAGGAAGAAAAACTATGCATAATGATACACTTGTTCTTGTAAGATTCATGTGATCTCTTAGTATTCTAACACGGTTATTCTCATTATTCTCATCATGAAGGGATTGCTTATCTTCTCGGCCATATTTTCTGAAAATGATGAGGATACCCTATAAAGTCTACCATTTAATGTAAGTGACCACACTCTCATGTATGTGTAGGAATAAAATAAAAAGAAGAAGAAACAAAACAAAAGATACAAAGTTAGATATAAAAAAAGTGAAAAGAGAAAATAAAATAAATATTATAATTTATACAAGAATTTACCTCCCCGACAAGGGCCCCAAAAACTTGACACTACTAAAAGATTGATATCTTCTTTCAAGTGCAAGAATGTCGAAGTAATAAATAACCCGACAAGACCAGGGTTGAACCACAAAAAGGTTAATTGTATAAATTATAGATAACAATAATACAACAACAACAATAATAACAACAACAACAACAACAACAACAATAATAATAATAATAATAGCAGTAGTAGCAGTAGTAGTAATAGCAATAGTAATAATAATAGTAATTGTAATAGCAGTGGTAGTAATAATAAAATAATAATAATAATAATAATAATAATAATAATGAAGAAGAAGAAGAAAAAGTTGATGAGAACTTTGAGATAGAAGATTAACGTAAGGATTAAACAATGATAACAATAAATGTCAATTATACCATATAATATGGGTTATGAAAGTGTCAAGTATTTGTTGTATCAAGTGTTATACAACATAAATCTAGATTAGCCATTTAACAAGCAAAGTATTAAATAGTGAACAAGATGATACATACAAAACATGTTAATATCAAACATTAAGGTTCATATTGAGTTAACACTATACTTAGTGGGTGTTTGTTTACGCGGTTGCTTCTGCTTTTAAAGCTGACCGCGTAAACATGAAGTTTGGTAACATGAAATGTTAATTGCTTTTCATGTGGGACCCATGCATAATTTTACTCGAAACACCGTTTCATGAGAAGCAGCTAAGCACTTGCAACCAGATGAATATAATTCACCAGTGTCCACTCTAAATGAACAATGTCCAGGTGAATATAATTCACTTGGACGTGAGGCAGTGTTCACTTAGAGTGAACAGTGCCAGTTGAATAACTACTTGCATTAAAAAAATTATTTTTTAAAAATTATTTTTTACTCTAAAAACTAGAATTTAATATTATTTAATAACATTATATAAATTAGAATAAGATCACTTGATAATATAGTATTTAGAACATTTAATCACAAGCCCAATTATGTTTTTTCTGAGTCCGATCCAATTAAAAAAATTTAATTTTTATTTTTATTTATAATTATATTTTATTCAAAAAATTAGAAGGAGATCGTTTGATAACGTAACAAAAAATTCAGTTTTTGTTGTTGCGCATTTAAGAAACCATAGAAAATATAGTCCTTATTGAATAGATTTCATACGTGATGAAATTACACATAGTTTAATGGAATAATAAAAAATATTTGATATCAATATTATTTATTTCATGATATAATAACTATAGTTAAATCTACAATATTTAAATTAAAAACCATCAATATATATATATATATATTAATTATTTTATAAACTTAATTTGAAAAACATTCTTTTAACCACACACATTAAACTAATTTTTGTTCAATCTCAATTTTAACCACAATTTTAACCAAACATATATTTTTTCAAACCAACCTTAACTAAAAGTACTTTTTATAAAACAACTTTTTTCAAACCACAACCACAACAGCTGCCACAATACCAAACACACTCTTATTCTTACAACATTAGTGTAACATTTTCACCTTAACATAATAAATTTAGCTAAACATAATGAAGAAGAGAAACATAAATAAACAACATAAGAACATAAATAAGATAAAAGTTAACTAAGTAAAGGAAAAGAAATGAAAGACATGAACAAGATATTAATGAAAGCAAAACTTAAGCATTACAAAAATATAAAAAGAGAAAGCAAGAGTATGATCTTGATCTGAAAATCAAGATGCCTAAATACATGGCAAATATCTCCTTGTATAGACCAAAATTAGGAGCTACTGATTTGATAACTAATTGATGAGTGGGTGGTCAACTCTTGACTTGGTGACAATCTTTATCTTCTCTTATCTGCCAAAAATGTCATTGATAATGTTAAAATTAGAACCACTTGAAAACATGAAAGTTATAGGAAATTATCTAAGCTTTCCAGAAAAATAAATTGAGGTTATTTAGACTTCTAGAACTCTAGATATAGGCCAAACATTGAATAATATTTGGGCTGTAGGACAGATTCAGACTTCTTCATTGTTGGTATAATTTGGAATTAAAAATAACCTTTTTAAATCTTGAGCTCTCATAAAAGTTGGAGGCTTATATCTTACCTTTTCATCTATATAAAGTAGAACCAAATTCAAGATCTACAGCTCTAGATATGACCCAATTACCAAACAGTGTTCTGGTTTGAACTGCACCAACATCTCTTTTCTAATTTTGGTCATTTCTTTGTCCTTTCAATTTCAGTTATTAACTCATCAATAAATCCTTTTATTTATGTGATAGGCCTATATTTAAACTGAATATTTATCATAAATTAAAGGTATCTTATATTATTAGATATGTTATTATAAAACATACTTTAGTCAAGGAGTTATTGATACTTCAAGTGCAAAATGATAATATAAAACCTTGATAAAAATACACTTTTAAGTACTAATCACTGACTTAGAAAAAAAAACAACTAAACAACTATACAACTTATTTTAGGTAAGGTGCATTGAGGGTGATGCATTTTCCCCTTGCACAACAAATCTCTTACCTAGACTCTCACAGACTATAGGTTCATAATGACTATAATACTAGAAGGTGACTTTTAAAAATTAATCATAATTTTATGATTAAATCTAAAACTCTTTCAAACACACGACTCCTCACACAAGAGGCACAACAAGAGCCTCCACCGTTGCTAGACGACGTCGCGTCAGCTCGCACCCGTGACAGGATGGCGACTCCACTAGGGACTCACCTTGTTTCATCAAACTAAGCTTTGTTTGTTTGATTGTTTGTCTTTTTACTAGTCTTTAATTTTAGCTTGTATTTTTACTGCTTTATCATATATTTTAATTTTACGAATAAACACAATCTTAGGTTAGGTGGAGAGTAGCAGTCTGCCTTATGACTTTTAGTCAGGGTTCAGATTCGTGAAACATTCAACTATGAGTTGAGTATTTACTCAATAATGGCGGTCACATTGTGCCCCAACCATTCCTTGTAAACCCTTATATTGCCTTTACGTGAGGTGGTCACAAGATAGTTCATAGACCCTTTTAAGAATTAGGTAGAAAGCCTATCTATCATGTAATGACCTAAAACCTTCCTTTAGAGCATGAACTCCCTACAGTCATTCTACTAGGTTTTTATCATTCATACCCAATGTATATGTACATATATTTGCATCCATACACATACACCAATCCATTATAAATCATATATATACATACAATGGGTTGAAATAGAGGTCCCCAAAAAGCTCACAATACCCAACTTTGAGCAAAAAACGTGGAAGATGAAAAAGCAAGCCTACCATGACGCCTATTTCCAAGAAAAATTAGAGTCTCTAAAAGCAAGTGTGGCTTGCCTCACTAGCTTACTCGAGCAAACACTTTGAAATGACTCTAGTGAAGGTTCTTTTAACCAGCTTGCTATGTTTTTCCAACCTACGACAATAGCTCAACCTGAAGAAACAATGAGTGAACATGGTTAAGAACCTCCACATAATCCAGTATTTGTGCACTCAGTAACTCTGATACTAGCCCCGCTGATTAGTACTTAAAAGTGCATTTTTATCATGGTTTTATATCATCATTTTGCACTTGAAGTATCAATAACTCCTTAACTAAAATATGTTTTATAATAATGTATCTAATAATATAAGATACCTATAATTTGTGGTAAATGTCTATTTTTAATGCAGGCCTATCATATAAATGAAAGGATTGATTGATGACTTGAAGAACTTAAATTGCAAGGATAAAGAGATGGCCAAACTTAGAAAAGAGATGTCGGTGCAATCCAAACCGGAACACTGTTCGGTAATTGGGCCATATCTGGAGCTACAGATCTCAGATTTAGGTCCAATTTATATGGATGGAAAGGTAAGACATATGCCTACAACTTTCATATGGAGCCCAAGATCTGAAAAGGCCATTTTCAAGTCCAAATTGTAGCAACAACAAAGAAGCCCGAATCTGTCTTCCAGCCCAAGCACTGTTCGGTATTTTGGCCATATCTGGAGTTCTAAAAGTCCAAATGAGCTGTATTTTTTACACAAGAAAGCTGAGACAATTGCCTACAACTTTCATGTTTGCACCTGGCTCCAGTTTTGACGTTATCAATGACGTTTTGGGTAGACAAGAGAAGATAAGGATTGTCACCAAGTCAAAAGTTGGCCACCCACTTATCAATTAGTCATCAAATCAATAGTTCCCAATTTTGGCCTATAAAAGGAGGCATTTGCCATGCATTTAGGCATCTTGGTGTTCAGATCAAGATCATGCTCTTCCTTTCTCTCTTTGTATTTTTTGTAATGTTTATGCTTTACTTTCATTAATATCAAGTTTATGCCTTTCATTTCCTTTCCTTTACTTAGTTAACTTTTATGTTCTTATTTTGTTTATTTATTTTTCTTTCTTTCATTATGTCTAGCTAAGTTAATGATGTCAAGGTGAAAAGGTTACACTAATGGTGTAAGAATAAGTATAGTGTAAACTTAATATGGACTTTAATGTTTGATACTAACATGTTTTATATTTGTTATCTTGTTCACTCTTTAATACTTTGCTTGTTAAATGACTAATCTTGATTTATGTTGTATAACACTTGGTACAACAAATGCTTGGCACTTTCATAGCTCATAATGTATGGTATAACTGACACCTGAGCTATGAAAGGAACTTGATTTGTTGTTAACATAAGTTATAATCATGAATGCTTGACGAGATTTACAAGTATTAGCATTAATTGAATAAGATGACTAATGTAATCATGTTAACAATATATAATCTGATTGGAACCTTCTTTGTGTGTGGTTTCCAATTCAATAATAAGAGTTTATACTGTACTTGTTTGATATACCATTAGTGGAATCTCTAACCTTGACATTTGTTATTATTATCGCTTAATCCTTACATTAATATTTGATCTCCAAGTTCTCATCATCATCATCTTCTTCTTCTTCTCTTTCTTTATTACTATTATTATTATTATTATTATTATTATTATTATTATTATTATTATTATTATTATTAGTACTACTACTACTACTACTATTATTATTATTATTACTATTGTTGTTGTTGTTATTGTTGTTTTATAATTGTTGTTTATAATTTGTACAATTAACCTCCCTGTGGTTCGACCCCGGTCTTACCGGGTTATTTATTACTTCGACACTCCTGCACTTGGGAGAAGACATCAACCTTTTAGTCGTGTCACCCGCAATCATAGATGCATTTGCCAATGAGTCCTACAAGACTAAGTTATCTAATGACATTGATAAGGTGGTAACGCTAGAAGCCCGAATCAAAGTCATTGAAAGGGTAGACTTGTACGATCCAATATGGGCAGCAGAAATGTGTTTGGTCCTAAATATAGTTGTTTCAAAGAAGTTTTATGTTCCTAAATTCATCAAATATACTGGAACACAATGCCCCACTCATCTCAAATCTTACTGCAATATGATGGCAGAAGTAGTACATGATCAAAAACAACTGATGCACTTTTTTCAAGATAGCTTAAGTGGGGTAGCATTAAGCTGGTATATGAGATTGGACAACACCAAAATCAGTAAATGGAAAGACTTGGTGGATACTTTTATCAAGCAATACAAGTACAATATAGACATTACTCCTGATAGCACTAGTTGTCTAATCTAAAGAAAATGGACAAAGAAAGCATAAGGGAATATGCTCAAAGATTGAGAAATCTGGCTGCTCAAGTACATCCTGCACTGCTAGATAAAGAGATGGTGACTCTATTTGCCAACACGCTCAAGACGTCATACTACGAGCATGTGACGAATAGTTCAACCCAGCAATTTACTGATACTGTGGTAGTAATTGAGTCAATAGAGCAAGAAGTCAAAAGTGGTAAACATTTTACGTCCACTAAGAAACGAGGCTTTGAAAGTAAAAAGAAAAAGGTTGACCATATTGAGGGTAGCTGATTAGTACTTAAAAGTGTATTTTTATCATGGTTTTATATCATCATTTTGCACTTGAAGTATCAATAACTCCTTAACTAAAGCATGTTTTATAATAATATATCTAATAATATAAGATACCTTTAATTTGTAGTAAATGTTCATTTTAAATGCAGGCCTATCACATAAATGAAAGGATTGATTGATGACTTTAAAAACTTAAATTGCAAGGGCAAAGAGATGACCAAAATTAGAAAAGAGATGTCAATGCAATCTAAACCGGAACACTATTTAGTAATTGGATCATATCTGGAGCTATAGATCTCAAATTTAGGTCTACTTTATATGGATGGAAAGGTAAGATATAGGCCTATAACTTTCATATGGAGCCCAAGATCTAAAAATGTCATTTTCAAGTTCACATTGTAGCAATAACAAAGAAGCTTGAATCTGTCCTCCAGCCCGAGCACTGTTCAATGTTTATCCCATATCTAGAGTTATAGAAGTTCAAATGACCTGAATTGTTTACACAAGAAAGCTGAGATAATTTCCTACAACTTTCATGTTCTCAAGTGGCTCCAATTTTGATGTTATCAATGACGTTTTGGGCAGACAAGAGAAGATAAGGATTGTCACCAAGTCAAGAGTTGGTCACCCACTCATTAATTAGTCATCAAATCAATAGTTCTCAATTTTAGCCTATAAAAGGAGGCATTTGTCGTGAATTTAGGCATCTTGGTATCCAGATCAAGATCATGCTCTTGCTTTCTCTCTTTGTATTTTTTGTAATGTTTGATGTTAACATGTTTTGTATTTGTTATCTTGTTCACTCTTTAATACTTTGCTTGTTAAATGACTAATCTTGATTTATGTTGTATAACACTTGGTACAACAAATGCTTGGCACTTTTATAGCCCATATTGTATGGTATAACTGACACCTGAGCTATGAAAGGAACTTGATTTGTTGTTAATATAAGTTATAATCATGAATGCTTGACGAGATTTACAAGTATTAGCATTAATTGAATAAGATGACTAATGTAATCATGTTAACAATCTATAATCAAATTGGAACCTCCTTTGTTATACTATACTTGTTTGACATACTATTAGTGGATCCTCTAACCTTGACATTTGTTATTATCATTGTTTAATCCTTTCATTAATATTACATCTCAAAGTTCTCATCATCTTCTTCTTTTTCTCCTCCTTTTTCTTTATTATTATTATTATTGTTATTATTATTACTACTACTACTACTACTACTATTATTATTATTATTATTATTATTATTATTATTATTATTATTATTATTATTAGTAGTAGTAGTAGTAGTAGTAGTATTGTTATTATAGTTGTTGTTGTTGTTATTGTTGTATTATTGTTATTTATAATTTGTACAATTAACTTCTCTGTGGTTCGACCCCGGTATTGCCGGGTTATTTATTACTTCAACACTCCTGCACTTGGAAGAAGACATCAACCTTTTAGTCGTGTCACAAGACCATTTTGAAAAATCTTTGTATTTTTCACCACTTTAAAAAATCTCAGTATTTTTCATCTCCTTGAAAAATCTTCATATTTTTCACCATTTTGAAAAATTCTCCAAAAAATCTTTGCGTTTTTCACCCGGGTAAGTCACCCATTACAATAAGACCACCTTAAAAAAACCTTTTTTAAAATGTTCTTCTAGTAGGCCACCCATGACAATTCAACCACTTTAAAATCTCTAAATTTTCAAAAAACAAAAAATTTTCCATTTTCTACTCTGAGTGCGTTTTCTAGCCCTTAAAAGGATTCATCATTGCTTAATATGATGAATCCATCATCTATCATTCTTCCTTTTTTTCTTTACAATGCTTGCTATCTAAAGTATTTTATGAGTCTTTCTATTGTAAGCATTGTAAAGAGGGGGTAACTATCATAACTCAATTGTAGGTTATTCCCCAAAAATTATTTTTTTTCAAAATAATAATAAAAGCTGGTAACGTGGAGAAAGCAAATTGAAAAATCAAGTTGCAATTTTAGAGGAAATTCAAAGCCTAATTGTACCCCATTATACCTAATAATTAAAAAAATATAAATTCAAGGTCAAATTAAATAATTATTGGATGAATTTGCATAAAACATTAAGCCTAAGGACATAATTAAATTTTTAATAGGCCAATTTGATTTAATCATTAGTCAAATTAAATTTTAATTATATTTAAGAATTACTTTAGGTCCAATTAAATGATTTAATTAAGTGCAAGGATTTAATTATACTTTAAATGGGTTAAATTAATTTTATTTGGTGCTTAATTGGTGAAAAATTAAGTTTGGGAGCCTAATTTAGGCTTAATTGAGAAAATTAGAATTTTAAAAGACCAAATTTAATTTTAAGTCTTCCTACCATCACCCTCACCACAGGAAGCCAACACAACCACCAGTCAACCACCAAGAGCCATCATTAGTTTCTCTCTCCTCTCTGCAGCCCCTCCCACATGTTTTTTTCTTCTTCTTTTGCTTCCTCTACCATCGGCCACCATCTCTGTCACAGCCTCAACCGCTATCCTCACATCAACCCCTCATTATTTCTACCACCAAGTAGCCATCGCGACTCTCTCTCTCTTTTCTTTTAAGCATTTTTTTCTTCTCTGTAACTTTTTCTTCTTCCTCCAATAGCCGATGTCGGCCTCCACCTCTGCAACCACCACCAGCACACCGTTATCCTCAGCCAAACTAAGAACACGCTAGGTTGTCTGCCCTCTCCCTTTCCATGTCTTCTTCTTCTTTACTACCTCTATTCAGTGAATAGAGGATGTGAATTATAATTCACGTCCTACTATTCACGCATGAACAATGGGCGTGAATTATCACGTTCACTATTCATGCATTGGACTATACCTTTTTTTTAATTCAAAATTTTTTAAAAAAATCATTTCAAAAGAAATTGTGATTTTCTCGCATATTTTTTTACTAATTTTGCATAATATTGGATTGTATATTTACACTGTAAAATAAAACTATGGTATTAAAATACCAGGTTTTCTCTGAAATTATTAAAAAAAATCAAAACATTTTCAAAAAAATCTCAAAAAACTTTTAAATCAATTTTCCTTTTTAAAAATAAAAAAATATTTTTATTTTCATGCATACGACCAAATCCTTAAATCTTTACAAACATATTGTTCATAAAAAAAAACTACATCTTTTTCATGTTTAAAAAAATTCAAAACCAGATATCGTAACCAGTTTATGATTATCCATTAAGATTTGGTCAACATGTCAAAAATCTTTTTTTAATTTTTTCTAGAGTCTAGATGTAGACTTTAATATTTGTAGGGTGTAAAATTATACGATAATGTACACTGATTAGTACTTAAAAGTATATTTTTTATCAAGGTTTCATGTCATTATTTTGCACTTGAAGTATCAATAACTCCTTAACTAAAGCATATTTTATAACAATATATCTAATAATATAAGATACCTTTAATTTGTGATAAATGTTCATTTTAAATACAGGCCTATCACATAAATGAAAGGATTGATTGATGAATTTAAGAACTGAAATTGAAAGGACAAAGAGATAGTCAAATTTAGAAAAGAGATGTCGGTGCAATCCAAACCGGAACACTGTTTGGTAATTGGGTCATATCTGGAGTTATAGATCTCATATTTAGGTCTATTTTATATGGATGGAAAGGTAAGACATAGGTCTACAACTTTTATATGGAGTCCAAGACTTAAAAATATCATTTTCAAGTCCAAATTGGAGCAACAACAAAGAGGTCTAAATCTGTCTTTCAGACCAAGCATTGTTTAGTGTTTAGTCCATATCTGGAGTTATAGAAGTCCAAATGACCTAAATTGTTTACACAAGAAAGGTGAGATAATTTCCTATAACTTTCATGTATTTAAGTGGCTCCAATTTTAACGTTATCAATGATGTTTTGGACAGACAAAAGAAGATAAGGATTGTTCTCAAGTCAAGAGTTGGTCACCCACTCATCAATTAGTCATTAAATCAATAGTTTCCAATTTTAGCCTATAAAAGGAGGCATTTACCGTGCATTTATGCATCTTGGTGTCCAGATCAAGATCATGCTCTTGCTTTCTCTCTTTGTATTTTTTTGTAATGTTTATACTTTGCTTTTATTAATATCAAGTTTATGTCTTTCATTTCCTTTCATTTACTTAGTTAAATTTTATTTTATTTTATTTATTTATTTTTCTTTCTTTCATTATGTCTAGCTAAGTTTATTATGTCAAGGTGAAAAGGTTACACTAATGGTATAAGAATAAGTATATTATAAACTTAATATAGACTTTAATGTTTGATACTAACATGTTTTGTATTTGTTATCTTGTTCACTCTTTAATACTTTCCTCGTTAAATAACTAGTCTAGATTTATGTTGTATAACACTTGGTACAACAAATGCTTGGCACTTTCATAGCCCATACTGTATGGTATAACTGACACTTGAGCTATGAAAGGAACTTGATTTGTTGTTAACATAAGTTATAATCATGAATGCTTGACGAGATTTACAAGTATTAGCATTAATTGAATAAGATGACTAATATAATCATGTTAACAATCTATAATTAGATTGGAACCTCCTTTGTGTGTGGTTTTCAATTCAGTAATAAGAGTTTATACTATACTTGTTTGACATACCATTAGTGTATCCTTTAACCTTGATATTTATTATTATCATTGTTTAATCGTTACATTAATATTCCATCTTAAAGTTCTCATCATCATCATCATCTTCTTCTTCTTCTTCTTCTTTTTCTTTATTGTTATTATTATTATTGTTATTACTATTGTTGTTGTTGTTGTTGTTGTTGTTGTTGTATTATTATTTATAATTTGTTCAATTAACCTCCCTATAGTTCAACTCCAGTCTTACCGGGTTATTTATTACTTCGACACTCCTGCACTTGGAGAAGACATCAATCTTTTAGTCGTGTCAAGTTTTCAAGTATTGAATATATAAGGTGTAAATAAATGCGATGTTATAATTCAGACTTTAGAATGATTAAAATTTAACCACATAAGATAGAAACTTTTTTCATGGAAAGAAATTTGTCTTGAACCTTAAAAAAGACCAACAAATAGAAACCTGACTTATAAAAAACAATCAAATAACAATATAGCTTACCTTAGGTAGGGTGTACTGAGGGTGATGCATCTTCCCTTTACACAACAAGTCTCTTACCCAGACTCTTGTGGATCATAGGTTCCTAGTGACTATAATATTAGGTGGCGACTCTTAAACATTAATTATAATTTTATGATTAAACCCAAAACTCTTTTCCAATACACAACACCTCACACAGGAGACATAACAAGAGCCTCCGTCGTCGCTAGACAACATCGCATTGACTCGCACCCCACGGAAATAGTGATAATAATAATAATAATAATAATAATAATAATAATAATAATAATAATTTATTATGATAGTGATGGTGGTAATGATGGTGATAATTATGAAATATGAATGGATGGGATGAAATATTATTAGAGTAGATGTATAATTGTTCAGGTATAAGAAAGTGTTAATGTAAGTGCTAAATCAATACAAACTCATGACATAATGTATACAAAGAAGTGAGATTATTTTGTGATTAATTCCTTAATCAATAATTATGTCAATATTGGTAATGGGACCCTGCACATTAGGCTATTGCCCCAAATGACAACACTTTATCTAGACATACAAAGGAATAGAACTATTAACTTACTTTATGAGAATCTACCTTATGATATGGAACAAAATGGACAATAGAAGTTTAATATTAGCATTGTAGTTATGAGGTAAAGGCTCGAAAATTGGTTATAAATAGCACTATTAATTTACTTTATAAGAATCTACCTCAAAATCAGAAATGAATTAAGGATTGTAAACATGATTATCTTTGTAGACATGAAAGAGTAAATGGTTAGCACATGAACATGGATATAATGCATGTTGCAAAATGTTATAAGCTAAAGTTAAAACACTGAGTTACCGTCATACCAATTAATAAATAAATTGGCAAGCTATATATAAGATTAGGTAAAGAGGTCATGAATATACAATGTACTTATATGTGTTATGGAAATACATGGTTAATAAGGAAACTAGAAACGAGATGAACTTAGAAAATAAAAGGAATTAGTACGTACTGGTGATGAGATGTAAATGAACATTGATTCAGGAGTTGATACTTAACATTACAAGTGTATATGCATAGGAGTTGAGTAATTATGGATATAGAGTGTTACTTGGCAAACTCCAAATATGATTAGGATGTGAAAATAAGATGGCATGGACAAGTAGCTTAGTCTGAAATTATAAAAACCATGAGGGTTTCTATATTGAAACACTAAATAAATAAGATAAATCATAACTATTAAATTATAATAAGTGCAACATGAAATTGGGATAAGGAAGAGAAAAAACATTAGCGACAATAATGGTTATATATAAATGTAATTAGGAACAATGACAATGACAATGACAGGAATTAGCATGGTAATTGTAATGGACTTAAATGATGGATCCTGAAAGTATCCAATATATTAGTTAGCCACAATACCAAATACTAACAAGTAAATAGATATTTAGGTGATGGTATGACAAGCTAAGATTATGATATTGAGATTAGGTCATGTAGATGTTATTGACATGATACTTCACTAGTTGGTGGATAATATTTAAAATAATTCACATGTTACTTATACTTTTGTTTGGGAAGGATATATCATTAATAGTATGACTAACAAGAAAAATTATTGGATAGGATAAATATGATGTTTGAAGTATAGTTTCGTTATAAATCTAAGAAGTAAATATAGGAATACTACGTGTCTATGAGAAATAAAGTGATAAACAAAACAAAAATGTGTTTGGTAAGAGTATGGCATGCTTTAACAGTGAGAAAAAAAGGTGAAATGGTTTCCTAGAGACCATCACAAAAGCTAGGTTGATAACTTATTGAATTGTATTGTATATATCTTTATATAGAATCCAAGACGTGCTCTTTGTCTCCATGTTACAAAAAGAATAGTTGAATCCTTTTCAAGTCCCTGACCACTCATAGTGATTCAAAAAGGTTAAAGATTTGAGGATTAAATCAAATGCACTTTTAGACTGAGGCATATATAAAAAACAAAAAATATATATTTTATGGGAGGATCTATAATTGAAAATAGGACCAGAAAAAAAAAAGAATTGAAAATGAGAAAGAAGTATCAAATATTCACAGGTATAAGTAAAAATTTTAAATTTCAAGAATGAAATTTCTTGAAGGAAAAGCGAGTGTGAAACCCTAAAAATTTATAATTTAAATATATAAATGTTTAAATCCTCGTGTAAATGTAAGGCTAAAAGTGGTAAAATCTCAAGGAGTAATGGAAACCGAGATAAAAAAAATATATAGATAAATGATAATAATAAAAATAATTGTGATGTATAATAGAGAGGATGATAGCCATAAAATAAATTTTAGTTTAGAATTCATAATGACAAAGAAACTCATAATGCATTTTGATCGATAAAATAATGAGAAAAAATAATGAAATATTTCTAATTAATAAGTGAGGCAATAAAAAATAAATTATAAGAAAGGATACTACAATGAAAATGTAGGACTGAAGGTGTAAACACCGATTAAAAATCAATGACGCTATTTTGAAACGGTAATAAGCTTGATAAATAAATAAATAAAGTTGAAAAAATTAAAAATAATAAAATAAACGGTAATAAAGCTTGATAATTAATATTATTTATGTGAGGATTGAACAAGAAACTTTGAATTGTTAACCAAAAGTCATGAACTAACTAATTTTACATTAAAGAGCAGAGATCTCAATCCAATTATTAAATAGGGATAAAATTTTACATGAAATCTATTAATATATTGTCCAGCCTTGGTTTAAGATCTTATCTCAATTGGAGTTTTATAAAAACTAGCGATGTAAGTAGAAAAATCAAATAGTTTACATGAAAAATAAAATAAAATACATAAAAGCATAAATGAGGGATAAAATTGTAATTAATAAAAAATTTACCTTTAAAACATAAAAAAGGCCAACCATTTCAAAACAATAAAAAAACGAGAACAATATAGAAAATTAGACTAAAGAGACAGAGAAGTGCAGAATTTGGAGTGGCCAATCCAAAAAAAATTGTATGCTCTAGTGGTCATGTCTCTAACATCAACTATTAGATTGTACTTATTTTTTGATATATTTCTCTTCTCACAAGCCTATACTAACTGACCAGAGGGATTTAAAATATCAATTTCCATTTGACAGAACTTGCCATAAAAAAAATCCTGGAAAACAAAAGAAAACACACTTTGTAAAGCCGTTTTAGTCGTCAATCAATTCCTCTCTTTTTCATTGATGGATCATGTCTATTTTTTAGATATATAATATACCAGGATGTTTTCTTCATTTTGGACAATGAAGATTGAAAATAGTAAAATACACACTCCAATAAGGGGTTGTTCATGTTTAACAGTAGCTCGTCAATTTTCAGGTTAGCTCGGCTTTATTTCAATCTAGAGAGATTTAATAGTTAAATCATTCTGAGTTTGAGATATATTGTTAAAGCCTCCAACATCTATATTCTGACCTTTTTATTCAAAAATATAAATTAAAGTAGATGATGTATTGCTTCTTAAATCTATTTTAAAAAGCAATAAGTTATATGTTATCAAAATTAGCAATAGATTCAAAAAGCAATAAGTCATCCACATTAGCATTTATTTTTTAAATTCAACGGTCAGAATATAGATCTTTAAGGTTTGAACAATATATCTTAAACTCAAAATAATCAAATGATTAGATCTTTTTAGATTTGTATAAAACTGAGCTAATTTGAAAATTAATGAGTTCTTGTTCAACATGAACAACACCTTTCTGAAGTGTGTGTTTCCAATCTTCACCAACCAGAATGAAAAAGACATCCATCTACACCACATATCCAAAATTAAATGTGATCCCATTGTGGAATAAAGAGGAATGGTTATCAAAATTGCCCTGTAAGGTGAGTCTCCTTTTATTTTCCAGGATATTTTTGATGGCGTGTTCTATCAAACGGATAATGATATTTCAAATCCCTCTAGTAAATTATTAGAGGCATGTGAGAAGAGCAATATATCAAAAACTAAACATGATCCAACTGTTGATGCTAGAGATATTACCACCAGAGCATACAACTTCTTTGGGCTGGCTCCTACAAATTCTACACCTCTTTCTTTCTAGACAAATTTTCTCTATTGTCTCTCACTTTCTTTTTCTTTTTCTTTTTCTTTTTTGGCCTAGTTGGCCTCTTGCTATTTTAGAGGTGAATTTTTCATTAATTACAATTTTATCTTTCATTTATGCCTTTATGTGTTTTATTTTATTTTTCACGTAAAGTATCTGGTTTTTCTATTTAAATCACTAATCCTTATTAAACTCTAATTGAGATGAGATCTTAAACCAAGATAGGATAACATATTAATAGATTTCATGCAAAATTTTATTCATGTTCGATGATTGGATTAAAAGCTCTACTATTTAACGTAAAATTGGTCAGTTCATGACTTTTTGTTAATAATCCAAAGTTTTTTATTCAATCCTCGTATAAATAATATCAATTATCCTTTTAAACCTTTAGGATCATTTTATTATTTTGGAATACATTCTTTTAAAATTATCATCTTTATTTATTTATCAATCTTATTACCATTTTAAAGTAGCGTCACTGATTTTTAATAGATGTTTGCACGTTCAATTTTGTCTTTTTTATTGCACTATTTTTTCTTATAATTTATTTTTTTATAACCTCATTTATTCTTTAAAAATATTTTCTTATTTTTCTTATTATTTTATCCATCAAAATGCATTACCAGCTTCTCTGTCGTTATAAATTCTAAATTAAAATTCATTTTACAGAGGTTATACCTTCCATTACACATCACAATTGTTTTTATTATTATTATTTATTTATTATTTATTATCCTGATTTTTATCGCTTATCAATTTAATTTTATATTTAAATAGAGATTTGTATATTATAAATTTTTAGGATTTTACAGTTGCTGTTTAAAATAAATTTTAATGATAGAAATCGTGGGCTAACCTGTCGGCCTCGTTTAATAACACTGAGGAACTCCAATAATTGTTGATTGATTGGAGAACGGTGGAACTGGGCCTTGCCCAATGTTGTCTCATATTTTTTAATGGGCCAAATCCTCTTGTTGTCTATAAATTAAAAGATGAGGATGGGCAGCGGAGGAAATGGAGGGAAGGTGGTCAAGAGCATTGGTTTTCTCTATCAAGCTTGGTGGTTACTAGGCCCGGTATCCATGCTTCGCGATGGCCGCGGAAAAAGATAATTATTATATTAAAAAATTGTGAGTGGTTTTTTTTTGGCGTATAATAAAATACTTAAAAGAAAATAAAAAATTCAATTAATGTATCTAATCAGATTAATCAATCACCATATATGTTGATAAACATTAAAAAAAAATGTTACTTGTTCAACTTAGCAAATTAATAACAAGCTGCTTACCCTGATCAAATAATGACCTAGTTATAAAAACAACTTACATCACATCATTTTAACCTCAACCTAATTCCAGCTTAAATGTAATCTAATTCCAGCTTAAATATAAAAATATTAAATCATGAAAAAACTAGAAATCAAATAATAAAAAAACAACAAATTATATTGATATAAATTAACATATAAAATATATAATCTAAGCAATTGAGGTAACTATAAACAAGTTAACTTGTCTGGGCAATCAGTGTTTTTTAGTAAGATCTTAGTTGGATATTAATTGATCTCGAGTTGGATTGATTTTAAAATTAAATTGAAAAATTATAAAATAATTGGAGATAAAATTTAAAAAATAAATAAATATTAGGATGCAACATTCAAAAATATGAATATAAATAATAGAGTAAAAAACAAAGCAAACTTTAGCAAATTTTTTAAACTTTGATTATTTTTTCAAACTTATAATTTGTGAAATCTTATACCCAAGCTTAACTAAAAAACTCAATTCCCAACTAATTTAATATTAAAAAATAAAATAAAAAATATCTAAATCTAAAAAATTCATCAAAGTAAAACATATAGCAATCAAAATAATAAGTATGGTATAAAAATAAATTAAATTAAATATTAATGGATGTATTAAAAAATCATTTCAATTAAAAAAAGTATTCAAAACGAACACAAACAACAATAAAAAAAATAAGAACAAAATCTAACATGTGAAAAAAATAAAATTAAAATTAAACAAATTATTTTAAACAAAATAAACAATTAAAAAAATATAAACTGAATCTGCATTAAAAATAAATGAAAAATTTCTTTAAAAACTTAGAGTTTAGGTGTGAAAATCGAGCAAAAGAAAGAAAAGAAATGTCGTCAATGCAAAACTAGAGAACCATACTCTACATGCTCTACATGTATCATCCGGGAATGGTAAGGATACCAAAACTAGTTGAACATTGCTTTAGAAACTATTATTTGGCCACAAACCACCTCATAAGCATCACATGAATGGCACAGCTTCAACCACGTTGATGCATTTATTAGCTATCTTATTTTGCTAATATTTATATTTATTCAATTATAAAAGTGTTTCATTTCAACTTAATAATAACAAAAAAAAATATAATGAAAAGAAAAAAATCTTAAATGCTAGTTAAAGTTTTTAATTTAGGATGAATATAATTATTTTATTATTATTTTTAAAAAATAAAAAATCTAAACAATCCCTAGATGTCAATTCAATATCTTTGTAATTAAAGATAAGTTAATAATTTTAGTGTGCAAAAAATATGAAAAAATTATGTTATCCACAATATGTAGGGCAAAAGTTTTCAGTAATTGTAATGCAAATAACCTTAAAGCTCCCATATTTTTAACTCCTCTCTATTTTATTTATTTATTTATTTATGTTATCGAATATTAATGATATTGTTCACTCTGTGCATTTGAAAGGGATTCATTTAGGACAGTGTGTTGAAAATCTTATTCTTCTGGGTGTGAAATTTTGAATCTTGGCCAATTGGGTTTTTTGTGGTTCCCAATTTGCTTGTCTTTTCAATTCTGGCATCAAGTTTTTGTGCGATAAAAAAAATATGTAGTTTGCATTTATTTACACAGCCAATCGTGTATCAAACAATGATTGCACGTAAAAGCATTATTTTTATTTTATTTTTTTATGTTTTTTAGAGCTATATTAAATAAAATGCTTTAAAAAAAAAAAAACTCCCAGGCAAGTTACTTTGCATCAAGACTCGTGTAATGATAAAATTAATGCATGGCCACTAAATCTTTTAACTAGGTTAAGATTTATTTTTTTTATTTTTTTTGTGAGGGTACAATTATCTTTTATTATATTAATAATTTTGTTGTTTATTGTACAGGGAAATTATTAATTTAGCCTTAAAAAATAAAATTATAGAAGTGTTTTGGTTTTTTTAATTTTTTCATAATAGTATAATTATTTTAATGTTTTTAAAAACAAAATTAACACAACTCTTTTATAGGAAGGATGGAGATCTTGAATTGAAAATTTGTTTCTTAGCTTCGCTTTCTTTTTCTTTTTTTTTTTATTTTTTTAGGTCAAATATATATTTTAACTATGAATGGGAAAATAAAAATATTGAGTATGTGGACTATTTCAATGTATTTTTTTTTACATAAAAAACTAAAAATCTAAATTTAAAAACCTATACACATATCTAATTAAATAAATAAATAACGATCTATATAAATAAATAAATAAATAATTGTTGACAATACATCAAGATATTCAATTACATAAAATAAAAAATTTAACTAATTGTGTTTTGAATTTGTTTATTTAAATCAATAAAAAATAAACACATATCTTAAAAAACTCGAATCTAAAAGATAAACATACATGAAACTCTTTGAATGAATTCACATCTTAAAAAAATATCATGTAAGGTCAAATATTTTAAAAATATTATTTAAAAATAAATTATTTTTTATTTTGAAAAATAAAGAGGGTGAAAAAAATAGAAAACAAACAAAAATTTTCAATTGAAGGGTTAATTAAGTTAAAAAATAGCTTTAATAGTTTTAACAAAAAGAAAAATAAATTAAAAGAATAAGAGTTAAATTAAAAAAATAAAACAAAAACTTTGAATGAATATAAATTTGAAAGCTATAAAAAATCAATAAAAGGATTGAGAAAAAAATAAAAAAATAAGAATCAAAATAAAAAAGAAAAAATGTGATAAATTATAATTAAAAAACTAAATTAAAAAAAAAACTTGTATAAAAAGAATAAAAAGAATAAAAAATCAAAAGAAAAATAACTAAAATAAAAAAATAAAAAGGATAATCATATATTTTATTTGGCAAAAAAAATAAAATGTTATATGTCACACCATGTCTAAGAAAACATAATAATCAATATGAAAAAACGATACAAGGTAAGGTTTGGTTAACTAGTGATGTTTAACACACTGTTTATTTATTAACATGTGTTAAAAATTTTATTGAAAAATAAAAAATATTAAAATATCAAAACATCCTGAAATCCCTAGTAATTATTAAAAAAACATGGTGAAATCATATAAATACCTTCAAATGCAATTTTTTGTTTTGGCTTTTCTAAAGGCAATTGCGTATTTTAACTGCATATGAAGAATGAAAAAAAATAAAAAACATTGTATAACAACTCAATATTTTTTTCGATCTCGGGGGTCTGATCGAATAAGAATTTTGCTTTTATGAAACGGGGATCTGATCCAATAAAAAAATAATTTAATGGAGAATTGATTTTTGTTTTTTTACTGGCAAAGGACGATTGAGATCGGTTCTTTGCCTGGAAAATCTCTCCAGGCAAAGAATATTGTTGGTGGAGTATGGGACCCACGAACATTGCCTCGGCTCCAGTCAAACTCCTGGATTCTCCTCCCATTGGTCCAGAATAAAAACTGAAGGTGATAAACTCCATTGCCCTATTTTTAAAAAAATTAAAATTTATTTATCTAAATTTATTTATGTTAATTTTAAAAATAAAAAAAATTATTTTAAAACATATTTTAAAATAAAAAAATACTTTTAACCACGTCCTCCAGAATAATTTCAAACATATCTGAAATCCTGCCAGTCGACTCGAAAAAAACCAAAGACTCCGCAGGTTGATGACAAACAACTGCAAGGCACTCGATACGAACCTAGTCAACCAAGGCACTTGTCCCCTTCATCTCCTGTTTGAGAGAGCGATGACCATATTATTCCACCGGTCAGTTTCCCTTGCATCGCCAGCCCTTTCAAACCCTAGCGTCAGGGACTGCGCATCATGCTTTCGTCTTCGTTAATCTATGGAAAACTATATCTCACCTGACTTTTTTTTAAAAAAAAATACTAGATTAGTATAAAATAGTGGTAGTGGTGTATTCAATAATAATTAATATCAAGACATTAATAATATTTCACGTTTTCAAATGTGGTGTATTCAATAATAAATAATATTTCATGTTTTCAAATTAAGGTAATATTTTAACACTCATCAAGACATACAACTTACATTTAAGAGAGAGGCTTTGAATTGAATTTGATACGCTCGTAGGAGAGATTAGTAAGGGATTTTTATTCCTTGATTTTATTAACAAGCCTCTCACTAACAGTATGTTGGTTATGTTAGTTGAATAAATTTTTTTAATAAAAAAAATAGATATACAAGTTTTTAAAAAAATTTCAGGTATAAATAACAATAAAATTATATTTTTCTAGAAAAAATATAATAAAAAACTCAAAAAAATTAAAATCATGAATATGGCGTGCAAGTTATAATATTTTTTTAAAAAATATTTATTAATTATATAGGCTGCATCAATGTATTGCTTTGCATGAAAAATTAAAAATATTTTTGAAAAGTTGATGCAATTATTTAATTAAATAAATGATAAAATTATTTATGTATATAAAAAAATTGTTAACAATAACAAAAAAATAAATTAAAAATAAGATATTTATCTAATTTTTTATTTAAATATATAAAAAATAAATACATCCTGAAAAAATTCATGGCTAAAATGATAAATACATAAAAAATAATTGAATAAACTCATATCATGAAAAATACCATGAAAGGTCAAATATATCAAAAAACAAATATAAGGAATGGATACCTATTAATATAATAGGGACATATAAAAAAATATTTAAAAAAAAATTCAGATGAACTTGACAATCAACATAGGTGAACAAATCAAACACATAACATAAGACATAAAATTGGGATGACCTAAAAAATAGCAAAGTAAAAAAATAACAAAAAATAAATGAAAATAAATGCTTTAAAAAAATATCAAAGTCAACTCAAACTAATTTTTTATATCTATAGCCCAAGTCATGAAATCAAGACCTTATTAAAAACAAACATGAAAAATTAAAGAAAAAAAATTTATAATCAAGCAAATATCGAGTGATGAAATTAAAAGAAAAAAGTTAATTAAAAAATATAAAACAAAATATCAAGTAAATGAATTATGACTAAATTCAACATAAAAAACAGCTAAAATTAAATGTTAAGGGAAAGTTTGAATGAAATTAAATATCTAAGGATGTAATTAAAATAAATAAATAAATTGAGAAAATTGTTAAAAAAAAATAACAATAAAAGAATTGACACCAAACTTGAAATAAAAATCCAATAAAAAGAAGTGTTCGATAATGAAATTGAGAAAAAACAAATAAATTAAGAAAATAATTTAAAACAAAAAATACAACAATTAAAAGAATGAAGATTAAAATTAAAAAAATTCTAATAAAATCAAACAACAAGGGACAAAATAAAAAATAAAATTCAATTAGAAACAATCAGTATACAAAACAATTGCAATTAAAAAAATAAAAAATGAATCAAACCAAAAAAGAAATTGAAGGACTGATTGAGCAAATAACGAGAATAATCAAAACAAAAGAAAAATATAAAAAACTAATTGGTGTTAAATTAAATATCATTGTTATACACAAACCATTTAAAAAAACAAGGATTTTGGTGATATATTCAATAATACGATGGAAACTTAATTTTAATTATTATAGTGAAATGTATAAATTTTTTTATCCATGTAAAATTAAAAATATTTCTATAACTAAATAACAATAAAAAAATATTAAATTATAACAAATTTCTCGAAACCAAGAATAACAAATTTAAATAACAGGTACAATTGAATAATTCAACTGCTCTTGAAACTATAAAAAACCAAAAATGCTTATAGAACTAAATGACAATAAAAAAAAATTATTAAAAAATAACAATCAATCCCTTGAAACTAATAGTAACAAATTTTCATGATAAAGATACCGATATAACTAAACATCATGATAAATTTAAAGTTAACATGCCCCCATAACCAAAGTTCATGATTGTTTATTCTTTAAAGTCAATATAATAATTACATTGCTATTGAAAAAACAAAAAGATAATATTGCCCTCAAATAGATTAAGAATAACAAATTAACCTCTACGAAGACTTTCTTACTCACTAAGTAAAGCCTAAAAAATTAAAAAAAAAAAAAGATGAATAATTTCACTGCAATACTCGAAGAATTTCATGGCAGATGTGTTACTTTAAAGATATGTTTAGTATTTTACATAATTAAGCGACCGAAAGGCAGTATGGTCCCCTCCTTTTACTTTGCATCTTATGCGAGGGAGCTCCAGGGCCTCTTTCATTCAAGTCCTCTTTAGCATCCTCCTGTTCCTCGGCGCGATGATCTTACGCAAGGCTGTCGGTTAAGAACAAGAATAGAATTCTGAGTACTGAGTAGAAGATGGACCAGCTAGCAAAATAAAGTTGGAGAACATACAGATATTTAAAGACAATTAAGGTATAATAAAAGATCTTGCATTTTTTTCTCTTTTCTCAATATTCATAAGACTACTCTGTTTAGGGTTCGTAATTATTTTTTAATAAATATATTTTTTTAATAAATATCTTGCATTTTATATAACAATGAAAAATTATAAACTTAGAAAATTAAAGCTGCATGCTCAGAAATAATAGTTAGAACTTTTAGGATGTGTTTTTTTGTTGTTTTAACTGAAAAATTATTTTTATACTGCTTCTAGAAGTTCTAATTTTTCTATAACTCGATTTTTTTTCTTTTTCTTATCCTTTTATTTTTTTCTTTCAAATTCATATTATTATAAATATTACAAAAAAAAATATCTAGAATAAGAACCTTAAGAAAATAAATAATAAAATAAAATAGGATAATTTAATGGTTATTACTTGGAAATAATAGCTAAAACTTTTAGGATAATTATTGTTTTAAAATAAAATAAATAAATATAAAAAATATATTTAGTGGAAGAAATAATAATAGAGATGTAGAATAAATATATTTTTATACCAAAAATTATTGGTCTAATGATAAAACACTTTCATATCCTTAAAAAATAAGTAAATAGATTTTATTGAAAGGGGCAGTTATAAATCATGAATAAAATTAGTATTATTTTCTATGCGAGGGTACCTATGTTGGAATAAAAATATAAATATTTTTTATAAAAAATATAAAATATAAAAAATAAACATGTTTATTTCTACTCTCTTATCTGCTTTGTCACAATGTTACCTTAAAGAAAGTAAAAGTGAAAAAAAAAAACTTTTAAGATATCAACGGAGAAGTGAACTTTAATGATTATGCAAGGATAGAGATGAAGTTTACTAATTTTGAATTTTATTTGTCACGGTCTTTCCTTGTCGTTTCCATCTCAAAATTGAATGGTCAAAGTCTCCCTTGGAGGGCCTCTTTCTAACGTGGGGTCCACTTAGTTTTTCTATGTTTCCATAAGGTAGGGTCCACAGAAAATCGTACTCCTACAGCAACCTAGGAAACAAGGGGTGTGTTTACTTTTGAACACGTGTTAAAGTGTCTTGGCAAAATATATATATATATATATATATATATATATATATATATATATATATATATATATTAAATTGTTTTGTAGAAAATCGTTGTCAAGAGAAAAAAATGAACGAGCTATTGAAAGGATGTGATAATAATTATGGTTTAAAGTTTTTTAAAAAAATATATAAAAAAATTATTTTTCAACATCAATATATTAAAAATAATTAAAAATAATTTTAAATAAAAAATTTAAATTTTTTTAAAATATAATTTACATCACCTTCCCATGCACATTAAAAATCCATATGCATGGTTGATATTTTATTTTCAGGTACAATATGTTGGCCTTCAATAATGTTCATGGGTTCATATTATTGAACTATTTTCAATTAAAGATTTAGTGTACCTTTTAAATCTCATTTGTTATTATTTTATTTTTTCTCTTAAAGTTTGTGTCAAGTCATTTTCTTGCTTTTAATATACCATATTTTTCAACTATTTTTTTTAAACACTGCATTGAAAATAATGTATTTTTTTTAACCGTGGTATTTTTTTTTTTTTGTTAATTTCTCAGTTTTTCTTAAATAAGCTATTTTTTTATATATAAAAAAAGGAAATCGGAAGCAAAAGATTGAGGTTCATCGGTTACCTCGTTTGTGTCCATACCAGCCGCCTGTACCTTTAGTGGCACCGTCATTTTCTAACGTGATCATATATACTCGCAGTTATATGCTGACATGTCAGGAGACGTGGAAGGACCTGTGGTTTCTGTGTTTTTTCGGGTAAAGCACACTCCGTGAACTGGAATGGCTCAGTCTTGACAAAAAGAGCCTGCAACTTCATCCATGTTGATGATGGGAGATGCCTTCCTTATTAAACTTATTTTGTTTTTTCATTTTATCTCTTTAGAACTTGGTTGTTAAGGGGGGTGCGCGCGCCTTTCTCTCACTGATCATTCAAAATGAAAGTTTGACGAGATGGGATGACGGAGTGGGGTTTATAAAATAAATATATTTAATAATGATATAATTTGGAATTAGTAATAGATCACCGAAAGCAAAGATATAATGAAATTAATATTTCATAATAAAAAAATTAAAAAGTTTGTGTCGGTATAAAAAATGTAGAGATGTAAAAAAATAATTTGCAATAATTTATAATATTTTATAAGAAAAGATATAATATTTTTATTGCATGATTTAGTTTTTCTGTTAATAAAAAATAAAATAAATTATAAAGTTAAATTCTTTATCAATTTAGTATTAAAAAAATCAACAAGGATAATTTTTGGAATGAAAAAACCCATGAAAAAAAATATTATAGCAATTTCTAATATTTTATGAGAAAAACTACATTATTTTTCCCCCACCATACAATTAAAAAGACAGTTTTACAAAGAATTATAAAAAAACCATTTACAAAAATATTGTAACAATCTATATTGTTTTGTAAGGAAAACAACAACACTTTCTCTATATGATTTAGTTTTATTATAATTATAATTTTTAATTAATTTAATATTAAAAAAATTAACAAAAACATTTTGAAAAACACTGTTGTAATTCATGGTATTTTAAAGAAAAAATTACAAAGCTAAATTCTCAATCAACTTAATATTAAAAAATAAAATCTAACACATATAATTTTTGAAAAAAAAATAGGGACAAAAAAACCATGTTAAAAACAATATGATAATTCACTATGTTTTGTGATGAAAGCTACAATACTTCCTCGCATGATCTAGCCTTATTTATAATAAATTATAATTATAATTCTCAATCAGCTCAATGTTAAAAAAATAAAATTGATGAAGATAATTTTAAAAAAATCTTAAGAAAAAAAATCATGTATTTATTATAGTATTTTAACTTTATTATATTACTTTTCTCACGTAATTAAAATTTATTACAAAGATAAATTCTAACTAGTTTGATATTAGAAAAAATAACAAGGATAATTTAAAAAATATATAAAAAAAACACAAAAGAAACTGGAAAAAACTATAGAAGTAAAAATTGTATTAATTCATGGTACTTTGTAAGGAAAGTTATAATGTTTTTCCCATATGACTTAGCCTTAATTGTATTTACTGGTAATTATAATTCTTAATCAGCTTAATATTAAAAAAATAAAATTAGAAAAGATAATTTTAGAAAAAAAAAGCTATTTAGAAAAAAACACTATAGTAATTCATAGTAATTTGCGATGAAAGCTACAGTGTTTTCTTAGCATATTATAACTATAATTCTCAGTTAATTTAATATTAAAATTTTAAAATTTTTAAAAAAATAATTTTAAAGAAAATTATAAAAAAAACACATGTGCAAAAACATTATAGTAATCAACAATGTTTTAAAGAAAAAAATTATAAACTAAATTTTCAATTGGCTTAATATTAAAAAAATAAAATTGACAAATATAATTTTAAAAAATAAAAAACCATGTCGAAAAACACCGTAATAATCATAGTATTTCAAAAAAAACACAAAACAAAACTTGTAACTAGCTTAATATTAAAAAAATATAATTAATAAATATAATTCTGGGGAAAAATTTTAAAAGAAAGTGCAGAAAAAAAAGTAAAAAAACCAAAAAAGTGACAAAAAACAAAGAAAAAAACAAAAAACAAAAAAAAAGTAAAAGTGAAAAATAAAAGAGGAATATACAGAAAATTACTATTGCAGTCTTTAACATAGTATTTTAGGTGTGGGTGAATAATGAATTCTCCACGCCTTTTAACCTATTACTTAATATTACTTAATATGTAAATAGTTAATGTGATTTATAATATTTGTTTTAATCAAGAAGAATAATACGTGTTTGGTTTATATATAAAAATACATGATGGATTTAAATAAAATTTTATTTATTTTTAAATTTAAACATTTATTTTGGGTGATGTTATTTATTGTTCTACATATAAAAGACAACAGTAGTAAAAATAGAAAAAGCAAGATAACATAGGAAATGAAAACATAATTGTATTTGATAAAAGTTGTTTTTGTATCTTGTTTAGTTAGTAATAAAATGTCTAAAATAAAATATATAAAAAATTATTTTCACAATAATATATGTTACCATCAAACATGTTTGTTTATTTTTTAAATAACTAAATATTATTTTTATATTTTAATTGTATATTAAATGTTAAAATTTCAAACTAGCTTAACAAGTTAATTAAAAATTGACTAACTTGAAGTGTTTGATTATTATCTAGGTATAGAAAAAAAAAGACACCAAAGATAAATATTATAAAATATAACAACAAATATAAACAAAGATTAAATTAGATTGTGGTGTACACGATAAAATAATTATTTTATAAATAATGTTTAGTTAATGATGGATAAAACTAGATAAAATATAAAAAAAATTATTTTATCCTTAATACTTATCATTGCTAAACTTACACATTGAAAAAATAATAATTAGATATTTTTTAACATTAATTTATACTTGTTTAAGTTAATAACAATATAATAAAACTTAAATTAACCTAGCTAGTTAATATAAAACCTAGTCAATCCAGAAATTGAGTTGGTCTCTTTTTTATATTTTATTTAAAAGTAAACAATTGATCTTACTTGATTAGGTTAAAAACTGAGATTGTTGAGATAACTTTAAGTAAAATTTAGTCATAAACTATTTGATTTATTTTAGAAAGTGCTATTTCAATGTATTTTTTTTTATAAAAAATTAAAATTAATTTAGATTAACTTTTTTAATTTATAATTTATATAACTTATTGAATTGAGTTTTTACTTTAATTAGATAATTTTAAAATTATAAACTTTTTATAATGATATCTTAAAGATATAAAAAATAAAAAAAATATTGTATTTGAAAACAAATCCTCTTTATTTTTTTTGTTTTTCAAGTATAAAAATTCACCTTAAATTATTTACATGGATATAATTATTTTTATATCTATATATGCATCTCATAAACCAAATTCATTCTATTTCTCGTCTATTCTGACTCCAAATAATAACCGAGTGCTGCAATATTAATATATTCTCAGCACGCTTTTCTAATTTATTTAACTTCACACACCCTGGACCTAATTTTTTTATTAAATAACAGGGCCAACAAAAATAATTTGCAAACTAACACAACTAAATTATGCTGTGTAAAATAGTGCAATCGCGCTATTTTAAATAACATAAATACCTAAGTTGTACTATTTTTTCCATTTTTCTTTTTAATTGAGCTAGATTGTAAATTATTTTTATCATTGAGAAAAACTACTCTAAGCCCCCAAGCTAAACGGTGACCCACCGTTCCAACCAAACCCCCCTCCCCCGCCATTACGGCACATCTGAAATTTATACCCGTAAACCAAGGGCATAACAGTCATGAAAATAACCGCCACGCACTCGCACTTTAATACTTCCGGGAAGCCCCACTCCCCCCATCTCGCACTCTGCCTCACGCGTCATCAGCAGACGTATCTCCGTTTTCCTCGTTCCTTCCTTTTATTTAGCCACAGCCACTCCCCTGCTCCCCTACTCTTGTTAGACAAAAAGCTCTCCTCACTCCCTCCCTCCCTCTCCAAAAGCGTGACCGCCAAGAAACAATGTCTCGCCGTGGTGGTGGCCGGCGATCGTCAGAACCTCGCCCTGGCCAGGGCTCCTCAACTCCGTCACCGTCTTTTCAGCGCGGTGGTGGTGGAGATCGTGGTAGAGGCCGTGGCCGGAGAGGTGGCTTCACTCCTGCTCCGTCTCCAACACCTGTTCGTGCTCCCCCCCCTGCTGCATCCGGCTACCTTTCTGCAACCGCAGGTCCGTCCACCTCATTAACTCCCCAAGAAATGGCATCATCTTCGACTGCGCTATCGCCCTCGGCTTCGAGTTCGGCTTCAACGGAGGAGCTGAGTCAAGAGATCGCCAAAAAGTTGTCATTAGGAAGTACCAGCGCGACGGGAGGGTCGGTGCCTGTATCATCAAAGGCCATTGTGCCTCCGCCCCGGCCACAGTTTGGAAGGATAGGAAGTAAATGTACGATTAGAGCAAATCATTTTGTAGTAGAGGTTTCTGACAGAGATCTCTTTCACTACGATGTGCGTGCCCTCCCTCCCTCCCTCTCTTTCATTACGTATATGATCGTCCAATATACTTATTGTTTTGTGTGTGTACATACGTACCTTTTGTGTTGGGTTTCAGTACCGTATATGGATTGTTTTGTGCTTGTTTAATGGTATTAGCTCCTTTATTTATTTTTTCCCTACAAATAAAGAAACTTTTTTTAAAAGCAGTGACCCTATAGCTAACTCCGATTTTTTTCTCTTTTCTTCTTTTCTAGATTTTTTTTTATATTTATTGTTTTCTTTTTGGAATTTTTTTTTCACGATGAAATGGTTTATATACATATTGTTAATTATAATTTTCGGCAGGGGTGTTTTTGCCCTTTAATTTAATTTAATTTAATTTTAGTTTTTTATGGATAACATCTTTAAGCAATAACAAACCTTTTAGTTTATTTTATGGAAGTCATTTTCTTTGTGGTTAAAAAAGTAATTTGAGTTGAGAATTATGATTGATGGCCTGGTTTTTGGATTAGGTGGCGATAACGCCTGAAGTTACATCGAGGAAAGTAAATAGAGATGTAATATCCCAGCTTGTTCGTTCTTATCGTGAGTCCCACCTGGGCAATCGGATGCCAGCTTATGACGGCAGGAAAAGTCTATACACTGCTGGGGCATTGCCTTTTGAAGCAAAGAAATTTGTAGTGAAGTTGGTTGAGAAGAATGATCCTGCTAGTTCATCTAGTTCTGTCAAGTAATTCCTATTCTACCGTGCCTATGTGATTTTGGGTTGTTGTTTGCTCGAAAAGATTATGATTAATGTATTCGTTTTAAAACAAAACTTGCTCATGCCATTGGTTCATGCGCAGAAAGGAACGTCAATTTAACGTGGCAATCAAATATGCATCCAAAGTTGATATGCATCATTTAAAGGAAGTCCTAAGTGGCAGACAAAAGGATGTTCCACAGGAAACCATACAAATCCTTGACATTGTTCTCAGAGCATCACCATCAGAAAAGTAATTCAACTCGATTGTTTAGAAAGTGTAGATTTCCTTTTCTTTTCTGTTCATCTTTGTGTGTGTTTGACTAGGTACGTTACTGTCGGGAGGTCATTCTTCTCACTTGATTTGGGCCCAAAAGGCGAGCTTGGTAATGGAATAGAATACTGGAGAGGTTATTATCAAAGTGTTCGGCCAACCCAAATGGGACTCTCTTTAAATATTGGTAGAGCTTCATATACTTGCATTCATTTTGATCATCTAAAATTGATGCATTGATACTTGTTCTAACCATAGTTCTGTTGAAAACCTCTCCCCTCTAGTATCTTACTTTTGAATTGTAGATGTGTCAGCCAGATCCTTTTATGAGCCAATTTTGGTGACTGAGTTTGTGGCCAAGCACTTCAATCTTAGAGACTTGTCAAGGCCTCTTTCTGATCAGGATCGTGTTAAGGTAGCTTCATTGCTTACAGTAATGCACAAAGTCATTCTTGCGAATTACCCACATCTTTTCTCCTTTACCAAATTGAAGTTTAAGTATCTTGTATATATCTTTGGGTGCAACTTTCAGGTGAAAAGGGCCTTAAGAGGAATCAAAGTGGAAATTTCATACAGGGACTATGCCAAAAGCTTCAAGGTTGCTGGCATATCTAATCTACCAGTAGACAAGACAATGTAAGTTTCCTGGCTTCACATTACAAGGATGCGGATGTTCTTGTGATTTTGAAGCTTGTAAATACTATTGTGTGGACGCTGTTGATAAGGTTTTTGTATTTTTGAGATTCCTAAGAATCTTTAGAAAGTAAGGAAAATAACTCAGGATGTTGTATTAATATGTTTTTGAATATTTTTGACAATGTGTAAAACTGAGTCTACATAAATTCTTTTGAAAGCTGAAGCAATTATTTGTCTTTGAAAGTATAAAGTAACTTATATGGTGGTAGCTGATTTATTGTCTGTCTAACATAGCTTTTTAGTCTTTATTGTTTGGGGCCACACCTACTAAAAATGATCCTGAGGCTAGCTTATTCTTAAGAAACAAAAATTTAGAACACATGCTAAACCTCAGGAAAAAGAATGTTATACACATTTGTGTCAGAAGATATTAAATGTTATTAGACTATGTTTGTGACTCTCGGTCTCCTTTCAACCAATTTTGTGTCATGTAGGTTTACTCTGGATGATAAAAAAACAAAGGTGTCTGTCCATCAGTATTTCTGGGAGAGATACAATATCAGGCTGAAATATACATCTTTGCCTCCCCTTCAAGCTGGAACTGATGCGAAACCTATTTATTTGCCCATGGAGGTTTGTTATTTTAGATGATGTCCCTAAGATTATTGTACCTCTGCATATGGCTCTGAATTAGGTCGCTTATTTTGGTTTTCTTCATATTGCAGCTCTGTAAGATTGCTGGAGGACAGCGATACACAAAAAAACTAAATGAAAGACAAGTCACTGCCCTTTTAAGAGCTACCTGTCAACGCCCTGCTGCTAGGGAAAATAGCATCAAGGAGGCAAATAATCTCTCTTGGACATCTTTATTTCTATCATTGCTAATCTTGATTTTTGTGGTTTGTATATGTTTTTCCCCTTATATTTGTTATAAGTTATAACTAGTCACTCTCCATCCTCATGTAGATGGTTTGGCAAAATGATTATAGTAGGAATGTGCTTGTAAGGAATGAATTTGGTATTCAAGTGAAAGAAGAACTAACATCAATTGATGCCCGAGTTTTACCGCCTCCCAGGGTAAATTATGCATTCTGCTTTGGATTCATGTCGCATGTCATGAATTAATTATTAACAGCATTAACATCACTGTTTACTATGGTCTTGCAGCTTAAATATCATGATACAGGGCGAGAAGCTAGAGTGGATCCACGCTTAGGACAATGGAATATGATTAACAAGGTGAAGTGGGTTAACAAGATCATTTGTGATACAGGCTTGCCTAAGAGGAAGCTTGAGTTTGAGTGTTAATGTTTCACTGGTTATTCCACGTTTACCAGACTGCTTGGAAATTGATTTTGCCGCTTGAAAAATAGTTGTAGTTCTACCATAGAAAAAAATGGTGAATGTGCTTCAAAAGCAAAAACCAACTTGCATCATAATGTTTGTATTAAAACTTAAGGTATTTAAGGGATTTCTTATCTTGTTGGAGTCTTTGTGATTGTGTTTCTCATGTACTGTTGACGTGCTTGTTTGTAGTGTGAAAAATGTAGTGAACTCACTGGTGAGATGACTTTCTATAATAATGGCTTTGCAGAAAATGGTGAATGGAGGCAGGATTGATTTCTGGACCTGTGTGAACTTTTCTACAAGAGTGCAGAGAGACTTGCCATTTGAATTTTGTAGGCAATTAATGGATATGTGCAACAGCAAAGGAATGGTTTGACTTCATCCCTCACTCCTTTTCTGCCATTTTTATTCCCATGGGTTTTGTTGCTATTTTGGTAGATTGACTCTGACTTGATTTGAACATAATGCTAGGAATTCCACCCAGAGCCCATTATTCAGATACATTCAGCTGATTCCAGGCAAATTGAGAAGGCTCTTCATGATGTTCATAAAAAATGTACTGCAAAACTTGCAAATCAGAATGGGAAACAGCTTCAACTGCTGATCATTATTCTACCTGATTTCAGTGGATCCTATGGTTAGTTACAGAATATGATTTGAAATTCATAATCTGAGTTGTTTGTCCTGTAAACAAGCTCTTTCTTGCTTGTAGGGAAAATCAAACGTATTTGTGAAACTGAGCTGGGAATAGTTTCACAATGCTGTCAGCCCCTGCAGGCGAAGAAGCTCAGCAAACAATACATGGAAAATGTTGCTCTCAAAATTAATGTGAAGGTTTGCTAATTTTCCATGGTTATTTTTTTTCTTCTCCTTCACAATCTTTTAGTCATTTGAAATATTAAATTGAGGATTGAATCTTTCTAGGCTGGTGGACGAAACAATGTGTTAAATGATGCTATTCAAAGAAAAATTCCTAACGTTACCGATCTTCCTACTATTATTTTTGGTGCTGATGTGACCCATCCACAGCCAGGGGAAGACTCTAGCCCGTCGATTGCAGCAGTATGTTGAGCTGTGTTTTATCATTTAATTATCATTTTCATGTTAGGTTGTCTATTATGCATCCTTTGCATTTTATTCATTGTATCAAATAGTTGGGGTGATACAGGTAGTGGCTTCTATGGACTGGCCAGAGGTAACCAAATATAGAGGACTTGTCTCTTCACAGGCTCATCGTGAGGAAATTATTCAGGATCTTTACAAAAAATATCAGGATCCAAAAAAGGGTTTAGTTCACAGTGGAATGATCAGGTAAGGAATTGACATGCATCCTTTCCCCATCGTGAAATATGTGGAAGATTAATAACTGCCATCATTTTGACTCTATTTGCAGGGAACTGTTTATTGCATTCAGAAGATCAACCGGCCAAAAGCCTCATAGAATTATATTCTATAGGTAATTTTAACATTGGATAACAGAAATGTCATAACCTGTGTTAGATTGCTGAGGCTATGTGAATTCATTTGACAGAGATGGTGTGAGTGAAGGCCAATTCAGCCAAGTTCTGCTACATGAGATGCAGGCAATACGAGAGGTATTGAGTTACTGGTTAAGGATAACAGCTGTGGTCCATTGATACTTTGTTGGCCATACATGTTTTAAGGTGCTAGATGGGTCAAGTTAGATTTAATGGTGTTTGCTTTTATGTGGTGTGCCTAAAGAGAAGGCTAACTGCGTTGTACAGATCACACTATCCATGACTTTTCTCATTTATGTGGATTGTGGTGTTTGTTCCTGGTTATGGTTTGCTGTCAGTAAGCTATGCCAGCGAGCGCTACTTGCATGATTATTGCATTCGATTTTATCATGTGTACGAGTTTCCTGTAATGTAGTCAATAGTAAAACTTTTATGCCTTTTAATATGCATGATTTTAAATCTTTCTAGGCATGTGGCACCCTGGAAGAAGGATATTGTCCTCCGGTTACCTTTGTTGTAGTGCAGAAACGGCATCATACACGCTTCTTTCCTGCTAACCATAGCAACCGTGATCAGACTGACAAGAGTGGCAATATCCTACCAGGTTTTGAATTTTGCTTCCCCTAACATTTTTGGTGTCTTTTTGTTGAAAACTGAGTTTTTATTTATTTTTTGAATTGTTTTAGGCACAGTGGTGGACACTAAAATTTGCCACCCTACAGAGTTTGATTTCTACCTCAACAGTCACGCTGGAATTCAGGTAAAAGATTCAGCCAGCACGTTGAAATAAATGATGAATAAGTGATCCTGCTTAGGTTTTGACATCCAACTCGATTAAAAAATAAAACATTAAGACTTGTTTTTCGGCGACTATACTTGCAGGGAACTAGCAGGCCTACACACTACCATGTGTTGTATGATGAAAACAACTTTACTGCTGATGGCTTACAAACCCTCACTAACAATTTGTGCTACACGTAATGTTTTGGCTTCCCTTTTAGACGAATTAGTTTGTTCTGCGTTGTACAATTTGGTAGTCTTGAATTTATTTATTTTTAATTTCTTTCCAGGTATGCAAGATGCACTCGGTCTGTTTCCATAGGTCAGACCGTCATCTCCCTCTCTTTTTTTTCGTTTTTTTCTTAATTTTTATTTTTACATGTAATTTAATTATTTCCATCAGAATGGTAATACTTTACATGTGAAATCATGCAGTGCCTCCTGCGTATTACGCCCATTTGGCAGCATTTAGGGCTCGGTATTACATTGAGGGTGAAACATCAGACAGCGGTTCTACTAGTGCTACCGGGAGGAGTGTGGAGGCCCGATCTCTTCCGGTCATCAAAGAAAATGTCAAGGATGTTATGTTTTACTGTTGATACAGTAGGCCTTTCTTTTGCGTGGCAGAATCCAACCACCTTGTGTACATCAACCGGCACGCATCACCGTTGTGGATGCAGAAAGACCAGAAAGAAAAAGGCATATACAACACTTGTCTCCTTTTGTAGCAAATTTTAATATACAAGACATGTCTTTTTCTGTAAAAAATGCTTTTGAACCCGTAGGCTTAATACAAAGAATCGGGTGTTCATGGGGATGCTTGGCTTCTCTGTTTAATGTCATGCTGTTTAACTCGTGTTTGTTGAAATTATCTGCAAGTTGTTTTTTATAACCGTTCACCTATATGAAAATGTTGGTGCCTGCTGTCTGTGGTTGTAAATCCTGTTCAGGAAAGTGAAATCCTAGCTGGGGGATATGAATCTCTCGGCAAGCTTAAACTGAATGGGTTGCTGCGATTGGAAGCTGTTGTGTTGCCTGAGTGTTTGTAGCGCAAGAGGAATGACCTGTAAGTATTATTGCTTTTGTTGTGTTGCCTGGGTGTTTCCTACCCCTTGAATCCCAGTAGCGCAAGAGGAATGACCATGTATTATTGCTCTCGCCAACAGTCTAGCTTGTCAAGTAGTAATTTGGTTCGGGTAGAATTTATGGTGTTCAGAATAACAGTGCTGACACCTCTTGATTTTGGGTTTTTATTATATATATATATATAAAATTTTAAATTAAAAAAATTTAAATCTTAATAAGACTGCTTTAAACGTAATTCTAAACCACACAAAAGTATTTGCCATTTTCGTGTTTTAGAAGCTTCCTCCTCTGCCCTCTTGTCCTTGAATGACCAGAGTGAGGTGGTGTGCATTATGCATTAATAAAATGCTACGCCACGACAGAAAATGATACAATGACGTCCTGTAACTAGGCTTTGTCAAACAGTCTCCCCTAATGTGGTGATTCGGGTTTTTTTTTTTTAATTCAACTTTCAGGGGATTTTGGACTAATTAACCTTATTTGCAAACCATAATTATCCTAAATAATCCTTCTAGCGTATATTATCACAAGCATCCCCATTTTTTCAAGACTAAATTTCTAGTCTTGTTAGCTTAATTAATTACTTCTTCCAAGTACATATATATTTTATTTTTTTTAGTTTTTACTTGAGTATTCTCATACTTTTTAAAAGAATAAGATTAGTTTTATTTGAGATTTGTAATTGTTTTTCTTAAAAAATATATTTTTTAAAAATTGAATTTGTATTTTCATTTTTACATGGATTTTTAGCACTTTAATCACTAAACTAACACTTCAATAGTGTGCGCGCATGTATATATATAAAGATTTAAAAGTTAAAATAAAAATAAAATACTTTCATATTATTATATTATTAGTAGAGTGAATGATAATATTCTCAGGAAGGAAAGAAAAAGTAAATTCCCTCTCCATAGCACCTATTTTTGGAATCTTCAAATCTTATTGTCTCCATAGATATTGTTAATACATGTACTTAAAATTATATGACTTCTTGATCTTGCAAGTACATGAAACTTGAGAATTTGCTGTTTTCTCGTGTATTTTTCTATTAATATTATCGAGGTTTTATACAATTAATTACTCGAAGGAAGGTCTTGCTATTAAGGTTTGGGGACTGCATCAATTAAGAATTTCTTGTCTTGCTTCAATTTCGCTTCTATTTTGAACAAAATATACTTGTTCGTTTATATAGCACTTGGCTCCTGTTAGACCAAACAGATTTATTAAACTATGTTGATTTACGAACATTAAAAAATTTAATCCATTTTAAATTAAATTGAATAAAAGTTAACTCACTTACATGTAGTTGACAAACTCAAAACTAGATTTGACTTTTATTTTTATTTTTTAAAACAACACAATTTTAATTTTAAAAAAAAAATCTTGAAGGCAGTACTATTTTGAATCGATTTAGATTTAACTCACTTAAGCTGTAGTCTTAACCTTAAACCGGGTCATGAATTAGGTTGGTTTTAGTAACTTTGTCACCAACACAATCCGGTGAAATTAAGATCCAGTAGACATCCCAATCTATCAAAGAAATTGTTGCAAATCATAAGCAATAGTAAGAGAGACCAAAAAAAGTTGGAGGCGCTAATGGATTATCCAAATTATATAGCTCAAGATCAACCAGACAATCCCTTAAACCTGAAGAAGAAAGCTATTTTTATTCAATGAAATGGGTGATAATGTAAAGAAATATTTTATTCCAAATTCAATAGAATTTAAGCTCAATTAAAATCAAACAACAGGAGCCTGCCATGGTGAAATAACTCTGCAACAGCAACTGTCAATACCGATGCATGCACCATTGGTAAAATCACCATATTTATCAACGCACTCCTGAACACAAGCCAGCTTTGAGCAATTCAGAATTTTAATAGGACTGTAACCGCAGGTCACTGCCTCTCCTCCAATTGCTCCTAAAAGCAGTCATCCATTGAAAAAAAAAAAAATCAAGAATCAGTAGAACAAAAGGTATATATATAAGAAAAAGATTGCTAAATAGCGCCAGGATTGGTAACCCAGAAACCACGTATTTACATGGAATACAGAATAAAAAACCATGCAATAACGTGGATTCTTTCTGTGCCAAAAACTCCAAATTGTTAATATACTAGCTTCTATCGATTGCAAGGGGATATAGAAAATTAATGGAGGGCTGAGAGGAAAATTACCAAACGAGAAGACCAAGACAAGCATGGAGAAGACTGTGAAGAGAGATAGATTCTTCATTTCTAATAAGCAAGAAATGTCTGCAATTACGATTCTTAGTCTTGGTGTTGAGCAGGGTCGATATTTTATAGGTGAAGATTTTGCATGTTGCTGTAGGGCATCCTTATTACTTAACCACATTAGTGTGGATTAATTACCAATCAAGAATCATTAGACAGAATCCTGCAGAATTTGAGCAGAGATTTCCAAAACTGAGGAAAACATTAATTGAGAGGCATTGTGATTGGCTCAAATGATAATATCATGTATTAGCAAGATTTATTTCCACAATTGCAAATTTATTATTAAAAATAATGCTTCATTCCAAATCTTGAATTATATGGCAAGATAAATAAATAAAAAACTCTTTTCTGCCTTTGAGTAATTAAACGGTTACATTTTTATATAATATAAGGTAATTTTAGTAATTCATCTAAATAAAGAGAGTTCAAGTTTGAACTCTCTTTATTTAGATGAATTACTAAAATTACCCTACCTATATTATAATTATATAAGAATGTAACCGTTTAATTCTTCCTTTAGTTCTTTAAAGTGACTCTAACTTGAAACAAGAAAGGATATAAAGATAAATTCATTTAGATGAATTTATATGATTTTTAAGTGATTATCCAACTCTTTTCTTCTTTTTTTGCAGTTTGAAAAAAGAAGATATTATTTTTTATTTTTTTTAAAAAAATTATAAGTAATAAAATCAAATTTAAAAGCTAAAAAAATCCCTCTATAAAACCCAAATTTTATTGGGCACAACTACATTTTAGATCCACTTTTTTTACACCTTGTTAATAGCCAAAACAATTGACATAAATATAGTAAAATGAGCATCTTGTAACACTATTAGGACAAAGTATATTAGAGATAAAGCCTTGAATTTTTAAAAAACTTTAAATGAGTTGCTCTTTGGTTATAAATGGATTAAGATCCACAACGTACAATGAAAAAAATTCTTCCATATATATATATATATATATATATATATATATATATATATGAAGAATTATGATACAATGCAAATTCCATTCTTCCCTGTGAACTTTACCCTGATTGCAAATTTATTATTAGAAATAATGCTGCTTCCTTTCGACTCTTCAATGGTCTTCAAATTTTAAAATTACATGGCAAGATAAATAAAAAAAATCCCTTTATCTTTGAGTTTAAGTTTTATTTTTTTTTAATTTGCTAAGTTGCGAAAATTACCCTATATTGTATAAAAACATGACTGTCTAATCCTTATTTTACTTCTCTGAAATCATCCTAGCTTAAAATGAGGAGAGGTAGTGGGTAAACTCATTCAAATTTTTATGTTCTCTAAGTGAGTATCTAATGTTTTTTTTCTTTTTTGTAATATGAAAAATAATTTTATTTTTTTAACAATTTATACGTGATGAAACCAAATTTAAGGGCTAAAAAAACCTTTTATAAAACCCAATCTCCACTAGGCACAACCAAAAAACAAGCCGACTTCTCTTGGATATAACTATATTTTGGATCTTACCTTCCTTATATCTATATTGGTAGCTAAAAAATTTGACAAGACCATAGCAAATAAAGCATCTTGTTATGCTATTAGGACAAAGCACAATATAGATATAACCTTGAATTTTTAAAAAAATTTGAATGAGTTTTTCTTTGGTCACGGATGGATCAAGATCCCCAACATACAATGAATAAAATTATTCCATTGATTGATATATGTAATATGCAATGCTTTTAATTTTATATATAAGAACTACATTCTAATTAAAAATTTATTAGTAAAAATATTGCTTCACTCTAACTCTAAAATGACCCGCAAATTTTAAATCACATGGCAAGATAGATAAATAAAAACCCTCTATCTTTGAGTTTAAGTTTCAATCCTCTATATTTTGCTGAATTGCCAAAATTGTTGTATACTATATAAGAATATAACCATTTAATCCTTTACTACTCTAAAATTTCCTTAACCCAAAATGAGGAGAAATAGTGAGTTAAGCTTATCTAGATGATTTATATGGTCTTCAAGTGACTATCCAACTCTTTTTTTTTATTTCTAATTTTTTTTTATAGGTGATAAAATTAAATTTAAAAGTTAAAAAAACCCTTCATAAAACCAAATCTTTCTTGGACACAACTAAAGAAAAAACCTACTTTCCTTGAGCACAACTATATTTTGGATCCTACTCCTTACACCCATGTTGGTAGCCAAAACATTTAACATAACCATAACAAAGAAAATATCCTCTAATGCTACCAGGACAAAGCATAAAGGAGATATAGCCTTGAATTTTTGAAAAAATTTAAATGAGTTGTTCTTTGATCATAAATAGATCAAGATCCCAATGTACAATAAACAAAATTCTTCTATTGATTGGTGTATGTGTATGTATGTGTGTGAAACAATATAAATTTCATTCTTTCAGATGAACTTTTTCTTAATTGAAAATTTATTATTAAAGATACCACTTCATTTCGACTCTAAAACGGTCTTTAAATTTCAAATTAAATGGCAAGACAAATACAAAAAAAAAACCCCTAATTTCTTTTGGGCTTAACCAAGGGAAGGACCATTTTCCTTGGGCACATCTAAAGAATGGACCCACCTCTATTGGATATAACTATATTTTAAATTATACTTTTTTTACACCCATTAGATGTATAAAAATCCTTCATGGATCTACTGTATTTTTATCGATATTAATGTTGTGTAAGAATAATGTGTAAAAATCTTTTAAAGATCCATCATATTTCCATTTTCATTAGTACATATGTCAATGATATTTTTTCTTTAATACTATCAGGCAATATTATACTTTTGCTCTTTCTTTTTATAAAAAGACTTACAGGTTATAAATAAAAAATAATTTTATTTTTTTTGTTTAATTTTCTCATTGACGAGGTTTTCTTATTATTTAAAGACATTAAAGGCGATTTTGGGCTTTTTTTTTTCTAATTTAGAGTTGTACATTAACAAACATAATTTTCAATTCAACTGTTGGATGAGGCTGCAAATTTTCTAGACTATTCCAAATGTCTGGTTTTTTACATACAGTTAAAGTTTCATAGAGGTCAAACATCAAGAAAGCCTTGTGATAAGGTCTAGAAGCTAATCTACAGTGATTGTATTATTTTCGTAATTGGTTTATGATTCTCTTTGCTACATTATTTTTTTTTTTAAATTTTTTTTCTAGTCTTGTTTAGAATGTTTTTACTTATGGTTATTTAACTTGTATTTAGATTTTTTTAGGGATTTTGAATTCATAATAATATTTAGATTTTAGGATTGCTTATGGTTCTTCATTGAATTTATCAAGGATCAATTGTCTTTGTAATGTTCTTCCTTATACTTTCAATTCGTAATTCTTTATAATAATTGGTACTTTCAATTCGTAATTCTTTATAATAATTGGGTTGAGGCCTTAATTCTAATAACTTTGGTATCTTGATTCAGGTAATTATTGAGTCAATTTTTTGTTATCATTAAATATGAATTTAACTTTCTTGAATTGTTTTTTTCTTGTGTGTGGGTTCAAAAGTTTTTACCATCCAAGTTTGTATTATGTCATTTTATTCTTGTTTTGAAAGTGAAAAATTAATTATAAATTTTTTTTAGAGATATTTATTTTTATATCTCCATCTTTATTTCCTTAACAAAATATGTTTATATACTTTTGTTATGTAATACTAACCAAACACAATTCAATTAAATCTAAATGCTTAGATGTGCTAACGAATCATCTCCACCTCTCATCTCTTTGTGTCTAGTCTCCTTTATTGCAAGTGTGGATAAAAGTGGTTCTTTTAAATTATATATCAAGACATAAATATTTAAATAATTTTGTAAAGGAATAAATAAATAGAAATGCATAAATTCTCCAAAGTAGCATTTGGTAAGTTAGAAAATAATGATTGTAATGGACAAGACTGGATTGGATAAATAATTATCATGTCTTGTGTTTGGTTTACATTAAATTGAACTAGATAATTTATTTTATTTTATGCAATATTGGACAAAATAAAACAACATATTATAATGACATTAATATTCTTATCTTGTCCAATGTTTGAAGTATAGTGACACGATCAAAAATTGATATCTTCTCCTAAGTGCAGGAGTGTTGAAGTAATAAATAACCCGACAAGACCAAGGTCAAACCACAGAGAGGTTAATTGTATAAATTATAGATAACGACAACAACAACAACAACAACAATAATAATAAAGAAAAAGAAGAAGGAGAAGGAGAAGAAGAAAAAGAACAAAAAGAAGAAGAAGATAATGATGATAAGAACTTTGAAATGAAATATTAATGTAAGGATTAAATAATGATAATAACAAATGTCAAGGTTAGAGGTTCCACTAATGGTATATTAAACAAGTATAGTAGAAACTCTTATTATTCAATTAGAAACCACACACAAAGAAGGTTCCAATCAGATTTTAAATTATTAACATGATTACGTTTGTTATCTTATTCGATTAATACTGATACTTGTAAATCTTGTTAGGCATTCATGATTGTAACTTATGTTAACAACAAATCAAGTTCCTTTCATAGCTCAGGTGTCGGTTATACCATATAGTATGAGCTATAAAAGTGTCAAGCAATTGTTGTACCAAGTGTTATACAATATAAATCTAGATTAGTCATTTAACAAGCAAAATATTAAAGAGTGAACAAGATAACAAATACAAAATATGTTAGTATCAAACATTAAAGTCCATATTAAGTTTACAATATACTTATTCTTACACCATTAGTATAACCTGTTCACCTTGACATAATAAACTTACCTAACATAATGAAAGAAAGAAAGAAAAAAAAAGAACGTAAACAAGATAAAAGTTAACTAAGTAAAGGAAAGGAAATGAAAGACATAAACTTGATATTAATGAAAGCAAAGTATAAGCAATATAAAAAATATAAAGAGAGAAAGTAAGAGCATGATCTTGATTTGGAAATCAAGATGCCTAAATACATGACAAATATCGTTTTTTATAGGCCAAAATTAGGAACTATTAATTTGATGACTAATTGATAAGTAGGTTACCAACTCTTGACTTGGTGACAATCTTTATCTTTTCTTGTCTGCCTAAAACATCACTAATAACGTTAAAATTAGAACCACTTGAAAACATGAAAGTTGTAGAAAGTTATCTTAGCTTTTTTAGGTAAAACATGAAGGTCATTTGGACTTCTAAAACTCTAGATATGAGCCAAACACTGAATAGTGCTCGGGTTGGAGGATAGATTCAGACTTCTTTATTGTTGGTACAATTTGAACTTGAAAAGTAGGCCTATGCCTTATTTTTCTATCCATATAAAGTAGACCTAAATCCAACATTTACAACTTTAGATATGATCCAATTACCGAATAGTATTCGAGTTTGAACTGCATCGGCATCTCTTTTTAAAATTTGGCTATCTCTTTGTCGTTTCAATTTCAGTTCTTAGACTCATCAATCAATCCTTTCATTTATGTGATAGGCCTACATTTAAAATAAATATTTACCATAAATTAAAGGTATATTATATTATTTGATATGTTATTATAAAATATGTTTTAGTTAAGGAGTTATTGATACTTCAAGTGTAAAATGATGATATAAAACCTTGACAAAAATGCATTTTTAAGTACTAATCACACCCCTTAACCAGCTTGTTACTAGTCTCTAGTAATCAAAGCGTTAAAATAGAAAAATAATTTACAAATTCCATAAAGCAAAGTATTCATCATTTAACTTCTATTAATCTATCCAGATAAACAAACTCTCATTAAATTTATATATATGCTTAATACCTCTTAAATAAGATATTAATAAATCTTTTTTTTATGCTCAATATATCAACACATAGTTATGGGTTTTTATTTGGAAGAAAATAAAATTCTTGTTCTAATGTTTAAGGTTAACTTCCTTGGGTTGAGATTTTTTTTCTTTTTCTTTTTTATATATACATATAACTTAAAACACAATGCATCTTTAACCCATGTAAGAGCTTTCAGCTAATGATTTTCAAACCAGTTGGTCTTAGAGCATTAGATGTTGAGACACTCCTACGAGCTTAGTAACTCGGGTTGTAGATACTGATACATAGATAGTGCAATGTTTAATTCCCTTAAGGTTTTCTCCTTAACTCATATAACAAGCATTGAGCCAATAACTCCAAAGTCAGTTGAGTTTAGGGTATTAGGTGCTAAAACACCCCTTCAAGCTTTATTGCTTAAGTTAAGGAGCCTACAAAACCAAACTTATACATTTTTATTATCATTATTTTTTTGCTTTTTTTTTTGTTTTTCAAATTATATACTATCCATTTTTCTTAGTTGTTACCTTTAACAAAAGAACATAAATAATGTAATAATCCAATGTGCAACCCACAATCATATGTTAAAGTGTGTGTGTGAAAAATAAGGTTTAAGAATACATGTTTAATGTTTAACCATGTTGATGCCTTCATTATCTTTCCAGGTGGTCTATGCACATTGGAAGAGATCTTTCATATTTCTTCTTGGGCCTAACTACACATTCACCATAAACTCATATGTCTGTTAAATGTTAAAGGTTATTATGGTAAGTTGTTGTCTTTTCTTAATCATGCTGTGGAATAGGAATTTCTTACATCTTCTGCATAAAAAATCATAATCTCTGCTACTAATGTTGAACAATTAATTGACCAACTATAATCTTTCATTCCTGTAATTAATCCCTTAATGAGTAGCATAACCAAGATGATTTGCTGATTCTAAAAACTTCTTTTCTTTTCCAAGACTAGATCCACCAAAAACACAAATATTTCTTATGCGATGACCTGAGAAACTTGCCATTTGTACATACTTTTATATTTGTTGAATGTATGGGTTAAGTAGAAATGAAAGGAAGAAAGAGAGGATTTTATAGATGAGAAATTAAAAAGACAATCATACCACATATATGTAGTTCAGCTGGAGTCTCTCTCTCTCTCTTTCACACACACTCTCTATTTATTTATTTATTTATTTATTTTTAAAAAAGCATGTGTATATACAGGTAGTTGTGATTGTGACTCACATCTTCCCTTGGTTTTACATCTAAGAACGACTTAAACGCCCTCTATGGGTTGGGGATAGGCTTCCCATCCAGTTTTTTTAAGAACTAGCAAACATGGTCTTTTTTAGTCAGATTCCCAAGACTAAATCAATCATGCTCTTTATGAAAATAGGGCTATAATTCATGAATTGCATGATATACATCTTCACTAGGATGCGTCTCAAGAGTTAATAGAAGATTAACTACAGACTCCTTACTCAGGCCATCCTTAATGAATTGTATTTTATCTTCATGATTTATAGATACCATTCCTAAAGAATGATATTTTGTATTACAAGTCCATCTGGCACACTGATGACAAACTTTCAGTTATTTTGCATGATGTTTTTTGGAAAAAGTGTTTTTACCTGTTCCAGGCATATGTGAAATAAAGGAATTAGAGGACTCACCTGAAAATCAGACCTTTGCTTCAATCAACCAGCGAATATCTTCATGAATTCCATGATTCGTTAACAACCACAATCTTGTATTTCTAGCACAATATATTTTTGTAATTGTATTCTGAGGCAGAGTAGGAAAATACTTTTTTAACTTTTCAAGTTCAGAGTCCATTATGAAATGAGAATTAGAAGAGAGATTTAAAAAATTGCACAAATATATACACAGATACCAACTATTATGGGAAACTAAAAGAACCGGCTTAAGTCACGGAGTACCGTTTGACACGATGAAAAGATTGATGTCTTCTCCCAAGTGCAGGAGTGTCGAAGTAATAAATAACCCGGCAAGACAGGGGTCGAACCACAGGGAGGTTAATTGTACAAATTATAAACAACAATTATAAAACAATAACAACAACAACAACAATAGTAATAATAATAATAATAATAATAATAATAATAATAATAATAATAATAATAATCGTAGTAGTAGTAGTAGTAGTAGTAGTAGCAGTAGTAGTAGTAGTACTAATAATAATAATAATAATAATAATAATAATAATAATGAAGAAAGAGAAGAAAAAGAAGATGATGATGATGAGAACTTAGAGATGAAATATTAATGTAAGGATTAAACAATAATAATAACAAATGTCAAGGTTAGAGGTTCTACTAATGGTATATCAAACAAGTATAGTATAAACTCTTATTATTGAATTGGAAACCACACACAAAGGAGGTTCCAATCAGATTATATATTGTTAACATGATTACATTAGTCATCTTATTCAATTAATGCTAATACTTGTAAATCTCGTCAAGCATTCATGATTATAACTTATGTTAACAACAAATCAAGTTCCTTTCATAGCTCAGGTGTCGGTTATACCATACATTATGGGCTATGAAAGTACCAAGCATTTGTTGTACCAAGTGTTATACAACATAAATCAAGATTAGTCATTTAACAAGCAAAGTATTAAAGAGTGAACAAGATAACAAATATAAAACATGTTAGTATCAAACATTAAGGTCCATATTAAGTTTACATTATACTTATTCTCACACCATTAGTGTAACCTTTTCACCTTGACATAATTAACTTAGCTAGACATAATGAAAGAAAGGAAAACAAATAAACAAAATAAGAACATAAAAGTTAACTAAGTAAAGGAAAGGAAATGAAAGGCATAAACTTGATATTAATGAAAGTAAAGCATAAACATTACAAAAAATACAAAGAGAGAAAGGAAGAGCATGATCTTGATCTGAACACCAAGATGCCTAAATGAATGGCAAATGCCTCCTTTTATAGGCCAAAATTAGGAACTATTGATTTGATGACTAATTGATAAGTGGGTGGCCAACTTTTGACTTGGTGACAATCCTTATCTTCTCTTGTCTGCCCAAAACATCATTGATAACGTCAAAATTGGAGCCAGCTGAAAACATGAAAGCTGTAGGCAATTATCTCAGCTTTCTTGTGTAAAAACTTCAGCTCATTTGGACTTCTAGAACTCTAGATATGGCCAAAATACCGAACAGTGCTCGGGCTGGAAGACAGATTCGGGCTTCTTTGTTGTTGCTACAATTTGGACTTGAAAATGGCCTTTTTAGATCTTGGGCTCCATATGAAAGTTGTAGGCCTATGTCTTACCTTTCCATCCATATAAATTGGACCTAAATCTGAGATATATAGCTCCAGATATGACCCAATTACCGAACAGTGTTCTGGTTTGGATTGCACCGACATCTCTTTTCTAAGTTTGGCCATCTCTTTATCCTTGCAATTTAAGTTCTTCAAGTCATCAATCAATCCTTTCATTTATATGATAGGCCTGCATTAAAAATAGACATTTACCATAAATTATAGGTATCTTATATTATTAGATACATTATTATAAAACATATTTTAGTTAAGGAGTTATTGATACTTCAAGTGCAAAATGATGATATAAAATCATGATAAAAATGCACTTTTAAGTACTAATCACCGTTGTCCGCCATTTGACTAAGGTGAGAGAAACTAACAAACATCACTTAAAAAGAAACACAAAAACAATGTGAGAAAACAAAATAATCAACTTTTATCTACAAGATTATTCTAACAAGTTGATTCATTTTTATTGAAAAAATTATCAAAGTAAGCTTTCAAACGATATTCATTTATCTTAAAAATATTGTTATTAATTAAATTCTCAATATCAAAAGCTCTATAAGGATACACATGTTTCTTAATAAATGGACTGCCCCATCTTGATCTTAGCTCTCTAGGGAATAAATGAAGTTGAGGATTATAAAATAAAATTTTTTGACTAATATCAATTTTTTGATAATTTTCACAAGTTTTGCAGAATGTATGCGTATCCTTAAACATGGTGGACCAATAAAATCTATTTTGAAAGATTTTTGGAGTTGTCTTCTTTGATGAGAAATAACTTCCACATACTTGAGAATGACAAAGTTGAATGACTAGTTACCTCATTTTCAGGAATGCATCTTTGAAATATTTGATCAGGACAATATTTGAATAAGTTAGGGTTATCCCAAAAAAAGTTCTTCACTTCGTTAAAAACCTTTTCTTTATCTTGGGTACTCCAATCAGTTGATAAATCTCCTAAAGCAAGAAAATTGATATTTTTATTATACCAATGCATTAAACTAAGAGAAAGTAAGGATTTGTCAGGAAAGTAATCATCGATTAGTGTGATGTTGGATGCCAAATTTGTTGTCACTTTTGATAAAAGATCAGCATCAATATTTTTAGTATGTTTTTCATCCGTGATTTCTTCCTCAAAATAAATCATTTATAAATCTTCAAATTCATCCAACTCATTTTTACTTAAAGTAGATTCAAGTTTATCATAAACTAATTCGTCAATATGATCTACTTCTTGTAAATCATTATCATCTCCAGGTTGCTTACAAATATTGAAAATATTCATCTCCAATGTCATGTTTTCAAATGATAGCTTCATCGGTCCATTCCTACAATTAATCAATGCGTTAGAAGTTGTAAGAAATAGATGTTCTAAAATAACAGAAAATGAATTACATGCTTCAATAGGTTCTGTGTCCAAGATAAAAAAATCCATTGGATAAATGAATTTTTTGACTTGTAATCACACATGTTCGATGACACGATGAAAAGATTGTTGTCTTCTCCCAAGTGCAGGAGTGTCGAAGTAATAAATAACCCGGCAAGACCGGGGTCGAACCACAGGGAGGTTAATTGTACAAATGATAAATAACAATTATAAACAACAACAATAATAATAGTAATAACAATAACTATAATAATAGTAGTAGTAGTAGTAGTAGTAGTAGTAGTAGTAATAGTAGTAGTAGTAGTAGTAATAATAATAATAATAATAAAGAAAAAGAAGAAGAAGAAGATGATGATGATGAGAACTTAGAGATGAAATATTAATGTAAGGATTAAACAATAAATATAACAAATATCAAGGTTAGAGGTTCCACTAATGGTATATCAAACAAGTATAGTATAAACTCTTATTATTGAATTGGAAACCACACACAAAGGAGGTTCCAATCAGATTATATATTGTTAACATGATTATATTAGTCATCTTATTCAATTAATGCTAATACTTGTAAATCTCGTCAAGCATTCATGATTATAACTTATGTTAACAACAAATCAAGTTCCTTTCATAGCTCAGGTGTCGGTTATACCATACATTATGGGCTATGAAAGTACCAAGCATTTGTTGTACCAAGTGTTATACAACATAAATCAAGATTAGTCATTTAACAAGCAAAGTATTAAAGAGTGAACAAGATAACAAATATAAAACATGTTAGTATCAAACATTAAAGTCCATATTAAGTTTACACTATACTTATTCTCACACCATTAGTGTAACCTTTTCACCTTGACATAATTAACTTAGCTAGACATAATGAAAGAAAGCAAAATAGATAAACAAAATAAGAACATAAAAGTTAACTAAGTAAAGGAAAGGAAATGAAAGGCATAAACTTAATATTAATGAAAGCAAAGCATAAACATTACAAAAAATACAAAGAGAGAAAGGAAGAGCATGATCTTGATCTGGAAAACCAAGATGCCTAAATGCATGGCAAATGCCTCCTTTTATAGGCCAAAATTAGGAACTATTGATTTGATGACTAATTGATAAGTGGGTGGCCAACTTTTGACTTGGTGACAATCCTTATCTTCTCTTGTCTGCCCAAAACGTCATTGATAACGTCAAAATTAGAGCCAGGTGAAAACATGAAAGTTGTAGGCAATTGTCTCAGCTTTCTTGTGTAACAAATTCAGCTCATTTGGACTTCTAGAACTCCAGATATGGTCAAAATACCGAACAGTGCTCGGGCTGGAAGACATATTCGGGCTTCTTTGTTCTTGCTACAATTTGGACTTGATAATGGCCTTTTTAGATCTTGGGCTCCATATGAAAGTTGTAGACCTATGTCTTACCTTTCCATCCATATAAATTGGACCTAAATCTGAGATCTGTAGCTCCAGATATGGCCCAATTACCGAATAGTGTTCCGGTTTGGATTGTACCGACATCTCTTTTCTAAGTTTGACCATCTCTTTGCCTTTGCAATTTAAGTTCTTAAAGTCATCAATCAATATTTTCATTTATGTGATAGGCCTGCATTTAAAATGAACATTTACCATAAATTATAGGTATCTTATATTATTAGATACATTATTATAAAACATATTTTAGTTAAGGAGTTATTGATACTTCAAGTGCAAAATGATGATATAAAACCATGATAAAAATGCACTTTTAAGTACTAATCACACCCCTCAACCAGCTTATTACTAGTCCCTAGTAATCAAAGCGTTAAAACAATTTGCAAATTTCACAAAGCAAGGTATTCATCATTTAACTTCCATTAATCTATCTAGATAAACAAACTCTCATTAAATTTATATATCTGCTCAATACCTCTTAACAAGATATTAATAAACCTTTCTTTTGTGCTCAATATATCAACACATAATTATGGGGTTTTTCTTGGAAGAAAACAAAATTTTTATTCTAATGTTTAAGGTTAACTTCCTTGGGTTGGGATTATTATTTTTGTCTTTTTTTGTCTTTCTTTTTTTTAAAAAAAAAAATCTATATACATATAATTTAAAAACATCATGCATCTTTAACCCATGTAACGAGCTTCCAGCTAATGACTCCCAGACCAGTTGGTCTTAGGGCATTAGGTGTTAAGACACCCCAACGAGCTTAGCAACTCGGGTCGGAGATACTGATATGTAGATAGTGCAATGTTTGATTCCCTTAAGCTTTTCTCCTCAACCCATGTAACAAGCGTTGGGCCAATAGCTCCCAAGTCAGTTGACTTTAGGGTATTAGGTGTTAAAACACCCCTTCGGGCTTAATTGCTTAGGTTAGGGAGGCTACGAAACCAAACTTATCTACATTTTTATTATCATCATTTTTTTTTTCTTTTTTTTTCATGTTTTTCTTTTTTTCTTTTTAATTATATACAATCCCTTTCCCTTAGTTGTTACCTTTAACAAAAGAACATAAATAATGTAATAATCCAATATGCAACCCACAATCATATGTTAAAGTGTGTGTGTGTAAATTAAGGTTTAAGAATACATGTTAAATAAGTATATGAGCAGAATTAAATGGTAACAATACGAGAGTTTGTAAACCTGAATATTTCAGGAAGTATTATAATAGACCTTGTTAAGAATGGTTACTAAGATGCGTCTCAAGAGTCACTTTAACAAAAGAACTCCTTTACTCTACCATCCTAGTAACAACAATTATGCAAATGCTTTATGAAATGAAAAACAATTTTTTTTTTATCAACTACTACCCTCTCCCCCCAACCAAAACGAGACATTGTCCTCAATGTTCTAAGGTAGAAAGATAGAGTATAGAAGATATCACCTGAAATAACGAACACTGACAAAACCTGAAACACACTGAAACAAAAATAAGAAATAACAAAACACAATAATAAAACCAAAAGACACAAGTTTTTACAAACAAAAAAAAATTCAAATCGCAATTGTGATTGTGGCTCACATCTTCCCTTGGATTTACATCCAAGAACAGCTTAAACGCCCTCAATGGGTCGAGGATAGGCTTCCCATCCAGTTTTCTTAAAAACTGGCAAACATGGTCTTTTTTAGTCAGATTCCCAAGACTATGCCAAGTATGTTCTTTATGAAAATGGGTTCATAAGTCATGAATTACACGATGCTTATCTCGACTATGATGAGACTTAAGAGTCAATAGAAGATTATCTAAAGACTCTCTGTGTTTTGAAATAAATCCCACCTTCTGACAATTTTCACAGTTTTTGCAAAATGCATGTGACTCCTTGAATATGGTTGGCCAGGAAAATCCACTTTGTAAGATTTCTACAATCCTCTTTTTTGATGAGAAATGATCCCCACATGCCTTAGAGTAACAAAATTTAATGAAATTACTTACCTCATTGTCGAGAATGCATTTTTGAAATATTTGATCAGGACAATAATTGAATAAGTAAGGGTCATCCCAATAAAAATTTTACTCGTTGCTCAAAAATTTTCTTTTGTCTTCAATACTCCAGTGAGCTGGCAAAAATCCTGAAGCAAGAAAATTGATATTTTTAGCAAACCAAGGCATTGAACTAAGAGAAAGTAGAGATTTATCAGGAAAGTAATCATCGATTGATGTGATGTCGGGTGTCGAATCTGTTGTCACTTTTGATAAAAGATCCGCATCAACCTTTTCGGTGCCTTTTTCATCCTCGATTTCTTCCTGATTGGTCATGGCATGAGAAAATAAAAGTGCTGGCGGAGAATCAGTCGTTTCTTTGCAATTTTCAGATTCAACCCCTTCCTTTCCCTTAGAAATTGACTCATTATCTTTCTCATAAGGTTCAAGAGAGGGTTTTTCAATAACCTTACCACTGCGTAGAGTAGTGACTGATTTGACTTGATCCATGTGTTGGCTTCTGGAACTACTTGCATTTGCATTGTATTGCCCCTTAGGATTTTGTTGTGGTTGAGATGGAAACTTACCTTTCTCTTGGAAACTGAGAGCAGATGTGAATTTTGCAAGAGTATCTTTAAAATCTGTTATGCTTTGAGCAAGTTGAGTGTTGATTCTCTCTTGCTTTTCAATGAATGCATACAAAGTTTCCTCAAAATTTCTTGTAGGAGGTGGAGCATAAGGAGGTGCATATCCATGATAATTTTGGAAATTATGGTGTGCTTGAAACTGTGGTTGTGAAGTTTGTGCATTGTCACTCTTCCAACTAAAATTTTGATGATTTCTCCAACCAGGATTGTATGTTTGGGAGTATGGGTTGTGGTTGGGCCTTTGGAAAGTGTTTAAAGCATGGGCTTGTTCATGGAGACATTCCTTAAAAGAAGGCAAGGTTGGACAATCGTTGGTTGAGTGTTCATTTGTTTCACATATTTGACACACAATGTTTTCAACAGATTTTAATTGACCACTCTTTTTCAATTCTAGTGCCTCGACTTTTCTAGCTAAAGATGCAAACTTGGCTTGAAGGTCATGATCTTCCCTAAGGTTGTACATACCTCCACTAGATGTATGAGGTTGAGTTTTACTCTGTGCCTCATATGTACCCGCAGTGTCCCAATTTTGAGCATTTTCAGCTAACAAGTCTAAGTACTCCATTGCTTCATCAGGGTCTTTATCTTCAAAAGTTTCATTGCACATCAATTCAACCATTTGCCTATCTTTAGGTGTTAACCCTTCATAGAAATGTGAAACCAATCTCCATGTTTCAAAACCATGATGGGGGCAAGTACTAAGCAAATCTCGATACCTATCCCAACATTTGTAAAATGTTTCTCCTGGTTTTTGAGTGAAAGTGGTGATTTGTCTCTTGAAAGAGTTTGTTCTATGAGATGGGAAAAACTTCTTTAAAAATTATTGTTGCATTTCATCCCAAGCACGAATGGATCCTGGTCTCAAATTTTGTAGCCATGTTTTAGCTTTATCTTTTAATGAAAAAGGAAAAAGCTTTAATCTGATGGTGTTCATGCTACAATTTAAGTTATTATATGTGTTGCACACCTCCTCAAATTCCCTTAAATGCAAGTATGGATTTTCCAATTCTAAGCCATGAAAAGAAGGTAAAAGTTGAATAATGCCTGGTTTAAAATTAAAATGAGATGCATCAGGAGGAAAAACTATGCATGATGGTGCACTTGTTCTTGTGGGATTCATGTGGTCTCTAACTGTTCTAGCACGGTTATTCTCATTATTTTCATTATGAAGTGATTGATTATCTTCTTCAGCCATATTTTCTAAAAATGATGAGGATACCCTACAAAGTTTACCACTTGATGTACGTGACCACACTCTCATGCACGTGTAGGAATAAAATAAAATAAAAAGAAGAAAGCAAAAGAAGGAGGAAGAAAACAAAATAAAAAGAAACAAAAGAAAAGAAACAAAGTTATATACAAGAAAAGTGAAAAGAGAAAATAAATACTATAATTTATACAAGAACTTACCTCCCCGGCAACGGCGCCAAAAACTTGACACGACGAAAAGATTGTTGTCTTCTCCCAAGTGCAGGAGTGTCGAAGTAATAAATAACCCGGCAAGACCGGGGTCGAACCACAGGGAGGTTAATTGTACAAATGATAAATAACAATTATAAACAACAACAATAATAATAGTAATAACAATAACTATAATAATAGTAGTAGTAGTAGTAGTAGTAGTAGTAGTAGTAGTAGTAATAATAATAATAATAATAAAGAAAAAGAAGAAAAAGAAGATGATGATGATGAGAACTTAGAGATGAAATATTAATGTAAGGATTAAACAATAAATATAACAAATGTCAAGGTTAGAGGTTCCACTAATGGTATATCAAACAAGTATAGTATAAACTCTTATTATTGAATTGGAAACCACACACAAAGGAGGTTCCAATCAGATTATATATTGTTAACATGATTATATTAGTCATCTTATTCAATTAATGCTAATACTTGTAAATCTCGTCAAGCATTCATGATTATAACTTATGTTAACAACAAATCAAGTTCCTTTCATAGCTCAGGTGTCGGTTATACCATACATTATGGGCTATGAAAGTACCAAGCATTTGTTGTACCAAGTGTTATACAACATAAATCAAGATTAGTCATTTAACAAGCAAAGTATTAAAGAGTGAACAAGATAACAAATATAAAACATGTTAGTATCAAACATTAAAGTCCATATTAAGTTTACACTATACTTATTCTCACACCATTAGTGTAACCTTTTCACCTTGACATAATTAACTTAGCTAGACATAATGAAAGAAAGCAAAATAGATAAACAAAATAAGAACATAAAAGTTAACTAAGTAAAGGAAAGGAAATGAAAGGCATAAACTTAATATTAATGAAAGCAAAGCATAAACATTACAAAAAATACAAAGAGAGAAAGGAAGAGCATGATCTTGATCTGGAAAACCAAGATGCCTAAATGCATGGCAAATGCCTCCTTTTATAGGCCAAAATTAGGAACTATTGATTTGATGACTAATTGATAAGTGGGTGGCCAACTTTTGACTTGGTGACAATCCTTATCTTCTCTTGTCTGCCCAAAACGTCATTGATAACGTCAAAATTAGAGCCAGGTGAAAACATGAAAGTTGTAGGCAATTGTCTCAGCTTTCTTGTGTAACAAATTCAGCTCATTTGGACTTCTAGAACTCCAGATATGGTCAAAATACCGAACAGTGCTCGGGCTGGAAGACATATTCGGGCTTCTTTGTTCTTGCTACAATTTGGACTTGATAATGGCCTTTTTAGATCTTGGGCTCCATATGAAAGTTGTAGACCTATGTCTTACCTTTCCATCCATATAAATTGGACCTAAATCTGAGATCTGTAGCTCCAGATATGGCCCAATTACCGAATAGTGTTCCGGTTTGGATTGTACCGACATCTCTTTTCTAAGTTTGACCATCTCTTTGCCTTTGCAATTTAAGTTCTTAAAGTCATCAATCAATATTTTCATTTATGTGATAGGCCTGCATTTAAAATGAACATTTACCATAAATTATAGGTATCTTATATTATTAGATACATTATTATAAAACATATTTTAGTTAAGGAGTTATTGATACTTCAAGTGCAAAATGATGATATAAAACCATGATAAAAATGCACTTTTAAGTACTAATCATTCGACTATTACCCTAGATACTTTTACAGATCTATCAGCAAATAAGAGAGTTACAGAAGTTGGTTTTAACTCACCTAGCTTGAGACTTTGAAAAACTGAATATGGAAGTAAATTCACACTAGCTCCAAAATCAAGTAAGACTCTTTTAATTTTATGTTCTCTAATAAAATAAGAAATTGTAAGACAATCAGGGTCTTTATATTTTAAAGCATTATTGTTATGAAGAATGAAACTTACTTGTTTAGCTAAAAAGAATTCTTTTTCATATTCAGTTTCCTTTTCACCGTGCATAGATCTTTCAAAAATTTAGCATAGGAAGAAACTTGTTTAATAGAATCCAGTAAAGGTATATTAATTCTTACCTGTTTGAAAGTTTTAAAGATTTCAGAGTTGTGATTGACTTTCTTTTGTTTGGTCATGATATGAGAAAATGGAAGTGCTGGCGTGGAATTAGTATTTTCTTTGTAATTTTTAGATTTAACCCCTTCCTTACCCTTAGAGATTGACTCATCATCTTTCTCACAAGGTTCAAGAGTTGGTTTTTCAATAATCTTACCACTGCGAAGAGCAGTGACTGATTTAATTTGATCCATGTGTTGGCTTTCAGAACTACTTGTATTTTGTATTGTATTGCCTCTTGGAATTTTGTTGTGGTTGAGATAGAAACTTAGCTTTCTCTTGAAAACTAATAGCATATGTCAATTTTATAAGAGTATCTTTAAAATCTATCATGCTTTGAGCAAGTTGAGTATTGATTATCTCTTGTTTTTCAATGAATGCATGCAATGTTTTGTCAAGATTTCTTATAGGAGATGGAGCATAAGAAAGTGCATATCCATGAGAATTTTAGAAATTATGGTGTGCTTGAAATGATGGTTGTGAAGTTTGTATATTGTTATTATCACTCTTCCAATTAAAAATTGAGTGATTTCTCCAATCAGGGTTGTATGTTTACGAGTATGGGTTGTAGTTAGCCCTTTGGAAACTATTTAAAGCATGAACTTGTTCATGAAGACATTCCTTAAAAGAAGGCAAGGTTGGACATTTATCAATTGAATGTTCATTTGTTTCACATATTTGATACACAATGTTTTCAACAGATTTTAATGGACCACTCTTTTTCAATTCTAGTGCCTCAACTTTTCTAGCTAAAGATGCAAATTTAGCTTGAAGGTCATGATCTTCCCTAAGGTTGTATATACCTCCACTAGATGTATGAGGTTGAGTTTTACTCAGTGCCTTATAAGTATCCGCAATGTTCTAATTTTAAGCATTTTTAGCTAAGTCTAAGTACTCAATTGCTTCATCAGGGTCTTTATCTTCAAAAGTTCCATTATACATCAATTCAACTATTTGTTTATCTTTAGGTGTCAACCCTTCATAAAAATATGAAATCAATCTTCATGTTTCAAAACCATGATGAGGGCAAGTATTAAGTAAGTCTCGATACCTATCCCAACATTGGTAAAATGTTTCTTTTGGTTTTTGAGTTAAAGTGGTGATTTGTCTTTTGAAAGAATTTGTTCTGTAAGATGGAAATTTTTTTTAAAAAAATTGTTGTTGCATTTCATCCTATGCACGAATGGATCCTAGTCTTAAATTTTGTAGCCAGGTTTTAGCTTTATCTTTTAATGAAAAAGAAAAAAACTTTAATCTGATGGTGTTCATGTTATAATTGAGTCATTATACACGTTGCAAACCTCCTTAAATTCTCTTAAATGTAAGCATGGATTTTTTAAATCTAAGCCATGAAAAGAATATAAAAGTTGAATAATACCTGAATTAAAATTAAAATGAGATGCATTAGGAGGAAAAACTATGCATGATGGTGCACTTATTCTTATGGGATTCATGTGGTCTCTAAGTAATCTAACATGGTTATTCTCATTATTCTCATTATGAAGTGATTGATTATCTTCTTCGGTCATATTTTCTGAAAATAATGAGGATACCCTATAAAGTCTACCACTTAATGTACGTGACCACACTCTCATACACGTGTAGGAATAAAATAAAAGGAAGAAGAAAACAAAAGAAAGTGAAACAAAACAAAAGAAACAAAGTTATATACAAGAAAAATGAAGAGAAAATAAAATAAATACTATAATTTTTACAAGAACTTACCTCCTCGGCAACGTCATCAAAAACTTGACACGACTAAAAGATTGATGTCTTCTCCCAAGTGCAGGAGTGTCAAAGTAATAAATAACCTGGTAAGATTGAGGTCGAACCACAAGGAGGTTAATTGTATAAATTATAGATGACAATAATACAACAACAACAACAATAATAATAATAAAAAAAAAAGATGAAAATTTTGAGATGAAATATTAATGTAAGGATTAAACAATGATAATAACAAATGTCATGGTTAGAGATTCCACTAATGGTATGTCAAACAAGTATAATATAAACTATTATTATTCAATTGGAAACCATACATAAAGGAGATTCAAATCATATTATAAATTATTAACATGATTACATTAGTCATCTTATTCGATTAATGCTAATACTTATAAATCTCGTCAGACATTCATGATTATGACTTATGTTAACAATAAATCAAGTTTCTTTGCATAGCTGAGGTGTTGATTGTACCATACAGTATGGGTTGTAAAAGTGCCAAGCATTTGTTGTACCAAGTGTTATGCAATATAAATCTAAATTAGTCATTTAACGAGTAAAGTATTAAAGAGTGAACAAGATAACAAATACAAAACATGTTAGTATCAAACATTAAAATCCATATTAAGTTTACAATATACTTATTCTTACACTATTAGTGTAACCTTTTCACCTTGATATAATAAACTTAGCTAAACATAATGAAAGAAAGAAAAATAAATAAACAAAACAAGATAAAAGTTAACTAAGTAAAGGAAAGGAAATGAAAGGTATAAACTTAATATTAATGAAAGCAAAGTATAAGCAATACAAAAAATATAAAGAAAGAAAGTAAGAGTATGATTTTAATCTAGAAATCAAGATGCCTAAATCCATGGCAAATGCCTCCTTTTATAAGCCAAAATTGAGAATTATTGATTTAATGGCTAATTGATGAGTGAGTAACCTACTCTTGATTTGGTGACAATCTTTATCTTCTCTTATCTGCCAAAAACGTCATTGATAACGTCAAAATTAAAACCACTTGAAAACATGAAATTTGTAGAAAATTATCTCAGCTTTCTAGGGTAAACAATTGAGGTCATTTGGACTTCTAAAACTTCAAATACGGGCCAAATATTGAACAGTGCTCAAGCTGGAGGATAAAATCAGACTTCTTTATTGTTGTTACAATTTGGACTTGAAAATGACTTTTTTAAATCTTGAGCTTCTTATAAAAGTTGTAGGCCTATGTCTTACCTTTCCATCCATATAAAGTAGATCTAAATCTGAGATCTATAGTTCCAGATATGATTCAATTACCAAACAATGTCCTGATTTGAACTGCACCGACATCCCTTTTCTAAGTTTGGCCATCTCTGTCCTTTCAATTTCAGTTTTTAAACTTATCAATCAATCTTTTTATTTATGTGATAGGCCTGTATTTAAAATGAATATTTACCACAAATTAAAGGTATCTTATATTATTCGATATGTTATTATAAAATATACTTTAGTTAAGGAGTTATTGATATTTTAAATGCAAAATGACGATATAAAACCTTGATAAAAATGCACTTTTAAGTACTAATCATATAAATTATGACATATATTGTTTACTAAATGAAAACCTAAAAAAGGTATTCAAATATAAGGTCATTGTAAAATATATGAAATTTTATTTTACCATTAATATATATATTATTATCAAACTTACATATTTTAAAAAACTAATTAGATGTTTTTTTTCATTTTAGTTTATATTAAATGTTGAAATTAATAATATTATAATAGCCTAAATTATAATAAAATTCATTGATTTTTCTTTTGTTCATAGAAGGTTACTTTGATTTTTTTTTTAAATTAACTCTCCTGACTTGTGACTCTGACCTTTCTTTAGGTTGATCCTCGAATCGGGTTTTTCTTATCTTGATCCAGGTCAACTAGGGTTCACCACCATGAACTGAACTTACCTCGAGCCAAACCCTCTAATCAAGTTTTAAAACTATAAAAATAATCATTTTTATTTTTACATTGACCCTCTTAACTTCTAACACGAACCTTGTTTTATATCAACTTATAAATTGAATTTTAAAATTATAATAATAATTATTTTTATTTTTATATTAACTTAAGTTAATAGTCAACTCAACCTTGTTTCGAATGAATCCCCAGGTTAAGTTCTAAAATTATAATAATTATTATTTTTATTTTATTATTAATATAAAAAAAATCCAAATTAATCCTTTTTATTTTATTATTGATATAAAAAAATTCAAATTAACCTTTTAACTCAAACTTCACCACTATTCAACCCCTAGTTCAGCCACCACATGTTAATCAAAATTAATAATTCAATGATAGATGTTTAAATTTAGAAAAAATTAAACTAGATAAACCTAAATAAAAACTTGGGATGACCCATAACATGAGTAAAACATATTAAAAACCCATTTTTTTTTAGTTTTATTTATTTTCTTGTTTCGATCATTTAAAAAAAATAGTTCATCTTTATTCGGCATAACAACCACAATCTAAGGGAAGCAGATGACAAACATTACACCATTAAAAATGCTTGGACCAAAAGAATCCAAGTAAATTATGTCACAAACCACTATGGTGTTACTTTTAACTCACAAGTTTATGGATACAAACTACAGAAAACATTGAAAAAGTAACCCAACTGAAACATTTTGTATATACTAATTCTGCTGTTAGATAAAAAATCCTATATGAAGGTAAATTTACAGAGCTTGCAATAGAGCCAGAGCGATAATGGATGAATCATGAAAGTATCAGTGTACACGGCCGACGACGAAGTATGTTAAGATGAAAAGACACTCACAAATCAGTTGCACACCTGACAGCAACTGGATGCAACCAAAGCAGTAATACTGCATGGCCCTGCCGGTTGCTTCAAATATAGACCAGAAAGAGCGCATTACAGTGAAGCAAAGTTCCAGATGCGTTGCATGGTGCGCTACCAAAATAAGTAACAGCTGAGCAATAGCACGTGCAGAAGGAATGGTATTGTAGTCACCGGTATCAGTTTGTGAGGCATGTTCTTTGGTGAACCGTTATTGATCAGGGTCCCCGGATTGACGTATTCGCTTTTGCCAGTATTCATGGCAGTAGACACGTTTACTGACATTGAGCCTAACATGATAATTCACAGACAAGGAATGGAGATAAGGAGCAGGTCTAATCTTGAATAAATTTGTAAACTAAAGAGAATCATATCCTATTTCGTTGATGTAGCATATTGAATGTGTTCTGACAACTTTTCTTAAGGGAGAAAATCTGTTTATTTTGTCAACACTTGCTTCATAAATTACCCTTTTGCAAGAATCTCTTCTGTGTTTATATTCTTGATTTAAAAAACTAAATGATTTTAACAACACACAACGCTAATGCCGATTACAGAAAATCAAAACTTACAGTCATAGTTAGCCCATCCAATCCGTTGACCAGCAATATCATAAACAAAGATTTTGTCTTTTAGAACAAGATCTGCAAAAACAAGACATCAGCAAATGTTGTTCGTAAGCAAAAGATTACTGATTATTCAAATAAAGGAAGAGAGACGAAAAAAAGGAGGTCAAACAAGATAGCATAAAAAAAGAAATAGGGTAGGTGGCTGCTAGCTAGACTATTGCAACCTGTACATGGACTTGGTAGCGGAAATTATCTAGGACATGAAGGTAAATGGAGGCTGAAGAGTGCTAATCAGAGCAGAGTATTAAGTGTTTCATTGAGAACCATGCATGGAGTTTTGAAGCAATTATGGTTAGAAAAAACATCAGCAGAGGAGCACAAACACAATTTTTGGTTGGATATGAAGGAGAAGGGGCCGACCAAGAGCATATACTCGCTGCTTTAGAAAAAATAAAAATAAAACTGAACGATAAGCTAAAATTCATGATAAATGGCATGATTATGAAACATGTCACAAATAAGAAAAGGATAATCATAAAGAATTTTCTCCTTTTTGACGTGGAATTTTAATCAATTTCCTCATTTTTTTAATTGGCAATACAATTGAACCAAAAAGCAACAAATAGGAATGAATGAGCAGATATGAAGCTGGTACTGTTAGCACCTCTAGGTGAAATTAAAAGAAAAGATCATAGAGAAATGTTGAAATGATGTTGTAACATTGAAAATATGTACGAAGATTCTAATGTTCAGTTCTGAAAAAGCAAGAGGAACGCTAAATGTTTTATAGATAATATATTTTCTGTTGTAGTACAGCCACAGTATCACAGAAATGATTACGGTTAAACATCAGCAGATAATAGAAACTACGGCCTCATGTGCATTTGCACAAGGCTGTGTTGCGTAGACCAAAGCAGAAGTACAGTTGATCTACAAAAGTTAAACCACAAAGTAAAATGAAAATTTGGGCATTCTTTCCCTGACAAATGAAATTTTGAATTTGTTAAGATTTCTATATCTTTGGATAATTGATATATAACCTCATATAGTCATATGATCATTGCAAGCAAATATTTCCAGGGAATTAAAAGAAAAAATGAAGATCGTTTCAGTGTCAATACCTCCCAAGATTGTTATCTCTTGACCCTGAATTTTTTGGAAGCCAACGCACCACAATGCAGCACCATTCTGCAACATCAATTCAATCATACTGGTTAGCGTATAGCGATGCCAGACCAAAATTCCAAATTACTGGGACCAATATGAAAAGGAACCACATTCAATCGTCGAGAATCCTTATAGAATCTCTTGATGTGTTTTCGGTTCTCAGCAGAAACCAAGGCTAAAAGTTGGAAGTTGGGACCGCGAATAGTGCAGCATAGCCATGGAAGAACAGTGATCAAAGATGGCATTGAAGTTGTATTCAAATTGATGGAAAATAGATAAAAGAAAATGCAAGCACAATAACAACTAAACCTTCTTCATTATTGTGCATTGGAATCAGAAGGAAAGCAAACAAAGAAGCCAGGAACAGAAAATGATCAAGACTAGGTATCCATTTATAAATTAAGGGAATATTCAATAAAAGGAAAACCATTATCAATAAACTCACCAGCAACTTTGATGCAAATCAAGAATATCTAGACATATTTTTAACAGGATAAAATAGAAAGTTACTGATATCAAGCTTAAGGAACTCACAATAGAGCTTTGCTGAATAAGATAGTCCTGGGGAATTAAAATCATGGAAGTACCACCAGCAAAGTTCAAGCTAACTTGAGGAAATACGTCATTGATACTGAGCACAAAGCAAAAATATGGTTCTGGGTTAAGACACCACATACAAAATGGAAATTGAACTAAGATAATGGAGTTAGAAAATGAACCTAGAAGAGGTTAAATAACATTGATTTCCCTTGGAAAGATATGGGCTTACAGATGGTGAAACACTAGATGTTATCTGCACAAGAGAGCAACTAAATAATTCAAACAATGCTAAAGTTAAACAAAATTCCCAATAAATTTGCAAGAAAAACATGATAAGGACATCATTCTAAAGAATTGGCTAATGAAGATCCTTAACAATGTTCAATCTATTAGCTGATATAAATTTCCTTTGAGCACTTACAGCACTGATAAAAGGATCATAGGCTGCTTCTGTTAGATATGCCAAGGTCGTTCCAGAATCAATGATTGTTCCTTGATTGCTTGATGTTGCAAAAACTGATGGATCAATGGCTAAAGTTTGTCCATTGACATAAATGCTCTGCAGGTTCAAATTATAATGAGGCCTGAAAATTCACATATAAAGGTGGTCAGGGAAACTTTTGATGCAGTAAGGAATTTGCTCCAAAGGTTCAAGAGTTTATTAACAACCAAGGAGGGGCAAGGTTATCTTACCAATCAATAAAAAGCTAAATCGTCAAAGTTACTAAACAATTATGGTATCATGCTCGAAATGATTTTTTGATATGCAAGATAACATTCTTGTGGTAGCAAGACTACTGGTTTAAGCTTCACTACGTTTCACTTAAAGTAAACTATTAGAGTGTTGAACTGAAATGATCTTGCTTGTCTAGGATGGTGAGTAAAGGGCATGTCAATGAAGAAGCTGATTTGTGTAATTTCATGACAAGAATATTTTTTTCACCCCGACCATATTTCCATATGAACCAATAGATTAAAATACCAGCCACGTTATTGAATTTTATTATTTAAAAATTGACATTCTTTGCTTATTGAGCATTTACCATATATTAGTTAAAGACAGAATAATTATCCTTTGAAACTAAAAATGAGGTCCAAAGTTATACGTTATCACCACATTGAGCCAAACTGGAAAAATTTATCACTTTCAGTTCCATGGTAGTAAAAAAGGCTAAAAGCATCACCATACAGGAAAAGATTGCCTAGATTATCAAGCTCAATAGGATGGGACAAGCTTAAACATAATTCTGCAACAGATTATTAGAGACATGCGAAGTTTGAGCTTATCTGCTCCTAGCTTTCAAGATAATACCAAGTGCATAGAGTTTTATCAACCAAAACCACTTGAATCCAGAAACAGCAATGACTTCCAAATCTTTAAATGATTGACATTAAAATATGAGCAAACATAAATATTTTATGAGATTGAACCATTAGAAACAGTGAGTCAAACACAAAATAGAAGAGAATCACAAACAAAAGAACAACCGAAATAATATAGTAAAGAAGCTACATGCCAAACAAACGAGAGACAAGCACTAATGATTCTCAACTACATAAGCTCAGAAGGTCAGACCAGATTTCATAGCTATATAGTCGAGAGTACTAGAATAAGCACATAGATACAACAGTCAATTGAGAAGGGCTTCAGAAGAATAAAACAATGACTGCCACTCTGTGAGGGAAATCTAAAGATATTAAACAGGGAGGAAAACATACTGTGATGGGATAAGTGGAGTATAAACTATGTTCGGCTCCACGATTTCTCCAAGAACCAATATACCACCTCCAGAATCATCCCCTTTCAAGCAGTGAGAGAACACTCTTGGTGTTAATCCCTGTGAAGCTAGTTGGGAGATAACAGACATGTCCTGTTGTCCGAACCCAAATATCCCATCAACTGCTCTGTCTGGCTTTGTCAGGTCCCCAGTTTGTAATGTGCTACACCTGTTTCATAATCCACCATCAGAATCCATGAATTCCAGAGTTCAAACAAATGAATATCATACAACTACCATCTTAATTTTGACAGATCCATAATAGCTCACCCGAATACGATAGGAGCTGAAGAATTATTCATCACAGACCCGCCAAGAATTGTATCGAAATGCAACAAATCCGACACATAATATCCTGATGTGCCACTGCCATCACCGTACTGGAAGGTGTATCCACATTGATTGTTTTGTGCAGCACAGATAGAATCTGAGGATTGAAGCCCGAGACTACATCTTTGGTCTGAACAAGATATCAATGAGGCTGTTGGTGAGCTTCCAGGATCAAAGAAATTGAGTGGAATCTGTAATAAGAGAACCAAAGGAAAAATATTGAAAACATTGTACCACCAAATCACTCTACTTTCTCCTCTTCATTAAATAAAATTCATGAAACTGGAAATAGACATATGAAACAATATGGTTATGAAAGCGGAAAAAAAGTGAGCTTTACGTGAAGTCCACTGCTAACAGGACAGCCATTGCAGGAGCTACAACTAACCCACAAAACATCACTTCCAGTGTCTATTTGTACATAGAAATCTCTTGGAGGCGAGCCCAATTGTAATCTTGTATAATAAAGCCTACAAAAAGAACCAAAATAAAAACTGAGACTAAAAACACATTTAACATCTCATTTAAGAGTCTAAGAATCCAAAATTTTAAACCCCATAATCCAAAACATCCAGTCTTCATCAACAGCAATTCGCAAAACAAGAAAAGAAATCCGAAAACTAAGAAAAACCCATGATTCAAATATGGTTTAAAAGATAGAATTACCCAACGAGGAAAGGGTCAAAGGTTCCTTGGACAGGGAAATCAACAACACCACCTCCTGAAGACTGCAACATTCTGCTATGCCTCACTCTGTCTCGCTCTTTGAGTTGACTCAGTTTCAGCTTATGGCTCGCCGGAACCCCTCTCTCCAGATGCAAAGTGGCCGGAAAAGAAGACAAAACCACCGTAGCATGAAACACGACAACGGCGATTAGAATCCCCGCGGGGAAAAGCGGTCCCATATCTCTCTTTCTTTTCCTTCTTTTCCTGGTATTCTCTGTCTCAGTTTGTTTTTCTGGAAAAGCTTGAAAAGAAAAGGAAGTCGTCTGTCTCAGTTTGTTTTCTTGAAAAGCTTGAAAGCATGAAAAGAACAGAATGTAGTTAACGTTTAGATTTCAGAGATTTGGAAGAGAGAAATAGTATAGTATTAGTGACGATAGATAGCATTATGGTATATATAAGAACAGGAAGGTAGGTAATGCAGATTGAGAGCGAGAAGACAACAACACTTTAGTCTGGTAACGCAAGTTTGAAAATGAAGCTATCGTTGTCCTAAAACATATTTTCTTGGATTTTTTTTATTTTTTATTTACTGTTAGTGTCTTGAAATGATTGAAAAACATTGAAAATTTACAATTCAACTTGTTCTTAAACTGTTTTTTTTTTTTAATCTAAAACTAATGTTATTAATTGTTTTTTATATAATTTTAATGTGTTGGTATAAAAAATATCAATTTAATTTAAAAAAAATACCAAACACACATTAAATTTCTTTCCTCATTTGTGAACAAATCTAAAAAACAGTTTGTCAATTAAATTCCCAACCTAAGTTTCATCTCAGCTAACAGATCAGTAGATTGTCAATCAGATTCTTCTATTGGTTTAATATAAATGTTAAATTATCATGTAAAACTAGGTAATTTTTCATTTCTTTATGTAAAAATATATGAATTTACTATAAAATATTCCCTTGCAGGATAGATTTGACTGCATAAAAATGGTTAGAATCCTATGTTTTCTACCCATCATGTGAGCTTCGGGTTATTTAAAGGGATGATATTACAAAATTTGATGATTTATTTATATATATAAAAAGAGATATATCATGAACCTCATGTTATTATTTATTAATTTTGTTTATTAAAATCGAAAGAAAAACGTGATTAGGATTTTATTGATACACTGAGAAGCTAATTAAGATTGCCTTTAAAGATTGGAATTCACCTTTTCTTCTGGATTTATGGCATATTTGATGTTATAATATCTGGTTGTAATTTAAAATATTTTGTTTAGAAAATAATGTTTTTTAAATTAATTTTTTTTAAAAAATAATTTTTTTGTGTTTTTACTTTATTGTGATATATTAATATCATAAATAATTTTTTAAAATAAAAAATATTATTTTCATATCAAATATTGTAAAAATTAATTATTACTGTATTTTTTTTAATAATATAGACATTTAAACCAGCTTACATCTATTTTATATGATTTTATAAACAATAAAATTAATAATTATATAATTTTTTTAATATCATTAAAATTTATTACACTTAAATTAATAATTTAAAAAAAAAAGGCTGTACTTTTAAATAACCTATTAAATTTAGAGTGGAACCGGTCAAAGTAAGAAAGATTTTTTGTAATTTTTTTTAAAAAGAAGTAGAGGAAGAAAAGGGTTTGATTGAGTATTTCTTGTTCGGTAAACTAACTGCGCCAAGCTACGTCATCACCCGCATATTTTGTACGCCTTTTTCTGCTGTGGGTGCCTCTATTTTTTATTTTTTTTTGTGATTTTTTTTCCCAGTGGGTAAGAAACAACTTGAAGTATCCGGTATGACTGTCATCTTTTTATTTATTTATTTATTTTTTAATGCAGGAGCTTGAAAATTGTAACCGAGGTCCAATTTTTTAATATGCTGTTTAATAACGTGGTGAGAATTATTTTTTAAAATGTTTTTATAATAAATATATTAAAATAATATTTTTTTAAAAATATTTTTTTAATATAAACATATTAAAACTATCAAAAAAATAAAATAATAATAATAATTTGAAACTAGAAAAATGAAGTTTCTAAATTTTGTCTAGTAGAAAAAGCGACGGTTTAGGCTGACCAATCATGATGATGTTCAAACGTTACTGCACAATTATCCTAGTGGAATCTTGCAGAGTGGCTTTGAGATTTAATTTAATAATATTAAAGCGGATTTTGAGATTATTAGGTTTGAAAACTTCCTTTTTAGGATGTTTTTTTTATAATATTTTTGCATTTAAAAAGTATTTCTCATGGTATTTAATGACATGGAATTATTATTTATGATTACGTGGTAAATATCCATTTATTTTCGCCATAGTTTTTAAATTTTACTCTTTACATTTGTTGTTTCAATCCGTAATTAAAATCTCAAAAAAACCCCTTATTTTTTTCTCAATTTTTATTTTTTTTCAATTTAATATCTTATTTATAACTCTGAAGTTTCCTCGTAGAAGCAGTTAAATTTTGTTCATCATATCGAGCTCCTTTTATTTTATTTTATTAATCATGGCAAGGAGGATAGCGTTGGAAGGTGGATTTCATTGCCCTAGATGTAATTAATCAATTAATTAATGGAATCAAGCAATCAAATAGTCAGCACAACACATAGGCCCTCTCGTAGAAATTCAATTTATTTTATTTTTCAAATTACCCTCGGCATTTTAATCTTATTTCTTCAAGAATATTGAACAAATGTTAAGCCTCGAACCGGATTTACCAGCTAGTGAATTGAAGGAGAAAGCGTACAGCCATGTTAAGATCGACCCTACCAAATTCATTTTTTGTCAAAGAAGAATCCAAATCCACTCCACCCTTCGAAATAAAGTGGTAAAGCTACGTACACTGTCGAAGTGCAACTTGGAACACATCTTTTGCACAGCCCAATGCACAATTATTTGAAAATTTTACCTTTTTTTCTTGTCTGTTACTTGAAAAATGAAGGCTTCATCTTTTGCTCCTTTATTACCAGTTGCTTATGTGATTAATAAAAGGTTTTCTTAGTGACAAAGCTTACACTGCCTTTAGCTTAAAATGACTACTTTCTCCCCGCACTACTTGTTCTTTCCTTCTGTGTTTTTTTTTCCAAAACAATTGGGTATATAAATGGATCGTTTTGATAAAATATTCTGATTTTATCTATAATGTTTGCTAAAAAAATTATTGTTTTGCTATAAATTTATTTTTTATATATTTTAGATCGATATTAATTTTAAAAATAAAAAATATTATTTTAATAATTACAAATCACTTTACTGGGTCAATCCTTTAATAGCTATGCTCTTGTTTATGTGAGAGTCTAATAAAATTATTTTTTATTTTAAAATATATTAAAGTATTTTTTTTATTTTTTATAAATTATTTTTGATATTAAAATAATCTAAAAAAATTAAAATATATAATTTAAAATTTTTTTTTAAAAAAAAACACATCCCAGCTGCACGCCAAAAACTAGCTTCGAAAACAGAGAAAAGGGTTAGTATTTTGGCTCAAGTCTTCCAGAAGGGGGTAGATTTGTCACTGCAAATACACGGTTCATTTCTCGAGAGAGTGACTGACAATCCTTGCATCGGACGCCGCATATACGGCCCACCAGCCAAAAGTCAAATACCTTCCGACTAATTGTTCTAATTAGCCGTGGCATTGCAATTTACTTTGCTTCTGGGGAACAATTACTCATTAATTCTCAATTCATTTCCGAAGTTATTAGATCATTAAACTAGTTTTCGTGACAAATTCATAATGATTTTTTACATATTTTAATTACATGTAAGAATTATATCCTTTCTATAAATTTGAAAAAGGAGAGAATATTCGTCTGCACAAAAACCAGAGTTCATGATGAGTTGGTTGCCGGACACATCAATGTAACTATCTATATGATATCGCCTTGATTATTAAATAATTGTTGAGAAAACATATTCCCTGCAAATTGTCCTAATTAACTATATGTTAAAAAATTCACTGAAGAATATCTGATCGAAACCCTAATTAATTAGGCCATGCAATGTCTGGAGCCAACGAGCGCTTGTACTGTATGTATTGCTCGTTGTTAATCCAGAAGCACCTGCTGCCATCTCTCGAACACATAATCAACATTAATTATGTTTTAACAATCATTCAATTAGTTAATTATCACGTACTTAACGTTCTATTTAATTTGTTGCCCATTGTTTATAGATCGTCGGACAGCCTTGTCTGCCAAGTAGCAGCGGCATGGGGACACACTACATGCCAATATCTCATATATAACTACATATTATATACATGTTTATAATATCCATTGAATTATTCGGCATATCCCACCCCATGCTTAATTATTTTCTAATTAGACAATACAATAATTATATTTAATAATGGTTATATAAATGTGTGGCATGGCTTTGGGATAATGCAAATAAATAACACTCGAAGAGTATCATGCATGGCTATATAATTATAATACATGTGTTGCACCGTATTAATGTAGCTACATGTTAACGATAATATGGTTCCCAGGAGATGTTAACAATATGGCATGCTCAGATCTTCAATATTAACAAAATCTAATTTGCTCTGAAAAACCACTGTAAATTTAGACTCATTGACATTGTTTACTTTACCAGCCGTTTTGCTCTTCCACCTAAAAAAATTAACAGCAAAATTTAATTAAAAATAAAAAATATTACAATTCTATAATTATTAGCATTGTTTATTAAATTATTATTATTATTATTATTTCACAACCATTTTTTCTTCTTCCCCGTCACTTGTCTTTATCCTGCATTACCTTTTAGATCCGTTTAAGAACATGGCTGAAATTACAATCCCTTAAAATTTTTTAATAAAAAATATTTTTTGTATTTTTAAATTATTTTGATATGTTAATTTAAAAATAATTTTTTAAAATAAAATATTATTTTAATATATTTTTAAACAAAAAATTTTAAACAGTAATAACTTTTATAATCCCAATTATACCTGAACATGTGGTGATGATATTTGTTTGAAAATATACTGTTTTTATAAGTATAATATTATCACCACCCTTATTTATTCCTCAACCTCTCCCACTACTACTATAATCACTTTTATTATATTCTGATTTATCAATGAAAATCTTCAGAACTTAACACGTATGCTTGTAGTTTTGAATATTATTATTTAATTTGATAAAGTCGGCAATAGAAAAAAAATCAAATATAATTGAAGGATATTTGTGAGTTTTGCTGGTGGTGATAGGTATGAGTTTTGGCTGGTGCAAGGGGAAAGAGGGTTATTTTGGTTAGTTAAATTATAAAAATCTTAAAGTTGTGCCAATAGCAGTTTCTTTTTTGTGATCTCCCTTTCCCTAGTGCCCAAATTTTATTTTCCTTCTTTATATGTGGCATAAAAGTAAATAAAAATGTTATTTTCAGAAGGGTCAAATCATCAGATAGAGTTTGATCTTTACATAATGTTTATGAGTGCGATTTTTAATCATTAGCTAGAGATTTGTGCTAGATTTAAATAATCCCAGATTAGATTGGATATTTACAAAAAAATTATGAAGAAATAAATGAAATTAAATATTCAAGAAGAACATGATCATAGCGAAAAAATAAAATCTGGGTTGATGACCTCATTTCTACAACCTTCAAAGACAATTAATCACAGGTTAAGAGATTTTTAGGCAATGAAAAACATTATTTAACAATTTTAATACATATTATGTTAAGAACAACGACAATATGGACCCTAAATTATATATATGTGTGTGTGTTTTGTTGCCCATATAATTCTTGGAGCCCACGATGAAACATACAAAGAAGCTTCGAGTCCATTTACACAGAAAAGATAAATAATGCAAAGACAAAGAAGACAGATCTTATCATACAAAGACAGTTTTCATATACATAACGAACGACCAGCATTGTTGACAGACCTATGAATTTACATCTGCATATTTCTTTTTAAAACATTCGAGATTTTAGTTTCATGTGTGCGCATGGTTCCAAGATACTGCTCAAGCCCGAGTTGTCTGTTCCCTGTGTTGATCTTCGATATTTGTTTCTCGAAAATATATGAAACGATGGCTCAGTTCCGAACTGTGAGGTGAAGCCGGCACTCTCTCCTGTGAGCGCGCGCGCGCACAAGGCACAAACAGCCACAATCTGTCAATCTTGATCCCAGAGTATCATGTATTTCGAACGTGGGTTCTTCTGTAGAGTGGGGAACAGCTAGCTGTCGTCACCTAGATCTTATCGCAGGGATTTTTTGGATGGAGATAACTTTGAAAAACATGAAGCTCGAGTTAATTCGAAGAGATCATGCCCTTCATGTTTGAGTCGGAATAATTTGATGCCAGCTAACTATGATGCTTCAAATATTGTCTTCACTGTCGGCCCGCTGACCAACACCAGTTTATAGAATCTTGATATTCATATAATCTGCAAGGTTTTTTAAGAACCACACAATCTGAAAATGAAAAAAACAAATCTAAAAAAAAAAGCGATTAGAGTGAATAATATTTTGTCTTTAGTGTTTTTTTTTTTTTTAAATGTTATCTCGTTTGATTGTATGGTTTAAGATATGACAACAATATTTTGACATGAAACATCACAAAAAACACCTAATATTTACATTAAAATAATAGGTTGTGTCCAAAAGTTCACATTTATTTATTTGTTTTGTGAGATTTATTTGACTTATTGTTATATATTTGGAGGATGCTTCTAGCTCGAGGGTCTATCCTAAGATATTCATTTTTATTTCGATCATCCAAGTGTAATGAGCTGGGCTAGGTTTCGGCCTTTCCCAGCTCACATCTGTTTGTTTCGACTTCGGCTTCCAAGGACCCATTTGCGTATCCAATTGAACTTTGGGTTCTGATGGTCCAAAGTTATCAAACGAGAAGGGGTTTCTTCCTACCGTCAATAAATAAAAAGTAGGGAATACAGTGTTATCAAATTGCCTTGATTTCTGAACTCACTAAGTAGACAATTTAACAAATAAAATTAACCTTGAACAAATGAATTTTCATGGGATGTCTCTTGAGAAGATGTTTTCCTTTTCATTTGGCATAGCTTGCCTTCTTACTCTTGTAATCCATTAAACTAGTTCATAATTACTCTAATTCTATTTAAAATTATGTTATGGTTCCCATTTTCTTTAAAATCATTTAAATATATCTTATGTTTGATTTTGAGTTAAATATCGATTTAATCGGGTTGGTTTTTGCCTGAAATAAGTAGCCAAACTGTATAAAAAAAATCCTTAAAATTTTAAACCGAACCAATTAACTCATAAATCTTGGACTCGGTACAATTTGCTTGACTGTCAAACCGAAATAAATTTTTAATGGGCCTACATTAGATACATGAGATGTAACAGCCTTTACAAAAAGCTCCAAATTTGGTAAAAGCCCAACCAACTCCATCTAACAGACTTTACAACCAAAGAATTGTCAAGTTTAATCTTGAATAAGCCCAAATCAATGTAAACGATAATTTAACTTATCTTCCAACTTAAAGGTGAGATCTTAATCATAGATTTCAAACTTTCATTTAGGTCAATCTAAAAAGAAAAATTCTTTTAAAATGAAAATAATATCATTTTGATAAAATATCAATGAGTTGAACACCGATTTTTAATTGGATGAAGCCATAATTTAATCGAGATCCAGATATTTAATTAGACCAGTCAAGTTTTTTTAACTCAAAGCCCTGAATTGGCAAGGTCTCCAGATCAACACTGCATGTCAGTCCGAGCTTTACAAATATGCTTAAACTTGCACCAAATTCGCCTACAAAAAAAAAAAAAAGAAATTACAAATAATAGATCCATTTCTATGTGTTTCTGGAGCAATAAAGGGAAGTGGAGGAAGGGAGAGGGTTGCACCGCCGCGGCGAGTGTCTAGTGTGGTCGTGATATGGTGTTAAGGGGCACAATAGAAAGACATATATGCACATGGAGAGTGATGGGCTGAGAGGGGAGAGTGGAGTGAGCGATAGGTAAGAGTTTAGGGACAGTGAAGACTGATGAAAATAGGGTCAAAATAATGATAATTTTTTCTGATCAAATAGTGTAGCGTAGAAAACAACATGGATGCTATCGTAATTGAAATTTGTTCAGCATGTACATATATCTGAACATGCGACATAATTTATAATCAGATAATATATCATGAAGTGATTTATAAATAAGTTAATTAGAGAGAATATAAAAATAACTTAATTGATATTGAATAATTAAGGTCGCTTCCATTAATATATGAACAAGTTTAGGTTGAACTCTAGTGTTTGTGTTTTGTTAAGAGGTATGTGGTCATGGTCCTTTGGGTGATGGTGTCATTGCTCTTAATACTAGAAAATAACGTGGAATTTTCGTATTAGGTAGCATTTTCGTATTAAAATACCTTAATACATTTTAAAAATCGAGTGAATGCTATATTTGAAGATTGTTTATAAACATGAGGCAATTCTAATATATGTTTTAAAAAATATATTGATATAAACCTAAAAAATATCATCAATTAACATTAAAAAATATCAATATCTTTTTCTAGTAGAAATTAAGGCTGATCCTCAAATACTAAAATAAACTAAATCAAAATAATTCAATTAAAAGGATTCATAATTAATAGATGGAAAATCTTTTATTTTTCAAGTTGAAGAGAAGTTAATTATCAAGTGAAATGGTGATCCATTATACTAGGACAATATGTAACCTTTCTTTACCATATTATCAATTCAAGATAAACAAAAACAACCATGGCTACAAGTAAATATGGACGACAATTTGAGATTGTGGATTCATTAATTATGCAAGGAAATTTACTTCTACATTTAAAACAATGGAGCTTCATAGTTTATAATTTTTTTTAATTGATTTTTTTTTTTAAATTTCATCTTTAAAATTTCTTTCTAACTGTCTTATGGGTTTTTTTTAGACTAACCGAGTCAACTGGATCAAGTCGGATCAACTTCCACATGATTTAATTTTAAACTTGACTAAGTAAGAAGTTAGGTTAAAATGTTTTTTTTCCTCTTGTCAATCTCATCATTTTTTTTCTTTTTAATTGCATCCTCAAATTTCTTTCCACAATCGTTCAGTTTATCTTTGAACATACCAAGTTGAATAGATTATGTTGGGACAACTCCCACGTAATCTAATTTTAAACTTAAGCTATATAAAAAGTTAAGTTAACAGTTCTTTTAATTAATTTCATCATTTTTCCCCTCAATTTCATCCTTAGTGTTTCTTACATGCAAGTTAGGATGCTTTTGGACTAGCCAAGTTGACTAGGTCATCAAAACAACTCTCACATATTTTAATTTTAAATCCAAGTTAAGCAATGAGTCGTATCAGAAGGTTTCAAAATTAACCCTCCAAGCCATGTTTAATAAAAACACTAGATAGTTCTTTACAATCTAAATATTTTTTGTTATTTTCAAAAAAGTTTTGATCCAACCTACAGCGCATCATAGATCCATAAACTATTACAATTTTACTTAACTACAACATCAACATTAAAACAAACAAACAATAACTATAGTTGTAAAAGAAAACAAAAAACAAGAATTACGTTTTCTAGCATGGGTAAACAAGATGATACTAGATTTGTGGTTATAAGCTAAACAATTTTTTTTTTTATGTAAAAACAATGTTAAGAAAAAAAAGCTGAAACTCGAGTGATTGGTTCAATTGATAATTCAAATAATATGATTAAAAAAATACAACAACAATAAATAACCTAATTAAAAAAGTTGACAATGAAAAAAGGTAAAAAAAAACCTAACTCGAGCCTACTTGGATTATTAAACAACTTAATATTGAAGAGAAAAACTCAAAAAAATAAAAAAAACAAAAAAACCTAGTTAAACCATATTTACCTGTACACTTTATGATTATAAATAAAATTAAGATAATCATATAGAAAAAAATAAAGGAAAAAATATTTAAAGACCAATTCTTAATAAATCAAATGAAATCATTATAACTTCACATAAAGAAACAAAAAAAAAACTAAAACTCAATCTTTAGAAAATAAAATGTTAAATGATGAAAATTAAGAAAGAAATATAATTAAAAAATATTGAAAAACCTTAATCCGATCCCATTTAGGTCAAGATGCAAAATATCTGACCTAGTTGTTACTCCAAGGTGATTGTATTAAAAAAATTAAATAAAATTATGAAACTCAATTATCGAATAACTTATTGTTGGAGGATATAAAAAAAATTTAATTTAAAAATAAATACAAGTCAACTCAGCTCAGGTTAACTTGTAAACTTTGCGATTATGGATGCATGATCAAAATAACCTGATAGAATGAAAATGAAAAAAAAAATATGAAGATCAATTTTTAATTAATTAAAAATTAAAAAATAAAATTAAAATAAATAATTTTTTTAAAAAATCAATTCGCGTTAATTTTTGAAATCAGTGACTCTAGTCATGAATCCAAATTTAACTCCATAAAAAAAAAATTGAGTCATACTAAGTTATCCTGTAAATTATATATATATATATATATATATATATATATTATAAAATATCCTTGATTAACCTTTAAATCTATAATAAACTAATGTAAAATGATAAAAAAACTCATGAGAGAGTTATGTTGATTTTATCTATTGTAGTTTTATCAAAGTTATTATATTATTTTTAAAAAAATAAAAAGATCAAAAAGCCCCCAAGTAATATGCATTATATTTTTTTTATTTTATAGTTAAATTGGTAATTTTAATGCGAGAAAGATAAAATTAATAACCAATCTAACTCCATAAAATTTTTTAAAAATAATTGTGTTATGATAAAAAGATTACGTTGCCCCTAATGCCCAGTTTATACTTTTTTTTTCTGGTACAGGAAATATTCCAATGAACATTAAAATGTCTCTTCGGCTACAATAACTTCACCTTCACTTTTTTTTTAATTTAATTTTTTTATGCAATTAATTGATTCATAGCCTGAGTGTTTAACCAGACTCGGGACCTAGAAATTTTGTTACAAGTCATTTGGTTAAACTGAAAAAACAAAAGGGACCAATTTTTGCTTTTGTAACTCGTGTTTCTTGAGATGATGATGATGATCCTTGACGAGAGCCTCGTGAAAATCATGGATCCATTTAGTCAAAAGCACCAAGAAGGTTCGAAAAAGATTAAAAAGGAATGATGGCCACGCATATGAACAGATAAGGTGGGATTCCTTGTCGCCCAAGGGACCAACAAACCTTCATGAACATGAACAGAGCCAGCATAATTCGACAGACTTTGAGGAATTCACCACTGCATAATCCTCCTAAAAGTTTTATGCTTTCACATTGAGAATATCACTCTCAAGCTCAGAAACAAAATACAATAATATATCTATATGTATGTGTGTGTGTGTGTGTGTGTGTGTATATGTATGTATATATATATTTCTTAGTTGACTGAAGCTTTAGTGGAGATGCTGGGGGTTTATATTGGATATAAAGGTGTTTTTTAATGGCCTCCCAGATTGAAAGTGGTCTGCTAATGGGGTGGCATGCCACTCAAAAAATTGATTGGATTCCATGTTCTTCATCTTCAACTTTCACCCACTGTAATACGAAATCGAGTCATGTTAGATTTTAGTGTTAGTTCATGCAGGTGGCAATACGAAACTTTTCTGAAGGAAATCAAGTAAAAAGATTTTCTGAAAAAAGAGCACCCACGGTAAAAGAATCTTTTGATGAGAACGCCGATGAAATTGTAATTTTTTAAAAATTTATTTATTTTTAGTTTAAAATCATTTTAAAATTTTTTTATATTATTTTGATGGTGTTAATATTAAAAATAATTTTTTTTCAAATATTTTAAAATAAAAAATAATTTTTTTAACAGTAATTATTACTGTATTTCTAAACACTTCTTTCTTATATTAGACTCAGCATGGCTAATCCAAAGCTCATATATTTTTATTATCAAAAAGTAAAATAAAAACTAGAATTGAAGAGTAATTGGCCATCTTATTATTACATGAAACGTAGTGGATTCGGAGGAGCACACATAACCATACATATCAAGTTCTTTATGTAAAGCTGGGAAAGTGGCCCAGCAATTATATATCCTTGCAATAATTTTATAATTGACCTGAAACAGCAGCATCTACCCTCTCCCCCCCTCTTATGATTAAAAAGGGGTTTGATCTTTGAACTCAAGAAGATCTGTGTAATATTTGGAAATCCACCCTTCAATTATCTTCACCTCTATTTTACGTTGCGTCACCAGCCAATGGGGATCACTTGGACTCGCTCGTTGTATGTCCAAGCAATGAGATCCTGTCGACAGGGGCATACATGAAAATAATTAAGGATATTTTATCAAATCAGATATTCCAACAAAATTTGACTAGTATGAAATTATTAATCCCGGTTTAATTTATGATGTGGTTTAAAACTATTAGATAGGTTATATCCAGGTCAATTAAAACGATATTCTTTATTTATTTTTAAATAAAAACAATAAGTTAATCCCACTGACCGGTTGGCCTGGTATATTAATCCACAATTTGGTCAAAATTAAATTTAGTTTTTTTTTTTTAATTCTCGATTAGGTCAGTCAAGTTCCAATTTATTATACCAGGTTTAATAACTTTACCTATTTATGCATGCATGGTGTGCAGTTAATTAAATTAATCATGAATACCGTTCACTGTAGAAACCGCAATAATACTATCTGATATGTTATTCAGTACCCTGCAATGTAAGAAGGAAGATGATTATAAGATTAGATGAACATCCTCCTGCTTACTAAAAGAGCAAAACAAAAGATTTTCTCCTTCTTTACCCGCCACCACTGTAAGGATCTCTCAGCCCATTTGAGAAGATAATGTTGCTACCAAACCTATGAAGAATCAATTTTAAATCCTGCCACAATTCTTAACATCATCAACGGCTTGACATTAAAATCGGCAAAGCACTTAGCAAAACAGAAAACAAACCAAGAAGACAGAAAACATAACGTTGAACAGCCTAAGTTTAACAGTTGCGTATATAGTAGGTTTCTTTAATATATAAAACAAACCCAAATTCTAATAATTTTAATTTAGTTAATAATCATGTAATAAAAGAGCACGGCTCTTTATTAAATAGTTCAAGATACAATGAATCCTGTGATAAAAATAAAAAAAAGGGACAAAATATCAAATGGAAACACATACATGTCCTCCATAATAAGTAGTGATCCAACGAGGCTGAGGTAAGACACCAAACAAGCTCTTGCAATCTTTGATGTAGTTATTTAGATTGAAAGGTGCTGGTGGGAACATTGAATTGCTGTCATGGCCTATGGGCATCACAAGCTCACTACAGGTCTGCACATGCATATATGTTAACCAATTAATTTAAATTATTATTAAGGCTTCACTTAACATCTGAAATTTATGGATGAAACTAGGTTAATGATTTATTAAGAAAAATGGTGGCCAAGTTATTCACCTGCCACCTCCACTCCTCTGTTTTATCTTGATAGTTGAATGCATTCATATCATAGCATGATATATTTCCCATGTAAGCAACAACACCGGCAAATATTCGGTCCAGAATACCGGTTCTCGCAGTTGATGCTTTGTTGATGCCACCACAAACAATCCTAACTGGAAATTCAGGTGGATAATCATATTGTGCTGCTTCACAATAAATCGAGTCCAAGAAGTCCTCTAGCTCAAATGTTCTGTTCAAAGGACTAATACCAGAAAGAAAAGGGGGGAAAAAGAGAGAGAAAGAAAAACGTTAGGAGATTAGCAACAAAATATAGTAAAACTTCAAATTGTAACGATCATAAATTTTTGTATATAGAAAGTCCAACTTACTAGCAAGTCTTAAATTTCTTGCTAAGGATTGCAAGACCATTAGGCTTAGAAGCAATTTTTTTGATTTCACCCCACGATTTACGTATCGTATTGTAGCAACTCTCACTGGTTTCCTAAGTTCATTTATACCATCATAATATATAATGATTAATATTCAGGGTTACTAGACAGCAAGTAATTAATTAAGTTGATTTAACAAATATAATTAAAGATTTGGTTTTCATACTTTAAAATCCTTGGTTACAATAGAATAGTAACCTTCTTGTGGTGCAATATCATCGAAGTAAAGAATTGGAGCCGATGAAGCAAGGGCACCAAGAGCAATATGGGGATACTTCAGCCGGAACCATGAGGTTAGCACTACAGAGTTATCAAGAACGTTAAGATCATAAATATTCGAAGAAAAATCAAGCAATCAAATGATATTGTTAGAATGAATGAAGGTTTGAATATTTTTTATTCACTTACTGCCACCATACGATCCTCCGATAACAATTACAGGAGAGTTTTTGGCTGAATACTTTTTCTTCAGATGCATAATCACCGCAGCATAATCTGCTATTGCTTGTGCTGAGTTGAGATAACCAAGAGTTTCCGCATTTTTCAAAGCTTCCTTCCTTGACCCAAACGGTATTGACTTCCCATAGTAACGATGCTGCCATATAGAAGTCAACTATCAACTCACTCAGTACTAACCCGACATCTGGCATGAGCCAATTCTAAAATTAAATTGAGTAAAAGTTGATTTGATAAAATTAATGTCAAGACAACCTGCGATCTTGGTTTTTTTTTTTTTCTAAAAAAAATAATGTTGTTTAAATATTTTTTTTAAAAAAATACTTGAAATGAACTTGCTTAATCTAATAGTGATAAATGAGTTTAATGACTTTGATTTACATGAATCACGTGTGAATCTCCACACATGGAATGCCCAGTGCACGATCAGTCTTATCCACCATGAGAAATGAAAAGGTTCCTTGAAAATATCAATCCTCAAACAGTATTCGGATCAACGAGAGTCCATCTTAGTGAATCTTATAGGAAAGGTGGCACTTGGCTGCTCAAAAAAATTTAAGAATTTACGAATTATCCAAGGGTGAGAGTACTACCACATATCTTACCTCTATGTATATCAAGAGAGCTTTGAAATGAGGGGCGTTGTCCGAAAGGAATCCAATAGCATCTAAATCCTCTTCTGCACCAAAGAAAACGAATATTGGTGCACTAGTATTTGCACCGCCCCAATATCTAAAGTCGATTGCATATCTTTGTCGGAAAGTGGTATAACTTTCTGGTTTATAGTTGAAGTGATCAAGTGTTTGGGTGTAATAAAACGTAACCAAATCTTTCGAGGAAGATTTAGATGAGGTTTGGGGTTCAGTCCTATGGATATTTTTTGGAAAAGCACCGAGCTTCGGGATCTTATATTGTGTTGTAGGAAGGCACGAAGAAAATATAATTAGGAAGAACACAGAAAGCAATATTTGGATGGGCTCATCGCCTTGAATTATGCATACAAAATCTTTGGATCCTATCTAGTTTCTCAGTTGAACTTTGCTCTTGTGCCGAGGCTTGCTCTTGGACCGCTATATATAGTACGAAGCAATATAAAAAATATATTCGTATCTGAAAACATTAATTTATTACTGTGAAAAGAAGAGTTTATGACGAGAGGGAGATGACTCGATCCCGATGACTCGATCCCATGACATATATAGTACACTCGCTAAATGGTCACTTAAGTATCTTTATGAGGTTTAATTAGTCCTCCGATTTCATAACATTTACAATTAACTAATAAAGATTGGAATTAGATCGTTCATTTATCTAAGGCTCTGTGACTCTATCAATGTTTGTCGCTAAAATGTAAATGAATCAACTTAAATGAGATCTTTTTCCTGCATTTCCCTTAATTTTATCATGAGTGATTTAGTATCATATATTAAAATAGTCAAAATATCACAATTTGACCAACAAGTGAAACAATGTAAACAGCCAATAAACTATCATTCAAAATTCCTATATATATTTTTAGCAAAACAGTTTGTTAATATTATTAATTTAAAAAAATCCAACATTAAATTCTTGTATTTCTTATAATTTTTTTTAAAATCCTTTAATTTTCCATGACAATTTTTTTAAATATCCTTGATTTCTAATCAAACTCTTAAATAAGACCTACTACATATATAATTAAAAATGCATTTAAAAATCACAATTGGACATGTGAAAAAATCAAGCCAACCACTTAAGGGATCAATTTATAATTTTTAAACTAAAAGGACTAGGATATAAAACTAGAAGAAAAACAAGGACTAGATTTAATATATTCTTAAAGAGACTTCGTGTTATTTTTCTCTCTGTGCTAATTAGTGGGCCTGTACTTGTTGCGTGATTACAAAGAATCACTTTCCCATTCAAGTGGATGAATATGGGGCGAAAAGTTCACTAAACCTTCCAACAATGAGCTTAGTGTTCCACTCTCTTTATTAATTAACTATCTAAAATGGTTATCTAATTATGTGATGACGAAGAAACATCCACGAAATCCATAGAAGATAATGAGAAACACCAAATTAAAATTTTTATGCTTTTCTAAGAAATTTTTAAATAATAACAATATTTTAAAATTTAATATGTTCAAAGAACAAGATATTTAATATTTGAATAGTAATTAATCAAAATATTCATATACTTGATTTTCTTCTCCTTAGCTTAGAAAGTACTAAATTATTGGTAAAAACTTTAGTACTTACAATAACAATTCTTATCGATGAGATCTAAAGACTATTTAATAATAAAATTAGTAATTTTTAATGAGAAATATAATAAATAAAAGAAAAAAATCTTAAATTCTAAAAATAAGAGTATTTGTTCTTGTTTTAAGTATAATTAATGTTCTGAAATATATAAGTTTTTAGAGTATAAAAAGTTTTGCACTTTTTACTTAGGTAATTCAAGAGATATTTATACTCCCTAAACCTTGTCGATTTGATAAAGTCAAGAGAGCTTGAAGAGTCATCTCTATTTGGTGACATTAATAGAGGTTTAAGATTTCTTACACATTATTAACGAGGAACAAACATCTCTTATATATCATTAATGAGATTGAAAATGTGATAGGCACTTTAAGAGACCTTTTATACATTTATAGATGTAGAGAGATAATTATCTCTAACACAAGTTGGTCATGTCATTAATATAAAATTAGAGCTCTATAGTCCTGGATTTCTAAAACCAATTAGACTTGGCATTTAACTAAACTCAAATGAAAAAGGGCATGGTTTCTTATTAAAATCATAGCACCTTGGGTTTAGTTGATGTCTGAACCCAAATGCATTGAAATTGAAATCTTTCCAGACCTACATTGCTCTTGGTTCACTTGACAATTGAACCCAAGTGTATCCGGTCGGATAACTTACCATATCTATGCTGCATTGAGCTCAGCTAATGGCTAAACCTATATGTATTGGGTTTGGAAACTCATCAGGTCCACATTACTTTGGGTTCGGCTAACAGTTGAACCCTAGTGTATTAGGTCTAGCAACCTGTAAGACCTATATCATCTGAAATAACGAACACTGACAAACCTGAAACACAATGAAACAAATATAAGTAACAACAAAATACAATAATAAAACCAAAAGACACAAAGATTTACAAATGAAGGCTCAAATCCAATCTAAGCTTTTTACAGCTTTTCTTAGTTGATCAATTTATGCGACTCATGGAAGAATCAATTACAGGAATGAAAGATTGTAGTTGGTCAATCAATTGTTCAACAGTAGCAGCAGAGATTATGATTTGTCATGTAGAAGATGTTAGAAATTCATGTTCCACAACATGATTAAGAAAAGACAACAACTTATCATAATAACCATTAACATTTAACAAACCTATGGGTTTATGGTGAATGTGCAGTTGAGCCCAAGAGGAAATATGAAAGATCTTTTCCAATATGCCTAGACTACTTGGTAAAGCAATGAAGGCATCAACATGGTTAAACATTGTATTCATTCGAGCTGACATTGTGGAGACCTAAAGTTCCTCTCCAATTGTTTTTCTAATGATGTCCCCTTGTGCTAAAGTTTCGGGGACGACCCCCAAAACTTGACTACCTCCTAAAAAAACAACTATTGATACACCTCCCATTAACCCAAGACTGTTTCCCTCATACACTAAATGAATCTTTCTTTCAGCTAGCACTTGACCAAGATGATTTGCTAATTCTAAAAACTCCTTTTCTTTCCCAGAACTAGATCCACCAAAAACATAAATATTTTTTATATGATGACCTGAGGAACTTGCCATTTCTACACACTTCTGTATTTGTTGAATGTATGGGTTGAGTAGAAATGAAAGGAAGGAAGAGAGGGTTTTATCGATGAGAAATTAGAAAGGCAATCATAACACCTATATGTAGGCCAACTAGAGTCTCATGCACTCTTTCTCTCTCTCTCTCTCTCTATTTATTTATTTATTTACTTTTGAAAAAGCATGCGTATGTACAGGTAGTTGTGATTGTGACTCATATTTTCCCTGGTTTTACGTACAAGAACAACTTAAACGTCCTCTATGAGTCGGGGATAGGCTTCCCATCCAGTTTTCTTAAAAACTAGCAAACAGGGTCTTTTTTAGTCAGATTCCCAAGATTAAGTCGATCATGTTCTTTATGAAATAGTGGCCATAAATCATGAATTGCACAATGCACATCTCCAGTAGGATGCGTCTCAAGAGTCAATAGAAGATTATCTAAAGACTCTTTACTCAGGCCATCTTTAATGCATTGTATTTTAACTTCAAGGTTTATAGATACCATTCCTAAAAAACAACATTGTGCATTACAAGTTCATCTAGCACATCGATGACAGACTTTCAGTCATTTTGCACGACGTTTCTTTGCAAAAGTGCTTTTACCTATTCCAGGCATGTGTGAAATGAAGGAGTTAGATGACTCACCTGATAATCGAACCTTTGCTTCAATCAACTAGCGAATATCTTCAGGAATTCCATGATTCATTAACAATCTCAATCTTGCACATCCAGCATGGTAAATTTTTATAATCGCATTCTGAGGCAGAGCGGGAAAATACTTTTTCAATTTTTCAAGATTAATGTCCATTTTCAAATGACAATTGGAAGAGAGATTCAAAGAATTGCACAAATATATACACAGATATCAGCTATTGTGGGAAACTAAAAGAATCAACTTAAGTCACGGAGTACCGTTATCCACTATTTGACCGGGGTGAGAGAAACTAGCAAAAATCACTAAAAAAGAAACACAAAAACAATGTGAGAAAAAAAAATAATCAACCTTTATCTACAAGATCATTCTAACCAATTGATTCATTTTCACTAGAAAAATTATCAAAGTAAGCTTTTAAACGATGTCCATTTTTCTTAAAAACATTGTCATTCATTGAATTCTCAATATCACAGGCTCCATAAGGACTACTCCATCTTGGTTTTAGCTCTCTAAGGAATGCATAGAGTTGAGAATTATAAAACAAAACTTTTTGACCAGTATTAACTTTTTGACAATTTTCATAAGTTTTGCAGAATGCATGCGTGTCCTTGAACATGGTGAGCCAATAAAATCCATTTTAAAAGATTTTTGCAAATGTTTTTTTTGACGAGAAATAACTTTCACATGCTTCAGAATGACAAAGTTTAATGACACTACTTACCTCATTATCGGGAATGAATCTTTGAAATATTTGATCAGGATAATATTTGAATAAGTTAGGGTCATCACAATAAAAGTTCTTCACTTCGTTCAAAAACTTTTCTTTGTCTTGAGTACTCTAATCAGCTGGAAAATCTTCTAAAGCAAGAAAATTGATATTTTTATCATACCAAAGCATTGGACTAAGAGAAAGTAAGGATTCGTTAGGAAAGTAATCATCGATTCGTGGGACGTCAGATGTCGAATCTGTTGTCAGTGTTGACAAAAGATTCACATCAATATTTTTGGTGCTTGTTTCATCCGTGATTTCTTCCTTAGAACAAATCATTTGCAAATCTTCAGATTCATCTAACTCATTTTTACTCAAAGTAGATTCAAGTTGATCATAAACTAATTCGTCAATATGATCTACTTCTTATAAACCATTATCATCTCTAGTTTGCTTGCAAATGTTGAAAATATTCATCTCCAATGTCATGTTTCCAAATGATAGCTTCATCAGTCCATTCCTACAATTAATCAATGCATTAGAGGTTGCAAGAAACAGACGTCCTAAAATAACAGGAAATGAATTACATGCTTCAACAGGTTTAGTGTCCAAGACAATAAAATCCACAAGATAAATGAATTTATCGACTTGTACTAACACATCTTCAATTATTCCTCTAGACACTTTTACAGATCTATTGACAAGTAAAAGAGATATAGAATTTGGTTTTAAATCACCTAGATTGAGAGTCTGAAAAACTGAATATGAAAGTAAATTCACATTAGCACCAAGATCAAGTAAGAGTCTTTCAATTTTATGTTCTCCAATAAAGCAAGAAATTGTAGGACAACCAGGGTTTTTATATTTCAAAGCATTATTGTTCTGAAGAATGACATTTACTTGTTCTGCTAAAAAGACTTTCTTTTTCACATTCAGTTTTCTCTTCACAGTGCATAGATCTTTCAAAAATTTAGCATAGAAAGGAATCTGTTTAATAACATCCAGCAAAGGTATATTGATTCTTACTTGTTTGAAAATTTCAAAAATTTCAAAGTTGTGATTGACTTTCTTTTGTTTGGTCATGACATGAGGAAATAAAAGTGTTGGCGGTGAATCAGTCGTTTCTTTGCAACTTTCAGATTCAACCCCTTCTTTACCCTTAGAGATTGACTCATCATTTTTTTCATAAGGTTTAAGAGTGGGTTTTTCAATAACCTTACCACTGCACAGAGTAGTTACTTATTTGACTTGATCCATGTGTTGGCTTCTGGAACTACTTGCATTTGCATTGTATTGCCCCTTGGGATTTTATTGTGGTTGATATGGAAACTTACCTTTCTCTTGGAAACTAAGAGCAGATGTTAATTTTGCAAGAGTATCTTTAAAATTTGTCATATTTTGAGCAAGTTGAGTATTGATTGTCTCCTGCTTTTCAATAAATGCATGTAATGTTTCCTCAAGATTTCTTCTAGGAGGTGGAGCATAAGGAGGTGCATATCCATGAGAATTTTAGAAATTATGGTATGCTTGAAATAGTGGTTGTGAAGTTTATGCATTGTTATTCTCACTCTTCCAACTAAAATTTGGGTGATTTTTCCAACCAGGATTGTATGTTTGTGAGTATGAGTTGTGGTTGGCCCTTTGGAAAATGTTTAAAGCATGGGCTTGTTCATGAAGACATTCCTTAAAAGAATGCAAGGTTGGACAGTTATTGGTTGAGTGTTTATTTGTTTCACATATTTGGCACATGATTAGTATTTAAAAGTGTATTTTTATCATAGTTTTATATCATCATTTTGCACTTGAAGTATCAATAACTCCTTAACTAAAGTATGTTTTATAATAATATATCTAATAATATAAGATACCTTTAATTTATGGTAAATATTCATTTTAAATGGAGGCCTATCACATAAATGAAAGGATTGATTGATGACTTTAAAAACTTAAATTACAAGGGCAAAGAGATGACCAAAATTAGAAAAGAGATGTTGATGCAATCGAAACCGGAACACTGTTCGGTAATTGGGTCATATCTGGAGCTATAGATCTCAGATTTAGGTCTATTTTATATGGATGAAAAGGTAAAACATAGGCCTACAACTTTCACATGGAGCCCAAGATTTTAAAAAGGCCATTTTCAAGTCCAAATTATAGCAACAACAAAAAAACCTGAATCTATCCTCCAGCCCGAGCATTGTTCAGTATTTTGGTCATATCTAGAGTTCTAGAAGTCCAAATGTTTTACACAAGAAAGCTGAGATAATTGCCTACAACTTTTATATTTTCGAGTGACTTTAATTTTGACGTTATCAATGATGTTTTGGGTAGACAAGAGAAGATAAGGATTGTCACCAAGTCAAGAGTTGGCCACCCACTCATCAAATCAATAGTTTCTAATTTTGGCCTATAAAAGGAGGCATTTGCCATGCATTTAGGCATCTTGGTGTCCAGATCAAGATTATATTCTTCCTTTCTCTCTTTGTATTTTTTGTAATGTTTATGCTTTGCTTTCATTAATATCAAGTTTATGCCTTTCCTTTCCTTTTCTTTACTTAGTTAACTCTTATCTTATTTATGTTCTTATTTTGTTTATTTATTTTTCTTTCTTTCATTATGTCTAGCTACGTTTATTATGTCAAGGTGAAAAGGTTACACTAATGGTGTAAGAATAAGTATAATGTAAACTTAATATGAACTTTAATGTTTAATACTAACATGTTTTGTATTTGTTATCTTGTTCACTCTTTAATACTTTGCTTGTTAAATAACTAATCTTGATTTATATTGTATAACACTTGGTACAACAAATGCTTGGCACTTTCATAGCTCATACTGTATGGTATAACCGACACCTGAGCTATGAAAGGAACTTGATTTATTGTTAACATAAGTTATAATCATGAATGCTTGACAAGATTTACAAGTATTAACATTAATCGAATAAGATGACTAATGTAATCATGTTAATAATCTATAATCTGATTGGAACCTCCTTTATGTGTGGTTTCCAATTAAATAATAAGAGTTTATATTATACTTGTTTGACATACCATTAGTGGAATCTCTAACCTTGACATTTGTTATTATCATTATTTAATCATTATATTAATATTCTTTCTCAAAGTTCTCATCATCTTCTTCTTCTTTTTCTTTATTACTATTATTGTTATTGTTATTGTTATTGTTATTGTTGTTCTTGTTGTTGTTATTGTTGTTGTTGTTATTGTTGTTATTTATAATTTGTACAATTAACCTCCCTATGGTTCGACCCCAGTCTTGCCGGGTTATTTATTACTTCGACACTCCTGCACTTGGGAGAAGACATCAATCTTTTCATCGTGTCAACACACAATGTTTTCAACAGATTTTAATTTACCACTCTTTTTCAATTCTAGTGCCTCGACTTTTCTAGCTAAAGATGCGAACTTGACTTGAAGATCATGATCTTCCCTAAGGTTATACATACCTCTACTAGATGTATGAGGTTGAGTTTTACTCGGTGCCTCATAAGTACCCACGGTGTCCCAATTTTGAGCATTTTCAGCTAACAAGTCTAAGTACTCCATTGTTTCATCAAGATCTTTATCTTTAAAAGTTCCATTGCATATCAATTCAACCATTTGCTTATCTCTAGGTGTTAACCCTTAATAAAAATGTGAAACCAATCTCCATGTTTCAAAACCATGATGAGGGCAAGTACTAAGCAAGTCTCGATACCTATCCCAATATTGGTAAAATGTTTCTCCTGGTTTTTGAGTGAAGGTAGTGATTTATCTTTTGAAAGAGTTTGTTCTATGACATAGGAAAAACTTCTTTAAAAATTGTTGTTGCATTTCATCCCAAGCACGAATGGATCCTGGTCTTAAATTTTGTAGCCATGTTTTAGCTTTTATCTTTTAATGAAAAAGGAAAAACCTTTAATCTAATGGTGTTCATTTTGCAATTTAAATTATTATATGTGTTGCAGACCTCCTCAAATTCCCTTAAATGCAAGTATGGATTTTCTAAATCTAAGCCATGAAAAGAAGGTAAAAGTTGAATAATGCCTAGCTTAAAATTAAAATGAGATGCATCGGGAGGAAAAACTATGCATGATGGTGCACTTGTTCTTGTGGGATTCATGTGGTCTCTAAATGTTGTAGCATAGTTATTCTCATTACTCTTATTATGAAGTGATTGATTATCTTCTTCGGCTATATTTTTTGAAAATAATGAGGATACCCTACAAAGTCTACCACTTGATGTATGTGACCACACTCTCATGCATGTGTAGGAATAGAATAAAAGGAAAAAGAAAATAACAAAAGAAGAAACAAAAGAAAAGAAACAAAGTTATATAAAAAAAAGTGAAAAGAGAAAATAAAATAACTACTATGATTTATACAAGAACTTACCTCCCCGGCAACGGGGCCAAAAACTTGACACGACTAAAAGATTGATGTCTTCTCCCAAGTGTAGTAGTGTCGAAATAATAAATAACCTGGCAAGACCGGGGTCGAACCATAGGGAGGTTAAACAACAATTATAAACAACAATTATAAACAACAATAACAACAACAACAACAACAACTATAATAATAATAATAATAATAATAATAATAATAATAATAATAATAATAATAATAAAGAAAGAGAAGAAGAGAAAGATGATGAGAACTTGGAGATGAAATATTAATGTAAGGATTAAACAATGATAATAACAAATGTCAAGGTTAGAGGTTTCACTAATGGTATATCAAACAAGTATAGTATAAACTCTTATTATTCAATTGGAAACCACACACAAAGGAGGTTCTAATTAGATTATAGATTGTTAACATGATTACATTAGTCATCTTATTTAATTAATGTTAATACTTGTAAATGTCTTCAAGCATTCATGATTATAACTTATGTTAACAACAAATCAAGTTCCTTTCATATCTCAGGTGTCGGTTATACCATACAGTATGGGCTATGAAAGTGTCAAGTATTTGTTGTACCAAATGTTATAAAACATAAATTAAGATTAGTCATTTAACAAGCAAAGTATTAAAGAGTGAAAAAGATAACAAATATAAAACATGTTAGTATCAAACATTAAAGTTTATATTAAGTTTACACTATACTTATTCTTACACCATTAGTGTAACCTTTTCACCTTGACATAATAAACTTAGCTAGACATAATGAAAGAAAAAAAATAAACAAAATAAGAACATGAATAAGATTCAGGTTAACTAAGTAAGTGAAAGGAAATAAAAGGCATAAACTTGATATTAATGAAAACAAAGCATAAACATTACAAAAAATACAAAGAGAGAAAGCAAGAGCATGATCTTGATCTAGACACTAAAATGCCTAAATGCATGGCAAATGCCTCCTTTTATAGGCCAAAATTGAGAACTATTGATTTGATGACTAATTGATAAGTGGTTGGTCATGGCAAATACCTCCTTTTATAGGCCAAAATTGGGAACTATTGATTTGATGACTAATTGATAAGTGGTTGGCCGACTCTTGACTTGGTGATAATCCTTATCTTCTCTTATCTGCCCAAAACGTCATTGATAACATCAAAATTAAGCCACTTGAAAACATGAAAGTTGTAGAAAATTATCTCAGCTTTTTTATGTAAAAAATTTAGCTCATTTCGACTTCTAGAACTCCAGATATGGTCAATATACTGAACAGTGCTCGGGCTGGAGGACAGATTCGGGCTTCTTTGTTGTTGCTACAATTTGGACTTGAAAATGATCTTTTTAGATCTTGGGCTCCATATGAAAGTTGTAGGCCTATGTCTTACCTTTCCATCCATATAAAGTAGACCTAAATCTAAGATCTATAACTCTAGATATGACTTAATTACCAAACAGTGTTCCAGTTTGGATTGCACCGACATCTATTTTCTAAGTTTGGTCATCTCTTAATCCTTTCAATTTCAGTTCTTAAATTCATCAATCGATCCTTTTATTTATGTGATAGGCCTATATTTAAAATGAACATTTACTAGAAATTAAAGGTATCTTATATTATTAGATATATTATTATAAAACATGCTTTAGTTAAGGAGTTATTGATACTTCAAGTGCAAAATGATGATATAAAACCTTGATAAAATTGCACTTTTAAGTACTAATCAATAATCCTTTGTTATGAATAAATCAAAACATTAAATTCTTTTTTATTCTTTGTGATTTTATCATAAAAAACATCCATAAAAAAAATACAAACACACACATTCACTTTCACTATATTTTGTTTTTGGATTTTTTTTATTTACATCCATATTTGCAAGCTATAAATTATAAAAATTCAAAATTAAACAAAAAATACATTAAACAATTTTAAATTTATAAAATAAACCCAAAAAAATCCAGGAATTGCAGGGAAGGCCTTCTAGAACTGCAAGAATGGTGGCGGCGCATCTACTCCACGCGCAGCCATCACTAGCAGTGCATCTGCTCCATGCGTGACAGTTACTAGTGGTGCGTGGATTCATAAGCAAAGCAAGAATGAACCAAAAACATAAAAAAATAGAAGACATGGTGTCTGTGATTGAAGAGGGAAATCGTGCGTTTGTGGAGACAGGCAACAGTTTTGCCCATTCTCTGGTTGGTGGAGATGAGGTTGTTCTGTGGTGTTGCTTGTGGTCAGTTATAGAAGATAAAGAAAAGCAAGGGTTGTCTTGGCTAGTCTGTGGTCATTATTGTTGAAAAGACCGAAAAAGAAAAAGACATTACTGAGGGGAAGGCTTAGACCAACTGAGAGGAGTGTAAGGCTACTTTGGGTGCAGGGGAAGAATGACCGGGATGAAGAGTGAGGGGTTATCTTGTGGCCAATTGTGGTTAGCTGAGGAGGGAAAAAGAAGCCAAAAGGAAAAAGCTGGGAGGGATACTTTGGCTTTAAAGTAGAGAAGATAGAGAGGTAGCAGCCGCTGGTTGGGTAGAGATAAGTTTAGATTTAGGGTTTATTGTTATTCATTTTTTTTTTTCAAAATTGTCCCCTTTTTTGTGTGTTGTGTAAACTAGAATTTATAGGAGAAGTGTGACTTGGTCTTCAAACATGGTCCCTTAACTTTTTCTTTTTACCTTTTCTTTTGATTTTTCTATTGTTTTTGTATTTTTTTAAAATGAGAAAATCAAAATTGACTCAATGAAAAAAATCAATGATTTAAAAAATGACGTGTGAAAAGTCGAATGTGTTTGAAATACCTTTAAAATTTAAATTCTTTTGAGACAATGCTAAAAATGATGCAAATATATTTAAAAAAATATTTTTTGGATTTTCATTGTTTTTTAACTATTTTTAGACTTTTTGAAAATTTTATTAAAAAAATGGGTCAAAAATTGGGTTGCAACAAGTGTATCTCAATGCTTTTTAAGATGACGTTTAGTTACTATCTTGGAATAGAAAAGACAAAGACAATGAGAACAAAGAAGGCAAGACAGAAAAAGTGATTGTCTTTGTATTCTATTTGGTTACGGTAGATAAATCATAACAAGACACACACACACACACGTACCCCTCTAATATGTATTACTATCAAAATTACATATTTTAAAAATTAATAAGACTTACACACACTTTGGTTTATATTGAGTTTTGAAATTAATAATATTATGATGATCATAATTATAAAACCAATATTGGCCAAATAAGTTGACTCGGGACGTAGCCGACCTAGGGTCTTGCCTCAGATCGACCCACAAGTCTAGTTTTAAAACTATAATAGTAAACAATTTTATACTTACATTGACTCTGGTCAACTCGGGTTGACTAACACGACCAAAAAATTAATGTCTTCTTCCAAGTGCAAAAGTATCGAAGTAATAAATAACCGGACAAGATTGAGGTCGAACCATAGGGAGGCTAATTGTATAAATTATAGATAACAATAATACAACAACAACAATAACAATAACAATAACAATAACAATAATAATAGTAATAATAATAGTAGTAGCACTAATAATAATAATAATAATGAAGAAGAAGAAGAAGAAATTGATGAGAACTTTGAGATGGAATATTAATGTAAAGATAAAATAATGATAACATCATATATCAAGGTTAGAGAATCCATTAATAATATTTCAAACAAGTATAGTATAAACTATTATTATTCAATTGGAAATCTTACAAGAATACGAGCAACTAATAACTTCCGTATAGTTTCCCTTTAAATAAATACCAACTTCCTATGGAAATGACATGCACGGGAATTTGATCACAGATTTCCAACAACGCTTATTGCAGATGGCTAAGAATTATGACCAAATAAATGCAAGCTGGGAAAATTAAGAAAATCCTATATTTTCAATTTCCACTGCCTTTTTTTCCTCTATTGGTAACAACTTTTTGTTTGCATATATGAATCTAAAACATGGTTAGATCAGCATAGTACTTATTAATCCATTCTTTAATAATCTTGATCTCTATCTTTCGCTGTGCGACCAACCATTCTGGATCAGTTTCCTCCGCAAAAAGAATATCCAAGCAATGAGACCCTGAAATTAATGCAGTGAATATTGTACTGTTAATTAGCATAAACTTCCACAAAATCCCCTTGTACAAATTTCACTGTTTTCACTTTGGTTATGGCATTGATGGTGCTTCCCAGCCAAAATTTGATCCTATTTTCTTGTTTCAAGTGAGGATGATTGAATGGAAGGGCGTGCTTACCATTGGCGGTCTTGACAGCTACAACAGTGTCTGAAATGTTCTCCAAAACCCTAGAAATACAGATGATCGGACATGTTAAATTTGGTTAGGTCTATATTTTATACCTGCGAATGTGACAATCAGAAGTCACAAAATCATTGTCTTTTGTCTTTTTCAATGTTGTTAGTTACTTACCCTCCACTACTATAAGGATCTCTTAGCCCGTTGGAGAAGATGATATTGCTAGCAAACCTTTGAAGAATCAATTTTATACTCTACATAGTAAAAAGTAATAAAGATTAAATTTTTGTGGTGATATATATGACCTCCCCGATCGAGGTCAAGATCAAGAAAATAAATAAATATACAATGAAAGAAAAAAATTAAAAAAAAGAGGTGTTAATAGAAGATTAAGGAGTTAATTAAAAGGAGAAATTAATTAAAGAGAACATACATGACCTCCGTAATAGGTAGTGACCCAATGAGGACGAGTTGGGACACCATACAAACTCTTGCAATGCTCTATATAGTCTTCCAAATCAAAAGGATCTGGTGGGAACATGGAATTATTCCCAACACCAATAGGTATCGCCATCTCGCTGCATGTCTAAACACACAACATTCAATTTTTAAGATTAAACTTGTGAGAGTATATAAATTAAGAGGGTCCCCTCGATACCTTCGATATATATCACTTCAACACTAATTATTAATTAATTAATCATGGAATAAAAATAGATATATTAGAGGAAAAAACTAAAAGCACTAGGAGAATAAGTTAAAATTCTCCTTATATTTTATATGTAATTTTTAATATATTCTTTGTTATGAAATCAAACTTAACATAATTTATTAACATAAATAACTATGAACAAATGGATTTTTACACTACATGATAATTCAATTTCATTTTCAAATTTATTTTTGTAATAAAGCAGGTGGTGAGTTTGAGTGTCTCGGTATTTCCATTATTTTTTAAAGGAAATATCTACTAGAAAAATATAATAAAGAAAGATTTAAAATATAAGAATAAATTAAGAGTAATTAAATTTGCGGGCACATATTAGAGATTAAGTCTACAATATAAAGATAAGCTGAGCTAATTACCCAACAATTTATAGCCGAGTCTAGATAAAAATATTCAAATAACTTGTGTATTCAAAGCGTGACATGTGGCATCAGTTTTCTTAAGTGCATGTAATAAAACTAGTGGAACCACTATTTCCCATGAAATGATATTCATATCTGATTGAAATATCAGTCACTTGTTTAAATTGTTGATTATGCCTGTGTGTGAGTGAAAATAGTTTTTTTAGGAGAAAAACATCAATAAAATAAAAAGAATAAATTGAAGACACGATGGTTAAAAATGATAGATAAAAAAAAATATTAATGTCCTAACACTAATTGATATTAATTAAAGACGAATTGAAATTATCTTTTTACCATCTAGAGCCATGTTTGTTTTATAAAAAAAATATTTTTCTAGAAAATTATTTTGTAAAATATTTTCTTAATAAATAAGTTATTTTTACACATTTTTGAAAATGATAAGGAAAATATTTTCTTAAAAAAACAAAATATTTATTTTCATTTATAGTTGTTGGAATTATAATAAAAAGATGAGAGAAAGCGATGTTGCTCATGATAATAACAATAGCTGAAAAGGTCATAATATTAATAATTATATATGATTGTGATTGGTATGACTATATAAATGATAATATTTATAGTGATAATAATGCTGTGTTGGGTGATGAAGATTGCCACGATAATGATAATGACGGAAGATAATAGTGGCAAGATAGTAATTGCAATGGTGTTCAGAAGGTGTGGTGGTGGTAGAAGAGTGGTTATAATGATTAATTATTGGCAATAATGATGGACTCCGGCAAATAGATGGTGGTGGTGATGCAAAAATAGTGGTTGCTATACTACAAGCGTGAAGAGTAGTGGTTCACAATTTTAGTGAAAAATTTAGCAAACTGCATATAATACAAATCAAATATTAAGTTATCTTAAATTATATTAAAAACCTCAAGCAATTATGGAGGGAAGAACGGAAATAAAGTGAAGAAATAATTGTCATGCGGATTAAATTACTAAAAGAGTAATTATTTTACCTGCCATCGCCACCCCACAGCTGTTTCAGATGGGTCGGTGCGTGCATTGACATAGCACGAGAGGTTTCCATTATAAGCAACAAGACCACCAAATATTCTGCTTAGAATATCATCCGCAAAACCACCGCCATCGATGCCCTTACAGACCTCGTTAATTGGATATGTTGGTGGCCCGTTGTACTGAGCAGCACTAGCATACATTGTGTCTAAGTGATCCTTGAGCTTACTGGCATCAGTCAAGGGACTGCAGCAAGGAAAATTACGTGGTATAGTTAATAGATCAAAATATATACCAAGGCTATATATTAATTAGCATGTGAGATTATATTGAATATATATTCAGTTGAACAAGCAGCGTTAAAGAAATATATATATATATATATATATATTACTTGCAGGTCTTGAATTTCTTGCTAAGCATTGAGAGACCATCGGGTTTAGAAGCAAGTTCATCAATTTCTGACCATGACGTTTTTATAGTCTGGTAGCAAGTCTCACTAGCTTCCTGCACTCGCAAGATTCCCACGTATAAAACAATATTATTTATCTTATATATATATATACTTTGGATCGATTAAGAAAACTAATTTAAAATGAGAAAATCAAAGGTGAAAACTCAAAATATATTACTCTAAAGTCCTTGGTGACTATAGAATAGTATCCATCCTGTGGTGTGATATCGTCAAAATAAAGAATTGGTGCTGATGAAGCCAAGGCTCCGAGGGCAATGTGAGGGTACTTGAGCCGAAACCATGAAGCCAGCACTAACAAACATGTAGAGAAAGAGAATTAAGGAATCTAAGTCTTCTTCAATAATATCCATGGAGAACATATAGTACTTATCCACCTACTTCCACCATATGATCCTCCAATGACGATAACTGGAGAATATAGAGCCCTTAGTGTCTCCTTTATGTGAATGATAATGGCTGCATAGTCTGCCATAGCCTGGGCTGAGTTGAAATACCCTAGTTTGCTTGCATCCTTCAAGGCTTCCTCCCTTGATCCAAATGGGATTGATTTTCCATAATATCTGTGCTGATCGATGACATAAATATAAATATAAAAAAAATATTATCACCAATCATTAGTTCTATTTGAACGTACCAAAGACAACATATATACAAATACAAGCATAGGCAAGCCTAATTAAATTAAGCGAACTAATTGTTTCCGTACCTCAATATACACCAAGAGAGAATTAAACTGAACAGCGTTATCAACTAGAAATCCAATAGCGGCAAGATCTCCATCAATCGGTGCTTCTGCACCAAGATAAACTAAGATTGGTGCACTAACATTCGCGCCACCCCAATACTTAGAATTGATCAAATATCGTTGCAGAAATGTGTCATAGCTCTCAGGCCTATAGTTGAAGTGATCGAGTGTTTGCTCGTAAAAAAAGGTTTCAAAATCTTCTCCGTCAAATTCACCCGAGGTAGTTTTATCAGGCTGGTCTCGCCAAACTCTTGGCCCTATTGGACTAAGCCTTGGAATGGTATTAAGACGTTTTGCTGTTGCAGTGGTTAAGGAAAGCAATAAGAAAAACTGGAGAAGAAATAGCCTTTGAAACATCATGGCAAGATGTGTCCAGCGGCCAGCTAGGTTTGTTGTTTTGAGGTTTCTCTGGTTATCCAAAGCTTGCATCAGAGCCATCCTTAAATAATAAGATCCCCCTTTACTTTGGGAAGACTCTGACTTTTACACCCTCCCACTTTTATTGCACTTGAGGATCACAATAGTTGCAAGAATCTGGCTTCAGGGGAGTGGCGCAATATCTTTATGAAAATCCAGGTTTGCTTTCGAGTTTTACTAATTAATCAATGAATTCCCAAGTCATTCGTGTATATTGTTGGATTAGTGTGGATCTATAAATCGGTCCCATTGATCCAATGATATATGTAAGTTTATTTTATCATATTTTGTTAATATTTAATGTTACCAACTAATCAGGTATCTAGATTTTGGACATCATTATTGTTGTATTGATGTCTGTCTACATCATTAAATTTATTTGATACATTTAACACAATAGTATTGTCTAAAACTATAGATATGAAACCATAACCTAAGCTCTTGGGCTACAAGTTAATCATATTAATATATTTTTATTCAGATCAAGTGAGGTCCTGATTTACCAGGTCAATTGAGTAACATTAAATTAATTTTTTATTTTATTTTTTAACAAACTTACCCTGGACCAAGTCACAGCTAGACCCGCCTGGCAGGAACTTGTGAAACATGTTGACGCGGTCTTGATGCGTTCTAGAAGAGAGTCAATAACAGGAGGAGGCAGATAGGATCTTTGCCACCTTGATTGCGCAGTAGAAGGCATTCATTTGCGGCCATGGATGGATGGCTGTAGATATTGAGCAACACCTGGTCACGGCTAAGAATTATTAACCAAGCATCAAGTTGATAAATAATGAAGGTATTTATGATCAATATTTCGAAAAATGTTTCGAAAAAACTCTGTTTTTGTTCAAAGATAGTATGGATACCGTTTAGGAAAAATCGATGCATCACATCAATGAAGGTATTTTGTGATCAATATTCAATAACTTTGATAACTATTTTTTATTTAATTATATAATAATAAAAAATACGTGTAAAATCAAACACTAATTAAATATTATAATATTTTTTATTATATTTATTTGAAATTATAATAATAAAAAATAAATCAAAATATTTCATAAAAACAATTTTAAAATCAATCAAATAATAAATAATAAAAATAAAAGAAGAATGATGGAAAGAGGGGGAATAAAAAAAACTTATTAAAAGAATTAAAGGGGTAATGATTATCCTATTCACTTATTCACTATTTACTCTTTCACAAATAATTATGAATTGAAATAGTTATTTTTTAAAATTTTTAATTTAATTTTTAATTTTTTGTTTTGTATAATTAAAGCCTTTTAAGGTCAAAGTAATAGCCAATCAGTTCTCTTTTTTAGAGAGATGGTGAAATTGAAAATAAAAGATCAAAGTGAAAAATATAAATAAAATAGGTGGAAGATTCTAATGCCATGAAAAAATTTAATATGGTCCTTCATTTTTTTAACTTAATAGATGATCAGTTCCTTAGGTTTTCTAAAATTTAATTTTGATATTAAATTTTATTTTCATCATTTTCAAATTTTTTTTGGAGGAGAGAGAAAAATCTCTAGATTTCATCATAAAGAGAGAAAGCTCATTATTAACACCTATTCTTACTATAAAATAGTTAAAATTGGTGTCTGTTTTAAACCTCAACATAGCCTAAAATATCATATGTAAATCGAGGATAAGATATTTTATTTAGCTTAATTTATGGTTTGTACCTCTATTTTTTTATTTATTAGATTAATAAGTTAGTTTCTTGATGTTCTAATTGTATTTGTAAGGTATTTTAGGTTGAAATGGATTCAAAAATAATTTTCTAGGTAAAAACTCTTTCGCTCTAATTTTCTAACCACCACAGTGGTAGTCGGAATATGGAGTGGTAGATGACACATTGTCTATAATAATAAAAAACATGTCATAGATTTCTTTTTCAAGAAAAATAGGGCAAGCAACCTTAAAATAAAAAAATCTTAAAAGGCCAAAGCGAGGCCCATACACCTCGGCTTGTCCTTTCAAATGCCCAGGTTGTTGAGTCATTGAACCGTGCTATTAGACTTCTTTTCAGCTCTTTTTTAGTATATTTAAGTTAGATATAAATTTATATAAAAAAAATTAAACCCGATTAAATCTATGACTAGAATCACAACTTTAACAAGTTAAGTTATATAACTTGGGGTATTTTTTTATTTTTTATGTATTTTTTTGTCCATCAATTTTTTTTTAACAAATGCAATATCTCCCTTTGTTATAAATGAACTCCTTTTTATTTAACTTAAAACTAAAAGAATGCTATTTCATTTAAATATCTATCATGTTTTTTTTTTTAAAGGATTCCATTCAAAAAAACTAACATGCAATTTATTGTCATTAAAAAAACTATTAAGACTTGTATTGCAAGTTTTATTGATTTATTTAAATATTATTTTTCACCATTTAAATTATTGAATATTGAGATAATTAAAGATTTAGGTTTTGTTTATTCTTCAAGATTCTCCACAAGTTTTGCATTTCCAACCATATTTATTCAAGTAAAAATAAATCTAATGTATTTCTATCTTAATATTATATAAACATATTGTTTACTATATAATTAATTTTAAATTCATTGTTAAAATCTATTTTAATTTCAAATAAATATGTTAACAATATCTAATTTTTTCACACTTTAAAATAAATATGTACTCTGATTTGTGACACAGCATGTACGTGTGTTAATTCTAATTAAAAATGTAAGAAATTAATCTCACCTATTATTCCAAGTTGATTCTTAGACTGCATGAAGCATATTAACAATAATGTCATTTATTTCTTCCAAAAAAATATTTAATTTTTTGTTTTTTTAAATAAAAAAAAAGTATATCTAATTTGATTTAATAAATGTTACGTTCCAATAAAATATTTTGGATATATTGTGTCTTGTTTGTGACCAGTAATTTTCTCACTATACTTGTGACAGTCCTTTTCACCTCTTTTTCTCTTACCTTTAATATTAAATAAATTTAGATTTAATTCCTTATAAATCAAAATACAATATTGTTCTTTGTTTATTTTCTCTACCAATATTTTAGTTTAAATAAATGTTTGATAATTATATCTTATAATTAAGAGAAAACATTATTCTCTGGTAATCATGGAAAGATAGATTTTTTGTTAATAATAAAAATAATTTGAGAGTTTTTGTAATGATAATATTTCTTTTAAAAGAAAAAAAATAGGATAAAAGAGATTGAAGTTTCGATTTAATGTCAACAAAAAAGACTAGCAATGACCTAAAGGCTTCTTCACTATTTTTTTTTGGTTATTTTTTTTAAGCTATTTTCATTGATTAAGTTATAATTTACAATGCCAGTAAATTTTAAAAATAGTGATGCATGTTGCTTTAATTTTGATTCAATGAAATTACTTAATTCATGATAAAAAAAATATCATGTTAATCGGTTGTTATTGTTTTTTTAATTTTATTCTTTAAAATCAAACTGATTGGAAATGGAGCTTATTATATGTTTTGATTTGCTTTATTTTGAGTTATCATTATCTTATAAAATTATAAATTTAATAAGTTGACTTGAGTCTATCTAATATATGATTGTTTCAATATTTTTTTTCTAGAAAAAATATTTTTTAAAATTTTTATTAGTTAAACTATGTTTTTACCAGTCATTCATATTGTTTTTTAACCCATCAAGTTACATGAAGTCAAACCTTATATGGTTTAAATTTTTTTTACTATTAGAAAAATGCTAACACCTAAATACTTTTAAAAAATATTTTAAAAAAATTAATCAGACCACAACATAAACATAGGCTTAAAATTTAGTGATATGTTATAAATGACAGAATAATTATTATTCTTTTGTTATATATATTACAATATAGCTAAGACATGTGTGGAAAGAAGTGTAGTTTTCTTCACATGTTACTAGGAATTGCTAAAGTGCTTTTTTTTTTAGTTTTTTAGTTTTTTATTTATTTTTCTATTTTTTAAAAAATTATTTTTATCAATTTTATTTTTTTAATTTTAAGCTGGTTAAGAATTTAACTTTATAATTATTTTTCCTTGAAATATTGTGAATTGCTACAATATTTCTCTACATAGCTTTTTTTGTTATGATTTTTTTAAAATTGTTTATAGATTTTTTTATATTGAGCTGGTTGAGAATTACAATTGTAGTTTTTCACACAAAACACTGTGGATTGATATAGTGTTTTTCAACTTGATTTTTTTATTTTTTTATGATTTTTAAAAAATTATATTTATTGATTTTATTTTTTTAATTTTGAGATAGTTGAGAATCTAGTATTGCAATTTTTTTCTTTAAAACATTATGAATTGCTACAGTATTTCCTAACATAATATTGTTGCATCAAATTAAATAGTATAACTTTACATCAAATTAGAAGAAAAATATTGAGCTGGTTGAGAATTACAATTACACTGTTTTTTTTTATCTTATGATGCTTTTAAGAATTATCTTTGTTAATTTTATTTTGTTTCATATTGAGTTAGTTGAGAATTACAATTACAAGTAAGGCTAAATCATGTAGGAAAGAACTATAGCTTTCCTCGCAAAACACCATTGCTACAATGTTTACAACATGGTTTTCTTTGTGTTTTTTTGTGTTTTATTTTTAAAAAAAATTATCTTAATCAATTTTATTTTTTTAATATTGATCTGGTTGAAAATTTAGTTTTGTAATTTTTTTTCTTTAAAACATTGTGGGTTGTTATAATGTTTCTCCAAAAAAGTCTTTTTATTATGATTTTTTTAAAATTATCTTTGTCGATTTTATTTTTTTAATATTGAGTTGATTGAGAATTAGAATTACAATAAAGCTAATTAATATGAGGAAATCACTTTACCTTTCCTTACAAAATAATGTGAATTTCTACAATGTTCTTATACATGATTTTTTTATTATGATTTTTTTAATATTAATTTGATTGATTTTACTAGGAAAAATATTGTAATTTTCCTTACAAAACATTATGGATTACTGTAATATTTTTCCTCATAGGTTTTTTATTTATTTTTTTAAAATTATCCTTACCAATTTTTCTTAATATTGAGCTGGTTGAGAGTTTAACTTTATAAAAAAAAATTTTATTAATAAAAAACTATATTATATAGAAAAAATATTGTATACTCCCTCACAAAATATTATAAATTAATACAAATTATTTTCATTGCAAGTCTTTCATAATCCACATAATATTTTTTATTATATAATATTAACTCTATTATATTTTTAGTTTCTATTAATTATCTACTATTAATTTATAATTATATTACTATCGAATACACATTATTGATTCATAAATCAATGCATGTCATCTCATATAATGGTAATAGAAGTAGCTAGCACACGCAAGAATAATCATCGAATGTTGGAAAGAGTGCACAACATAGTCAAGAGCGGTGCAAGGGTCACATAAATCATGAAGCCTAGAAGTACAATGTGTCACACGATCAGGCATGGTCCCGTAATTAAAAAAGATATATTTTCTCCAAGAGAATTTATTGAATTTCTACAAATGCATCAAGTAAATACAAGGGTGTTTTTTTAATAAAAAAAAAATCATCCAAGCGATAATTTAGTCTTCGTCAAGGTATTTGGTAGATTTGTATAAATTCTTTAATTTCAATTACATATGAAGAATGGCATCAATAATTCTTCCAAGAATTATGATAGTAATTGTGGACCATATGATATGAATGGAAGAGCTCTCGTCAATCACATAAATTATGAAGGCTTTTGGCTGGGTGCACTAGGAGTCCTTCTGGAAAAGCTACAGCACATCCACACTCATAATTCGAATGTGGTCCAAAATAAATCTTATTGTAAATCAATGTGTTCCATTCCAAAGACACAAGCATCTCCTCTCCAGCTTTAAGGATAAGCTTCAAAATATGTTCTTTTCCTTTTTTTTTTATTGAGGACCACATCTGCAGCAAATAATTCTTTTTCAAGCTTACAATAATTATCATGAATTCTGGAGAGATGAGAATCAACTTCTCTCGCAATCCAAGGGCTACATGTGAAGGTCGAAATGTTGTTCATATGGCACCAGCTGTTTCCTTAGGTTTGTAGTTGCAAGGATAAAAAAAAAAAATGAATAAATAAAGGAAAGTTACCAGATTACTATACGGGGTAAATTCTTCGTAGCTTATTTACAATTTAGTTAAATTGGATTGAATTGAAGAGATGTGAATGATATGGGGTGAATTTGACAAAAATATTTTACAGGAATGACTTGACAATGTATATTGACACAAATTGGGGTTCAAAACATTTTCATCAAAAAGGGGGAGGAAATAAAGGGCCCTACCGGGTTCGAACCGGTGACCTCTTGATCTGCAGTCAAATGCTCTACCACTGAGCTAAGGACCCAAGCTGTATTCCGCTTGGATACATAACATATAATAATAAATATTTAGAAGGACGATATCTGTCACCATGGTTGCCTGAGGCAATGATTGTTTTTGTGGCTTTTGGAAAAAGTTAATTTTTTCTGTTTTAAATTAAATTATTTTTTTAGATTGTATTGGTACAATGATATCAATAATAAATTTTAAAAAATAAAAAAATTATTTTAATATATTTTTAAATAAAAATATATCAAATGCTGCTTGAATTTAACGTAAACCTTCTTTTAATATTAACTTATTCAATTATCGTGGAGACTTTTATTTTTCTGGATTCAATAATTAGTGGTGATTTTTTGTGTTTTAATTGGAATCAAATTTTCTGATCACGTTATTTATATATTCACAGGAATTTCTTTAATTTCAAAATTTGAAAACTGAGGAAAAAAAAACTTGTTTTCTTAATCATCAAATCAATTTTTACTCTTTTATGGATTTATAAAAAAGAGTGGAAATATGTATACCATGGGTGATTGAATTTGAATCCGGACGCTTTCTAGCATCTCCTTATTCAATTATCCTAGGAAATGTTTTTTTTTTATTCAATTGTTAGTGGTATTTTTTTAATTAGTTTGTGTATCAATCAAAATCAAATTCCTTTATTATATCAATTTGATGTTTTTAAAATACTTTAATAAAATTATTATTATTATTATTATTATTTCAAAATCCAATCCGAGAAATAAGAAAAATAATCAAATTAGTTTTAATGATTTTTTTTTTTGACCATCTAGTTCATCTTTACACTTTTCATTCCATAAAAATTCAATCTCTTTTCCTAATTTATCGATAACATATTAACTATCAATTAAAAACTTCTGCTATAATGGAAAGAACTGTAAGAGCTTGAAAATAAGTTTTCTTCCTCGATAATAAAAAAGATATGTGTACAAAATATCAAATTAGATATTATTCTCCATTCTAAATAATGATATAAAATTGAAAATTCTGGGATTTTCTTGCATCATTACACCTATAATCTAGACATAAAAATCACAAAACTATTCTGTAAGGATTAAAAAGTTATTATACAAAAATCATATACTTTATACAATGTCCATGAAAAGATGGCCAATTTCATGGCTCCTCGGTCCATAAGCCAACGAATCATTCGAGAACTCGTTTGGATTGAAGACCCAAAATCCTGTTTCTGTAGATTCTTAACATAAAAAACTCTCATGGTGCACTCAGCAATGCAGGAAGCTAAAGGATAGATGGGAATCACAGTTAGGAGCCAGATCGTAATTGTATAACTAATTATGCAGATTAGAACAGTGATTAATGAACAATATCCAATTATGTATATGGAAATAATTCTCTGTAAGAGCGATGGTGTAACAGGTATTACAAGGCAGCCGGCTAAAACAGCTATGCTTCAAAAGCACCCAAAGTTAATACACACCAATAATCTGTTTAACAAACGACGCAAATCTCCACGAAACGGCCAAAAAATAATTTAACCTTTTCCGATATAATTGTGATCCATATGATACATCTGTTGACAAACGAAGCTCAGCCAAAAATGAAAAATTGATGAACAGCCACAATATATGATAAATGAATGAACAAGAGAGAATGGAACAAGAAACAACCGCCTCGAAAGAAAAAGCTAAGACTCGCACAATATCATCAAAACACCCCAGGCCCCCACCACCCACCCAGTTGAGAAAAGGAAAAATCACTATCTCAGCTAGCAGCAGTAGTACATAAGATACATCTCAGCCGAGGAACACCAGAAACGGTTTCCTCATCCTCATCATCATCATCGCTATCGTATTCCGATAGCCCAGAAGTGGCTCCACTCCCTTTTCTGCTACTAACAGAGTGCATAGAATCCATAAGACAAGACACGTGATAAGCGTGACAGCAAAAGAATGCGACAACTGATACATCTCGTATAGAGAAGGGATCAAAACACATGCAACATCTTGTTTCTCCCCTGGTTTTTGACTTAACCTCCATGGTTCTTGCAATCGCTGTTCTCCCAGCTGCTTGTGAATCCCTACTGCCATCCCTTTTTGCTCGAGCATCTTCTTCTTCGTTGCTTAAGCAAATTGCCCTTCTCGCTTCTTTGTAGTATTTGACCAAGAGATTTACACAATCAGCCTGTGTGTCTCAAAACAGCATCAGAATGTTAACAACTAGCAAATATTGTCTCTCTTTAGATGAAAAGAAAGGGCACATGAAGCATGATACCTTAAGAATATCATTGCACCCATGTCTCAAAGATGTTTCAGTTCTGTAATCAGTGATAATTTTGACTAGTCGATCCCTAAGCCTGAAATAACAGTGTATAAAGATAAGAAATTACACACAATGAACAATAACCAATTCATAAGTTAAATTTTCAACTTTTCTGCAACTCTGGGAAAATGTCATCTTGAAGCATAATCTAATTACCGTTTACAGAAAAAGTAGCATCTTCATACCAGGACAGACTATATGGAAGCTAGGAAGTAGCATATCATCAAATATGATGTGCAAAAATACAGCTTACTTATTGGTAGTCACTCAGAGCTTGGTGGTTAATGCTAAAAAAAATCACATTGCAGCCTAGAATGTATCTAGGCTACTTCATATGTAACACTGATTAAATTATAGCAAATTTTGCATCCAAAAAAGGAGAATAGATAGCATTCTAATTTGATTAGGACTGTGGTCCCTTAAATTCTACTTAAGAGAACAGGCAATCTTGGGGTGGGCTGTTTCACATTGGATTTTATTATGAGGGTCTATTGGAATCAGTGTTCGCTAGGAGAGACAGTAATAACATGTTTGCAGTTTAGTCATGTGTATCTCACATGCTGTAAAATATGTTTTTGGTGACCAACTTCAGACAAAAAAAATTCAGACTTCAATTATACCCCTTCTTATTTCTTCCTAACAAGGTTATTTGCAAACTGATCTCATGGATTCTAAGCCATGGATAAATTATTTTCAAATACCTTGGATTATTAAATGTTGTCCTCGTGTTTTTCAAAACAACTAGATTGCAAAACCTTCATTTAAGAACAGGGGATGATTAATAAGGAATTAAACAAAACAAGTTATCAGACATACTAACCGGGGTATTTCCAAGCCATTGGGCACCATATTTACAATGTATAAAGGATCAAGATTGCCAACAGTGTGCTCCAACAATACCCCCACCTGCCATGTTGCAGAAAAGAGAAGGAAACTCAATGAACATATGGATATGTTGAATCACAGGATGTTTGAAGAAGAACAGCAATCAGTAGAACAAGTCCAAAATGTACCATTTCAGGTTTGTGAAGACATTGCTTAATTAATTCTTCCCATAGCTCATCATCGTGCTGCAGGGTTACAAACTCTACAGCCTGCACCCAAGATAAAACTTTTCTTATTTCTGCCAATAATCCCAACATAAAAATAAATATGATGGTTTCAACCAAATATGATAAATACCTCTTCAATGTCCCCTAATTTATTTATGATGACAGCTAGCGCCTTCTTTGAGTTTCCCATTCTTCCAAGTATGAAGACTTGCTCTCTTAAAAGATCTCTTTTGACACAAATGTCATATGCCTGAGATGTAAGAGTTCAACCAGTCAATTCATTAGTGAATTACTGAAGGAAGGGTTGGCATACATTGACTTGAAACGTCATAAGTGTCCATTTATTGACTGTTCAAACCTTCTCAAGGGTGTAATGTTGGCTGCTCCGGAGAAAAGGTAGTAGCATTTTCAGATCATAATCTGCATAAAGCTCTACCTGTCTCAATGAAAATAAAGCTCACAGCAATCATTATATATTGAAGACTGCAGAGACACGCACACAGGCAATAACCAGACATGAGCTATTGAGCGGCTCGTGACCAAAATAATTGTCAGCAAGGTGAACAGGATGGATCATTGGGGAGAAACCCCTGTTATGGCTCCTCTCAGCAGTTAAAAATGGATCTTATAGTGTAAGAAAGAATAAAATATAACCTGTACTAAACTGAAGCTTCAAAACAAAAGGCATAACAAGTGGCTCCTTTTAGATGAGTGACTTGATCATGATGGCAGGTAAATTCAAATTAGCAGACAAAACAGCTAAGACAGCAATGATAATGTGAAAATGGGTGTGCAGCTTACATGCATCCATGGCATCCAAAACACATTTTCATGGCCTGTTAGGATGTAAAAACTTCTTTAATGAGAGTAAATGTAAATCTCTGTTCATGTCACTTCAATTTTGACACTCCAGGTCACAGTGTTCATGATTGTTATGTTCTTATCTACAGAACATAATTCTACTAGCAAAGGAAACCAAAACCTTTACAGAACGAACTGCCCATGAATTTAACAAATTGTAGATAGAAAAAGATATAGAGAAAAAAAAATATGTAGTCAGCCTTCTCCATACTTGCATATCATGAAAATCCTTTCCTGCATGTGGATTTGCTTCAAATAAGGCATGAAGATATAAGTGTAGGAAATATCTTGAATCACACTTATTGCCGGCAGTCAACAGTTGCGAGACAACTTCAGGTGGAGAAATTAAGTCTTTGTTCTGGATCAAGAGAGGAACTGTGTGCTTGCAATCAAGCATCATCAGTTGGACAACCTGTAATTGAACAAGCATAAGCTACAAAATTAAGAGGGGGCCAATCATATGATGAAATGGAACTGCTTAAATAGTACAGAACCTTGAAGCAAAAAGAAAAACCATCTATATTTTGCAATAATATGCACAAAGTATGAAATTTCAGATTCCAAATATCAATACTGGGGATCCTTTGAGGTCAATTTACTTGCAATACATATTCGTGAGAGTGTCTATATATCAGCAGAACTACTGGAAAATAGCAAATATCTAAAATGTTGTTTTCAAAGACCAAATTTAGATTGAAACTTATCATTTCAAATGGAGATACAAATCTGATCTTAAGTAACAATGGCAAAAGAGAAAGAAAACCAAAAAAAGGAAACTAACATACAACTATTTCACCTTATCCTGCAGTCATACCTTTTCAAGTATGGTATCATGTAAGTTGTGCTTTTCAATGAAATCAAATATATCTGGCTTCATGAGCTGAAAGGTAAAAGCCACCAAAGAAAACAAATAAGAAAGATATGTCAAATAGAATTAATACAACACCTTGTTTCCTGAATCATTTTAAACAAAGAGTGCTTTTCTTTGGGTGCAGATTCACTTGAACATGATGTACCAGAAAACACTCACATCAGCAAAAAGTGAAAAGGCTTTCTCATACTGCCCATCAATTACATACAACTCTGCTAGTGCCTGGTATAGAAAGGTGTTCCGATTAGTGACATGTGCCATCAAATTTTAGAAATCCAACAGCACACACCAGTTCTCTGACTAACCTCCTTGAGTGCATCCGTCATAGAAGAAGTATTTAGCTGAGGTTCTATAGCAGATATAACAGGCAATGCAGAATAAATCAACGGTGGCCAAGATTTAACAGTTGACAAGAGATCTTTATGAAAAGATGGATTTGTTGCCAGAGCTACAAGAGCAACCTGTGAAACAAAAACAAACAAGATGCCTTGATCATGAGCCACTACAATAGAAAAGTTATGAAAGGAAAACTGCATGAAGACATTTTCATTCTACCAACCTCATAAGCAGTATCACGAAGTCTAGGGTTTTCCGTTGGCATGTAAGGGACCAACACAGGAAGCTGACGCAAATGAGCAAAATGGAAAACCCATCTGCAAAAGAAAGCATCTGGTCAGTATTAACTAGGAATGCAGAGAAGATATCAAAATAGTTGCTTTTCTTACCTTTCCCATGCTGAAGCAGACCCTCGCAGCAATTTGGAACACAAAGATGCAGCTTCAGCATATTTCCTTTCCACGATCAAATGATCAAGATATCTGGATCCCACCTGTGGTCATAGCATAAAAAGTTAAGCCGTTACTTAATTTAAAATAACATGGATCTCAAAGGAGGACCACTTAAGCATACTTCTTTTTTGCTAAAATGGAAAATGATCATTACATGCAATTGCAGCATGAAACTTCATAGCCATAAACTGAAATAACACATTGAGGAAAAGAATTTGATGGGTAAGACAGGAGCACAACAATGCTTATGTCTTTAAATACTACATGTACCACACAAACTGAAGAAACCATTATCCACAAGAACCATTTACTAATCAATTTAGCATGATCTTTAAAATCTTGAAAACCATGCACTTATATAAACTGAATGCTCTGGTGTAACATACAACATGTTACTATTGAAACTTACAAGCATATGCAGAAGAAAATTAAAAAAAACCAGATCCATAACCATAAAGATAAATGAAACAAAACTCATCTGATCATTTGTGCTCTGACAAGGGAGAAGGGGTGGGGAGCAGTATTTTTAAAAAGAAACACCAAATTATATGCAGAACTTGTTAATTCATAAAGGAATACTTAACGAGAAAGAACCCTGGAAAAAATTTAGCTTCTTTACTGTAGCAAAAAGGTGTTCCTCAACAACCAAGTTCAGACAGAACATTGTCATTATTTAAGTATAACAGAAGTTCAATGTTGCAGTTGTTGTGCGAGACATGGCACACCTCTGCATCTTTTAAAACTGTATACCAGATAGACAAACCAAAATACCTCATCAACGAGTTCACTCCTTCCCTGGCCTGCTTCAACTGCTGCCAATGCTTTTTCATGCCAACCATGTTCTAGAAGCCACGCAATATGATCTTCAGCATCCCTAACAGAAATAAATATGTTAATTTATATCTGGAAAACCAATGGAGAATACATAAACAAATGCATGCCCACTACATTAATTTCTCTGGAAAACCAATAGAGAATACATAAACAAATGCATGCCCAGGCTGGTGAACAGGGGAGAGATGTAAGACTTTAATTGTTTTGATAAATGCAAACTCAGATGCCTAATACATAATGTCCATGATAAGTTTGTGCTTTTGAAGTTCACATGTCATAAGGGGTTCACTTCGAGGGGTGACCGAGTTTGCATTGTTAAATGAACGAAGTAGGCACTTCCAAACAGTGTTGATACATTAGAGAAGAGAATTATTCTTCAAGCAGCCTTGGTTTTTTTTTTTTTTAATGTTTCAAGCTTCAAACTAGAAGGTGTTCTAAAATTAATTCAGAACACCATCCGAACCACCAATATTGGGGAGTTCATAATGCAAGCAAAGAAATAAAACGATTCTATTTAAAAGCTAAAATACGAGTAAGAATCAATAATAACCTAGGCTTTGCAATCACCACATCCTTCGGGGAAACGATATAGTATAATGGTTCATCACCAGCAGCCCATTGACCACCAGCATAGCTGCTACCTGTATTCACATAGAAAAAGTATCACGCTATTTAAATGTAGTTCCCAAGTACAAAAGACCATGAATTTCAAATAATCCAACATGTTAACCTGAGAAAGGAGCATGAGCAAGGGAATAGTCCTTCGCCTTGTAATGCTCAAAACCATGCACAGGTAGGGCATCTGTTGCAAGTTCATCATTATTCCATGTAACAACTCGTACTTCTGGTCTCTGTGCATTGCCCTGATTAAAATAGACAATTCAGAAACTACAGTATCTATTTATTTCCACTAAAGAGACTTGCAAGCATGTTTTCATCTTTTAAAAATAAAAATACTGGCAGAAAGCAGCTCGATCACACTGAGAAGAACCATATTTTAATCAACATCCAATCATAAGCAAGCTGAAAACATAAATGAAATGTAACAAAAATGGAGACAGGCACAGAAAAGCAAAGGTTAGGAGCAGAGGAGAACAAGATCAATTAAAAAAAACAAAAACTTGTTCAAGTGATAAAATATCTGCAGAAAACACAATAAGTCTCTTCCTGAAAACAAATAATTTTCAGAAGAAAAAAGGAATGATCCAAAATGAGCAGAACCCTTGAGCCCATGGAAGAAAAGAATTCTATGACATAAAAAAAGGCTATTGCTAGCATTTTCAACAAGTAGAATACTAACTTTGAATTTACTCCTCTAAAAAATGTGCAAGTGGCAGGTCAAAAGTTTATATTTCAACGAAGTCCGGATAGTATGAAAGAGAAGATACCAGTCTTGATGAAATGGTGCTACTGAATTCCTTCTCTCCATCTTCTTCCACAGGAATATAAGCTAGAACAACCAAAGAATCACCAAATGGAGCAATTCCTGAAATATAATAGCTGGTTTGAAAAGAAGCCACAATATCCACCTGGTTCATCCTAGACACCGGAACATCCCTATATGTCCCATTAGCTCCCTTTTGCTGATTTGCTCTTATCGATGCTATTTTTACAGACATTCCCCACCCAATAACCAAGAGAGCATCATCCTGAACGTGATGGAATGCCACAAAGCCATAGATTTCAAAGACAGCAACATTCAAAAATCTAATAACAATGACAGAAATGACAGTTGAAGCTATTCAATCAAATGATGGGATCAACTCTTTAACTTACCTGCCAAACTAAATGCGGGAGCAAAAGCTCCGGACGCGGACTCCCTCGCGGTCTTTCAATAAAAGTTATTCTTCGATCATTAGCAGCATCATAAACTTTCACACCCGCATCATTAGCCCACGCAATGAGACTCGTTCTCCACTTCACAGCATGTATCGGACCTTCCCCAGAGTGCAAAACCTAATCAAACAAAATAATTCACAGCATTCAATAACAAAATCGGGGACCTCAAGCACCTACACCATACATACTAGTACATACCTGGTCACGGTAGCCTAGCCATTTCTTGGAGTTAAAATACAATTGACCAGCTAAACCACCAGCAACAAATCTTTTAGACATTTTTCCAGAATATTCAGGGTCTAAAGCAATTGCCTTCATCGGCCGATGATATTCAAACTTCAAAACCTTCTCGTCGGTGAAGAGACTATTAATTACAACAGTGCCATCGTCTGAACAACTTCCTATATATTCTCCTTCTATATCAAAGCTAAGATCATTAACCGCCGCTGTATGTGCCGCAAATTCCTTAACCTGAAACGCACAAATTTGATAATTAATGAGAAATCCAGAGAGAGAGCGAGGGAGAGAGGGCAGGAATGAGGTCTGACCTGGTTGCCGAGGAAATCGAGGATGTGAACGGTGCCGTCTAGAGTGCCGAGAGCAATCATGCGTTCGGCAACAGCAATACACGACGCCGCATCATTGGATAAAAGAGAAGGTATGCTACCTCCCATTCTTTGGTACTTGAGTCTTGGTTCCTCCTCCTCCTCCTCCTCCTCCTCTTCTTCTTCTTCATCGTCATCTTCCTCTACTTCTTCATCGTCTTCTTCTTCTCGCTCGTCGTCGCCATCGCCATCGACGCCATTCTCCGACGTAATTGGAGTCATTTGGAGGATTTTAGGGCTGGTGTTGAAGAGCAAAGAAAGGAATGAAGCAATGATTGAGATAGAGATCTGTGTGTTCGAGTTGTGTCGAAGACGGTGGTGCTGTTTCTCTTTTTGGTTAAAACAGTTGGAGTTTGAGAGGTGAATTTAACAGTCACTAAACTCTTGAAACACAAATAATTAGCCCCGTTATTTCAACAAGTAATTAATATATCCCTTGGTTAATTAATCTTTATTTGGAAAATAATTTTCTATAAAATGATATGTAGATGGAAGTTATCAAGTATTTAATATCTAATCTTTTTCAAATATTAAATAAAAATATAAAAAAATCTAAATTAAAAATCAACACAAGATTATATTAGATATTACGAGGACTAATAAATAATTATAATTATATGATAAATATATCTTGGTTTTGAGTTCTTTAAATATAAATTTTGCTATTTTTTTATTTACATATAAAATTCTTCAAAAAATTACCAAAGAGCATTTTTTTAATTAGTTTATTGATGCAATCCGCTCGTGAAAACATATGACTCTTTGTACCTCTGCTTACATTTTGCTTTGGAAATACAGAGTTTGGCACCATTTTTCTTTCCTGCATCCTAGCTTGAAGTCAAACATGGTCAAATGACTGATCAATTACTTTTAAAACTAGGAGGATTAAATTGTTAGTTTAATAAAACTAAAAAGACTAGGTTATAATTTTCTCTAGTTTAATTATTAATTAACAAGGCAACAAAAAAGTGATGACGACTTATGGATGCCACCTGTCCATTGTTTTACTTTTTATCAACTCAACTCGGACCTGTTTGGAATAAAAAAGTTCCTTCTATTTGGGGTTTTCCATTGGTTTGCTCGGATGTGCCCAGGGTTAATTGAAGTTACATTTGACATGAATTTTATGAATTGGTTTAATTTATTTATTTTTTAGTTTTGGCATGTTCAGAATTCATAAATATTTTTTTAAGGTTTTTTAAAATTTTTATTTATAAAAATTTCTAATGTATTTTGATTTATAAATATATTTAATTAAAAATAAATTTTAACATAAATCAAAAGTTTGTTACGGAATTAAATTAAGATTTTGATTATATCAAAATTCTGATTTATTAACAAAGTTCTAATTTATACTGTATCTTTTTCTTAAAAAAAACTGGATTTGATTCATTTTTACCTGATATGCCTCCAAGTTAAAATATTTTTAACCTGTTTTTATTATAAGTTATTTCTAAATAAAAAAAACTCTTAAATTAAAACTTAAAGTCAAGAGTTACTTTTCATAAATCATGTCAAACTGATACCAAATTGATCTTTGTTTAATACACTTTTAGAATAAATGATTTTTTATTAACCCTAGGGTTATTTGCTTGATTTATTGTTATATGATGGGTATTTTTCCAACATTTCCTTATATTCCTAATTGAGTTATTGTAATATTGTATATTAATTAATTTTTAAGGGTTTATTTGAAAGTATAAGTATAATATATGTTATTTTTTAAAGTAATTTTTATTTTGAAATATATTAAAATAATAATATTTTTTATTTTTTAAGATTTATATTTGGCATCAGCAAATTAAAACAATACAAAACTATTAAAAAAAACAATTTAAAGCTAAAAAACAAAATTTTAAAACACAGATCAATTGTAATGCTAAATAGATTTTTAATCTATCCTTCAAATAAGATTTTCATGTCGAGCCATCCAAATCACTTGTGTGATTTGCATATAGTAATAAATTTATGTTTGAATATATTTAAAATTTCTAAGTCAAGTGTAGATCAATATTGTGTTTGAGAGAGAGATTGATTTTGTTTTTATATATTTTTAAAAAATATATTTTAACAATTTTATGTATTGATATTAAAAATTTTAAATATTATTTTAATATATTTTTAAATAAAAAATATTTAAGAAAACAACTATTACATAATACCACACAAGCCATTAATTAACACCTTTTACCATTTGCAGATCATTTTGTCAAAATGATTTTTAAATACTCGCATGATAAAAAGAAAAAAAATCCAAAACCATAGAACTTATCTGGTTATGGTTGAAATAAATTGATAATAAATAGACTAAAAAAAGCTTAAATATTAGCCAAATCCAAGGAATTTCACTTCATCCAAAACTTAATGTCATCTAAAGCCCAGACGGAAGGCTGAACCTGGTGCTGCCCCTCGACCTCTGTCATGACTTCCACACGAGTCATGGTTCGTTCTCAAGGTTGCAATGTCCACAAGAATTGAAGAAAAGAAAAGACCTATCACCCGTGCCTATCTTGGATGCAGAGCCTTGTTTGATTTATCTGGGAGAAGTCGAGTTTTTTTTTTTTTAAGAGTTCATTTGTTTTGGTATTTTAAAAATATTTAAAAAAATAAAAAAAATTATTTTATTTATTTATTTTTATTTATTTATTTATGTTTTTATATTGTTTTGATGTAATAATCTTAAAACTAATTTTTTAAATAAAAAAATATTTTTATATATTTTAAAATAAAAAAACTTTAAAAAATAATTGTTATTACATCCACTACCGAATGAATTTACAGGACTGTGACTTACTCCATGCAGTCATCCACACCTACCAAGTGGGTTTGTAGAACTTCGGCTTCCCTTAACCTCGCAGGCGCGTGTGGGATTCTTTTTATTGTAGAAGTCATATGATAATCATGATTAGATGGAGGGAGTCTTAAGCAGAGGATCTGAAATTCTAATGCATAATATATGGTTGCTTGTTTGTAATCCTGCTGTTGTTGCTATATAAATGAGAGGTGGTTTTCACATTTAACTTGTTGATTAAATATGATTTATATTATTTTTTAATATATTTTTTAAATAAAATTTTTTAAAATTTAAAATTTTTATACATTTATATTTTATTAAATTTAATTTTTATTAAATAAATAAAAATTAATTTTAATAGCATGGAGTTTCCACCGGGATACCGATAACATGGTTGTAACTCATTTCAGAATATGGCATTAGGAACAATAATTAAAACACCAATACATTCAAGGCAAAATACATAACACTGTGCACCATGAAATGTTTTTTTTTTTTTCGCTATCCCGTAACAATCTTTTAAAGAATCTGTTCTTAATTTCTATGTTTTTGATTCGGGTGTGCAGGGCCGTACAGGAAAAGGGAGTCAGGCTACGCAGGCAGTGGCTGGAGGGGATAACGATGAAGAATGGACAGGGAGGTGTAAAGATCGGTGCAGTTGGGAATATGACTGTACAATATCAGGTCTTAATTTCTAGTTTTCTAGAGCATTTTTTCTATCATTTTGAGATTTAACAAGTAGTTTGTGTGCTTGCTTGCACAGCATTGATGCTGGCTTACGAAGAACCGTTGGTTTATATGTGAGCTGAAATGTACTGGGATATTCTAGAAATTAAATATATATAAATTTATATGATGTGATAATTTATTTATTTTATGGGGTTATTAGTTTATATTAATTAATTAAAAAAATAATATAAATAAAAAAGGAGTATCAACTCAACTTTATTCACTCTAACATTTTTTTTGTATTCTTTTTTTCTTTATCATGTATTCTGTTCTTTACTAAGTATATATACACACTAAGCTAAAAGCATGGGGTATAAATCATGTCTTAATTTATGTTATTATTTTTGTTTTAAATTAAACAAATTGAATATTCTCACTTACATATAATAAAAAAAAACATTGTTTGTCTTTAATTATTAACAAGATAAAATTCATATGTCCATTAATGACTTTCTACAATTGTAGTGTTCTTTGTTGTCTCTAATCTTTATAATTAAATTGATGAACATTAGCTTTATGTTTTGATTAGGATAATTATTCCAATTATTATTTTTATACTATGAATTAACTCTTAAACAAAAGATGACTTGCAGTTAGTTTTATGTTTAGACAATGATTATATAAATTAATACATAAAACTTGATTAGATCGAGTTTGAATATCAAAATGTTATATATATTATTTGTTAATAAATTAGATATAAATAATAGTTTTAGAATTAAGCTTGGATACAAATAATTTCATTCATACCCCAACTTGACTAACCTTAAAACCCTACTTCTATTGCTCTCAACTATAATCATATTTTTTAAAAAATTATAGTAGATTAGTGACATGTTAATTTATAGTATAAATCACTTTTTTAATTATTAAAAATAATATTTTTTTATATAAGAAATTTTAACTTTAACATATGAAAATTAATTTTTATAGGCTTGAATGAGTTAAATATTTCATGGAAGTTTCAAGTTTGGGTAAAATCCAAAACAATAAGGTCAAGTTTTAACCCAACCCTACCTTTACTGATACACTATTCAAAATTTATTCATATGCATAATGTTAATAAAAATTGCAATCTTGTCATTAGTTATGGAGCAAATAATTAACTTGTGTTATAGTAAGGGTTATATAAAAAAAAATATAAACACAAAAAATATCTAGGTATTGGCAATATATTTTAAAAAATAAATTATAAAACTCAGTTTCTAATTAATATAATTTTGATAGATAAATTAAAGGACCTTAAAAAAAAGAACTCTAAAAATTAATAATATCAATTTCTTTCTTTGAAATCAAGTATCAACCTAATGTTATTATGATTTTTTGAGATTGCAATAATTACATTGAAAGTAAATTAAGATAAATTATAAAGTTTAATCTTCAGTCAATGTGATATTGAATGATAAAAATGTAAAACAAAAAAAAAGGATCTAATAGAGCACCTTCAAAAAAATAAAATAAAATAAAATATATTTTCACAAAATCAAACATCAATCCAATACCATGATTTTTTTAAAACCATATTAACTTTATAAAAAATTAAATAAATTATAAAATTCAATTTTTAATTTTTTTTAATAAATAACTTTTAGCATCCTTTAATTTGGTCATTTTTTCACTTTGCAACTTGAAATTTAAAGGCAAATAACATTTTACATCCTTAGAGTTGATGCTAGAAAAACAAAAGTCAACAAAAATATGTATTTATTTATAATATTGTTATTATACTTAAAATAATAACTAAAAATCCTTTTCTTTTCAAAACATAATATAGTATCACATAAAATAAAATAAAAAATGTAGCTCTCATTATCTTCTCATCTCTTTCTTAAACAATTGTCATTCTCCTAACCCTACTTTCTTTATAGCAATAAGTCATACTCATAACAAGTTTATGATTTTTGTTAGTTCAATAGCAGTGATGGGGGGATATTGGTAATAGTGATAATAATAGTAGTAGTGGTGGTAAGTGATGACGGTGATGGTGGTGGTTGTAATAATATATAATGATGATGATAATTCATCATTTAATATTAGATTTGTTGGGAATTGAGTTTCACTATCTTTTCATGTATTGTATTTCCAATCTAATATCCCATACTATTGGTTTAAAAAGTTTACATGGCTTGATATTTTTTCTTTGCCTTATTATTTATTTTTTTCATGATTTTATTGTCCAACATTAGTTTTTTGAAATAAAAAATACTCATTCAAGTTTCTCTTATATATTTTATCAGAAACTCACACCAGACATAGATCTAAGATAAGATATTTAAAGATTTATTTTCATGCTTGAATTCATAGCATTGCTAAAAAATCTTCGCACTCTCAACATTTTTTATGTTCTTCAGAATATGGTTTGGCCTGTGATGGAGCAAAAACAAATAAACTAGTAATCAGAAAATGATGTTGATAGAGGCAAAATCATTCCATATATTTTTACACTTATTTAAATAGTAGCAAATTAAATATTTAAGTAAAGCTTTTGAATTATAATATACGAGAACAATTTCTAGTTTATTTTCCACTATGAATACCATATTGCTAAAGAATCATACCCCAGACTAGTTACATTGATTCGTCAAAATTATAAAATAATTTTTTTTAATTCAAGGAAGTTATCCAATTACAGAAACAAAAACAGTTAAATATTAGATATGTTGCCCGCACATCACCATGAAATTTTTGACCCATATTTCATTAAAAAGCATAATTATTAACTAATTTAATTTCAAAAGATGAGATTAATAGAAAAATATTAATAAAAAAACTTGCAAAATCAATAAAAATATAGTATAATCTTTAAAAGTTGTATCTCGTGAAACTTTTGATCCAAATTTAATAAAAAAACATAATTATCAACTAATTTAATTTTGAAGGATGAATTTGGTAGAAAAATATTAATAAAAAATCCTAAAAATCACAAAAGAAAAACTGAGATAAAATTTGATTAAAAAAACCCAAGAAAGATGCAATTTAATGAAAAATAAAAAAATAATCCTAAATAAAATTAATATCAATTAAAAGAATAAGGACCGAATTTTAAAGATTAAAAAAATCATAGGGGGTAAAATTAAAAACATCTGTAAAAACTAAGCAAACCTGAAAAAAAAATCTTAAACATGATCAAAACTTGAAAAGATTATATCTTATAAAAACCTGGACTCGGGTCCTATCAAGAGGTTTATTATAAGCCATTTAAAAAATATAGATTTTAAAAACCTGTCAAATAAAAAAAATAGTAAAAAAAGATCCAGCGAACGTGGAAGCCAACTCGAGTAAAAAAATCAAACACATGACCTATGATATAAAATGTGATGACTTATAAATAGGAAATCAAATAAATCAAATAAATGCTTGGCACTTTTGACACGACTAAAAGGTTGATGTCTTCTCCCAAGTGCAGGAGTGTCGAAGTAATAAATAACCCGGCAAGACCGGGGTCGAACCACAGGGAGGTTAATTGTACAAATTATAGACAACAATTATAAGCAACAATAATAGCAATAATAACAACAACAATAACAACAACAACAACAACTATAATAATAGTAGTAGTAGTAGTAGTAGTAGTAGTAGTAATAATAATAAAAAAAAAAGAGAAGAAGAAGAAGATGATGAGAACTTGGAGATGGAAAATTAATGTAAGGATTAAACAATAATAATAACAAATGTCAAGGTTAGAGGTTCCACTAATGGTATATCAAACAAGTATAATATAAACTCTTATTATTGAATTGGAAACCACACACAAAGAAGGTTCCAATCAGATTATATATTGTTAACATGATTACATTAGTCATCTTATTCAATTAATGCTAATACTTGTAAATCTCGTCAAGCATTCATGATTATAACTTATGTTAACAACAAATCAAGTTCCTTTCATAGCTCAGGTATCGGTTATACCATACATTATGGGCTATAAAAGTGCCAAGCATTTGTTGTACCAAGTGTTATACAACATAAATCAAGATTAGTCATTTAACAAGCAAAGTATTAAAGAGTGAACAAGATAACAAATATAAAACATGTTAGTATCAAACATTAAAGTCCATATTAAGTTTACATTATACTTATTCTTACACCATTAGTGTAACCTTTTCACCTTGACATAATAAACTTTGTTGTTGCTACAATTTGGACTTGATAATGGCCTTTTTAGATCTTGGGCTCCATATGAAAGTTGTAGGCCTATGTCTTACCTTTCCATCCATATAAATTGGACCTAAATCTGAGATCTGTAGCTCCAGATATGACCTAATTACTGAACAGTGTTCCGGTTTGGATTGCACCGACATCTCTTCTCTAAGTTTGACCATCTCTTTATCCTTGCAATTTAAGTTCTTCAAGTCATCAATCGATCCTTTCATTTATGTGATAGGCCTGCATTAAAAATAGACATTTACCATAAATTATAGGTATCTTATATTATTAGATACATTATTATAAAACATATTTTAGTTAAGGAGTTATTGATACTTCAAGTGTAAAATGATGATATAAAACCATGATAAAAATGCACTTTTAAGTACTAATCAACTTTCATTGGCCATACTGTATGATATAACCGACAACTGAGCTATGAAAGAAACTTGATTTGTTGTTAATATAATTGGGTCATATCTGGAGCTATAGATCATAGATTTAGGTATACTTTATATGGATGGAAATGTAAGACATAGGCCTACAACTTTCATATGGAGCCCAAGATCTAAAAAGGTCATTTTCAAGTCCAAATTGTAGCAACAACAAAGAAGCCCGAATATGTCTTCCAGCCCGAGCATTGTTCAATATGTTGACCATATATGGAGTTCTAAAAGTCGAAATGAGCTAAATGTTTTACACAAAAAAGCTGAGATAATTTTCTACAACTTTTATATTTTCAAGTGGCTTAATTTTGATGTTATCAATGACCTTTTGGAGAGATAAGAGAAGATAAAGATTGTCACCAAATCAAGAGTTGGTCACCCACTCATCAATTAGTCATCAAATCAATAGTTTTCAATTTTAGCCTATAAAAAGAGACATTTGTCATGCATTTAGGCATCTTGGTATTTAGATCAAGATCATGCTCTTACTTTCTCTCTTTGTATTTTTTGTAATTTTTATGTTTTGTTTATATTAATATCAAGTTTATGCCTTTCATTTCATTTCCTTTACTTAGTTAATTTTTATCTTATTTATGTTTTTATTTTGTTTATCTATTTTTCTTTCTTTCATTATGTCTAACTAAGTTTATTATATGAAGGTGAAAAGGTTGCACTAATGGTGTAAAAATAAGTATAGTGTAAACTTAATATGGACTTTAATGTTTGATACTAACATGTTTTATATTTGTTATCTTGTTCACTCTTTAATACTTTGCTTGTTAAATGACTAATCTTGATTTATATTGTATAACACTTGGTAGAACAAATGATTGACACTTTCATAATTCATATTGTATGATATAACCGACACCTAAGCTATGAAAGAAACTTGATTTGTTGTTAACATAAGTTATAATCATGAATGCTTGACGACATTTACAAGTATTAGCATTAATTGAATAAGATGACTAATGTAATCATGTTAATAATCTATAATTCGATTGGAACCTCCTTTGTGTGTGGTTTCCAATTGAATAATAAGATTTTATACTATACTTGTTTGACATACCATTAGTGGAACCTCTAACCTTGACATTTGTTATTATCATTGTTTAATCGATACATTAATATTCCATCTTCTTTTCCTTCTTTTTCTACTACTACTACTACTACTATTATTATTGTTATTGTTATTGTTATTATTGTTGTTATTGTTATTATTGTTGTTGTATTATTGTTATTTATAATTTGTACAATTAACCTCCGTGTGGTTCGACCCCGATCTTGTCAGGTTATTTATTATTTCGACACTCCTGCATTTAGAAGAAGCCTAAATCTGTCTTCCAGCCCGAGCACTGTTCAATATTTGGCCCATATTTGGAGTTCTAGAAGTCCAAATGAGTTGAAGTTTTTACACAAGAAAGCTTAGACAATGTCCTACAACTTTCATGTTTTCAAGGGGTTCCACTTTTGACGTTATCAATGACATTTTGGGCAGACAAGAGAAAATAAGGATTGTCACCAAGTCAAGAGTTGGTCACTCACTCATCAATTAGTCATCAAATCAATAATTTCCAATTTTAGCCTATAAAAGGAGGCATTTGCCATACATTTAGGCATCTTGGTGTCCAGATCAAGATCATGCTCTTGCTTTCTCTCTTTGTATTTTTTGTAAGTTTTATATTTTGCTTTCATTAATATCAAGTTTATGCCTTTTATTTCCTTTCACTTACTTAGTTAACCTGAATCTTATTCATGTTTTTATTTTGTTTATTTTTTTTCTTTCATTATGTCTAGCAAAGTTTATTATGTCAAGGTGAAAAGGTTACACTAATGGTGTAAGAATAAGTATAGTGTAAACTTAATATGGACTTTAATGTTTGATACTAACATGTTTTATATTTGTTATCTTATTCACTCTTTAATATTTTGCTTGTTAAATGACTAATCTTGATTTATGTTGTATAACAATTGGTATAACAAATGCTTGGCACTTTCATAGCCCATACTGTATGGTATAACCGACAAGTGAGCTATGAAAGAAACTTGATTTGTTGTTAACATAAGTTATAATCATGAATGCTTGACAAAATTTACAAGTATTAGCATTAATCGAATAAGATGGCTAATGTAATCATGTTAACAATCTATAATTAGATTAGAACCTTCTTTGTGTGTGGTTTCCAATTAAATAATAAGAGTTTATACTATACTTGTTTAACATACCATTAATGGAGCCTCTAACCTTGATATTTATTATTATCATTGTTTAATCTTTACACTAATATTCTATCTCCAGGTTCTCATCTTTTTCTTTTTCTTCTCTTTCTTTATTATTATTATTATTACTACTACCATTATTATTGTTGTTGTTGCTATTATTATTGTTATTGTTGTTATTACTATTGTGGTTGTTTATAATTGTTATTTATAATTTGTACAATTAACTTCCCTGTGGTTCGACCCCGGTCTTGCCAGGTTATTTATTATTTTGACACTCCTGCACTTAGAAGAAGACATCAATCTTTTAGTTGTGTCATTGTTATTGTTATTGTTATTGTTATTTTTATTGTTATTATTGTTGTTGTTGTTGTTATTATTATTGTTACTGCTATTATTGTTGTTTATAATTTGTACAATTAACCTTTTTGTGGTTTGACCCTAGTCTTGCTGGGTTATTTATTACTTCAACACTCCTGCATTTGGGATAAGACATTAATTTTTTAGTCGTGTCAATGACTAATATAATCATGTTAAAAAATTATAATCTGATTGGAACCTCCTTTGTGTGTGGTTTCCAATTGAATAATAAAACTTTATACTATACTTGTTTGACATACCATTAGTGGATCCTCTAACCTTGATATTTATTATTATTATTGTTTAATCCTTATGTTAATCTTCTGTCTCAAAGTTCTCATTAATTTCTTCTTCTTTATTATTATTAGTATTACTATCACTACTACTACTACTACTACTACTACTACTACTACTATTATTATCATTACCATTGTTGTTGTTGTTGTTGTTGTTGTATTATTGTGATTTATAATTTATACAATTAACCTCTCTATGGTTCAATTCTGGTCTTGTCGGGTTATTTATTACTTCAACATTCCTACATTTAGGAGAACACATTAATATGTTGTTCGTGTCACAAATCAAGCTAAAATACATCCTTTTATGTCACTTTATTGTTTGCATCAAAATTGAGCCATAAAAACCATAATTTTAAAACCTAATATGAAAGTCAACCTAAGGTAAAAATAGTATAACATCAAGAGATGTTTGATTTAAAAGAGGTAATCTGGTATATTCAAATTAAAACACTATTTGATTTTTAGGTTCTAAGTAAAGCTAAAATGTTTAGCTTTAAGTGTTATTTGTCTTACTAAAAAGTTAAAATATAGACCTAAAACTTTTATGAAGAATTCAAAATCCAATTTTGCCATTTTGAAATTCAAAACATGGTATAAACACATAAGTTCAAATCTATTCACAATTTCATTATAACCTAGATCTTGTTTCAATTTTCAACCTATATTCAAAGTCATAAAAATTAGAACAAAGCAAGCTTGAATGAGTTTGAAAAGCTAAAAATGAGATAAAAAACTTTTACAAAGGGCTAGCTCTAAATTATCTCATTTTAAGGCTCTATATCAAAAAACAACAATATCTATTTTTGTAGCAGTAACAATAATCTTCATTAAAGTAAAAACTTATGCCTTATTTAGAATAAATGTTTCGTTTCATGTCTTATATTTTATTTCAGTCCTTCTAAATTTATTTTACTTGATGTTGTGTCTAGTTCTTGACATGCAACATAATACCATGATTTTAAATAATGTGAGTTGTTGAGACCTAATATACTTTTTCTTTTTAATTCATGTTTTGGATTTCCCTTTTAATATTCTTTATTTAAAATTTTTATAAAATGAAGTCGACTAGTCTTCTAGTTTGAAGGATCTACATAAACTTAACATATATTTTTTTTACTCTAAAATGAGTTAAAAAACACATCCACAAGTTTTCATCGAATTATTGTCAAGTTTTATTTAAGCTTTTTAAATAATGAGATTAATGAGTTTTCTAGTTTTAGGGACTGAAAAGGACTTAACATGATTATTTTGATTCTAAAATAAATTAAAAAACTCTTCAATGATTTTTCATGAAGTTTCATTTAAGTTTTTTTAAATAATTAGGCTAACAAGTCTTATAGTTTCAAGGATAGACATAAACTTGTTTTTTCAATCTTAAAACGAGTTAAAACAATGTTAAAAAGATTTTGTTAAATTAATAATATTTTGATTAAACTTAATTTTAAGAACTAAGTCAGTAAGTTTTTTAATTTTAGAGAATGATGTAATGTAATGTTTGTTTTTTTACTAAAAATTAAAAAAATAATCATTAAATTATGATATTTCTAATTCAAGGTTTGATGGCAATGTCAACGAAGGTAAATCAATAATAAATGACTTGTAAATAAATTAAAAAATAATTTAAATAATTAATAATATATATAAAATAAAAATTGACCATAATAATATTTTCTTGAAAATAATGCAATAAATGTGCTTTTCATGGTCTTTTAAGGATAACATGATGCTCTCTATGGTCATTTAAGTATAATAAACCCTTATTAAAATGTTTCTAGAATTACTAGAATATCTTTTTTAAAAATTAAGTTATGGTTTTATTTTTATATTTTTATCTAAATTGATTAGTTTTATTTTTATATTGATGATGGCACCTTTCCACTTAAATCCTTAAATTATGTTTAGTAATGCAATGCATAGTTTTAATAGTTTTAATGGATGAAGAGTTTATTATAGTATTTATATTTTTTTTAATGGTTTTAATATTTTAATGTTAAAAATAATTTTTTAAAAAGTTTTTAAAGATATTTTCTATTAAAAATACTTTTAAATAACATACTCCAACACATAATTATGAAAAAAAAATTAAGAGGGTTTGTTTTTAGGTTTAAAAAATGGTTTTGAAAAAAATTATTATTTTTATTTTTTAATATTATTTTGATATATTAATATTAAAAATATTTTTTTTTATATATTTACAAATAAAAATCAATTTAAAAAGTAAAATAACCGCTGTGACAATTATATATACACTAATAACATTTTTCAAAGGTCAGCCAGGTACCAACACTACGAAAAAGTCTTCGAAAGATAAATACGTGATAACACCTTATAAAAAATACAATAGCAGGAAAAAAAAGAGAACATGAAATCAAATTCACTCCCAAGAAAAATCACATTCTCCGATCCAAAAAAGGAAGTATCAGATCTCGATCGAAAGAATAAAATTAAATAAATACACACACAGTGTTTAATTAAAATGTTGTATTATTGCAGTAGCAGTAGCAGTAGTGAGGTTAGATCTCAGAGTTCGGAGTTGAAATGCAGCCAAATCTGTTCTCAATCGGTAGCGTATTCGGGAATCCTTTTCTGTTAAATGCTGATTCAGGAGAAGACGGTGTCGGTTTTGGATTTGAGCGCTCCAGATTATTGTTTTTGGTTCCGTTTTTATTGTTACAAGGAGTAGGAGGAGGAGGAAGCAGCGGCGGAATGGATTTGTCTAAAGTTGGTGAGAAGATTTTGAGTTCTGTTCGCTCTGCCAGATCTCTCGGTCTCTTGCCTCTCACTATTGATCGACCTGAGGTATCCGTTTTGTTTTTGAAATTGATGCCTTTTGTATTTGTTATTTTGATTATTTCTATTTGGAAAGCTTAAATTCTATATATATTTTTTATTTAATCGTGATTTGTGAATCCTAGCAACGCAATGCAATTCTTGAACTTCGAAATATTTTTTTTGGGTGGTTGGAACTCGAATGAGGTGAGGAAGGGTGATGGTATGCGTTACAGAGATTTATCAGAAATGGTTGAAAGATTTTGTGCCGCTTGTAGTGGAAATGTTACTCTTTTTAGCTTGTTTCTTGATGGGGCATGTCGCTAGTAGAGGAGTTATTCTCCTGTTTTCTTGTTAGTTAGGGATCGGAGTAGTTTTCAGGTCTTCTTGTTAGTTAGGGATTTGAATGCTTTATTTAACTCTAAAGGTGTTAGTGCTGTTTGTGGGAAACTGTTTATTAGAAATGCCTTGAAATTTGGAATAAATGCTATTTTTCTTGATATGCTTTGTGATGCATTGGAGATTCCTGAAGAAAGATTGCTTTTATTGGAGGTTATTTTTGAATTATTTTTAGTTTTGATTCTTTTTTTGTCTTTTTGAAACGTTTTGATGTGCTAATATAAAAATAAATTTTGAAAAATAAAAAAAATATTATTTTGATGCATTTTCAAGTGAAAAACATTTTAAAATGAAAAACACTTTGAAAAGTAATATCTCCCACACAAGCACATAGTCTTGAAAGGGTTTTATTAATCATGCTGTTATTGGAGGAGTTTTTTTTTTTTTTAAATTTTTGACGGGGAAGCTGGAGTTGATAGAACCATCTTTTGTTGAACCTATTTGGAAGGCAGTTGTTCCTTCTAAGGTTGATTCTTCCCCCTTCTCTTTTTGTTCTTTTAGGAACTGGTGTGTGGGATTATGTTGACTATTGACAATCTTGTTAAAAAAGGTTCATCAGTCGGGTTTTCCTTAATAAAAGGGCAGCTGAATGGATTGGCACTTATACATTTTTACTTCAATGCTGTGGGAGCATATCTACAATGAAGGGGATTGGTTGGACGCTTATATATTTAGTTGAAGTATGAACATGGAGATGTACCCACTTGTGTACTGATTACAGCAGTAGGGTTGCTTTAATTCCTCTAGCTATTCTGACCAATTCAAGGAGCCTAATATAAAGTCTTCAGATCTTTGGAACTGGGAGCAATAATTTGTTGATAATACTCTGGTTATTTGTTTTACAGATTCGTTTTATGCTTATTGGTTTCTTGTTTTTCTTTATGGGTTCTCTTTAGTAGAGTTTTGTAAAGATCTATTTCTTTCTAGCTCTCTCCCTGTCTTTCAACTTCTCCTTAACCAACTTTCTTGTGGAACTCTGGCAGCAAATTGGTAAAAACTCTGAATATTTTCATAAACAGTTCAACATATTATGTAAACGCCTATCCAGTAGCTCTCATCATATTCTATCAATTGAAAACTCCGTTTTCATTCAAAAATGTAATTGAAAATATTATCAAGAGTTGAATCTCTGAAACATGAATGTGTTCAGTTTCTGAGTTTTAGTGCCACAGCACCAGCAAGAGGTTTCTTTGGTTCAATCTTGAGCTGGTTGAAAAATATTACTCTTGTGAGTGATTGGCTCAACATCCCTTGAACAATTCACACAGACTATAATTTTCACGGAACAAATTTAGTAACAGTCTCTGGAATTAACTTATCCTCACTGTTTATGAGGAGATCTTTCATTCAAATTGCTAAAGTCATACAAGTCATACAGGCAGATTTTGATTCTTATTTCCCTTTCAGGTTCCAGCTCGAGCTGCAGCAGCAGCTGCTGTTGCTCGCGTGCTTGCAGGAATGCCTCCTCATCAGCGGTTTAATCTTCCTTCAAGTTCTGAAGAACTACGATCAATATATGGAAGCATACCACAACGTCACATGGTGGAGGAGCTGGAAGAAGACTTCTATGAAGAGGTTCCTATGTGCTTTAGATTTTCTTCTGTTTCTATGTAGCATGTCAATATTGTTTTTATGAACATGGTTTATTTGTCAGAAAATGCTGCTAGTCTATTTGTAGCAAGAATTATTGGTAGAATGTCACTAGCTATTTTTCTACTTTACTCCGCATCTTCAAGATATGTCTTCATTTTTTTTTTATTTGTGCGAGAGTTTAATCAATCATGGTATCAAATGCTCAAACCTTTGACTCCCTTTGGAATTTTTCCATTAACCTTTATCTGTCTCTTTTCTACTAGTCTAATGTCGCAAGATAATTGAAAGTAAACAATTGAATGACTTTCATTAAGAAAAGCACAATCAGAAGAAAAAAAGGTGAATTTCTTGCAGCAGTGGCAACTTCACTTCTAGCAGATCCATGTTACACCAATAAACTGCTTAAAGAATTGAAAAGTTAGAAAAACATCACACAAAAGAATTGAATTCCAAAGCCTCAAAATGTCTCATTTCTCCAACCACTGAAAATCACATTGATCTTTTGCTTTCTTTCCGTTTCCTTGTCTATCACTTTTTAAAGCAAACTTGCAGAGTATTTTAAGCAGAGTAGACTGCAGCAACTTTCTGATTTAAAATCACTTCTCTCTCTCTCTCTCTCTTCACACACACACTCGCACACCACTAGCAGATGTCTGTAGAGTTAATCAATTTGTCAAATCAAATGGTGATGTCATTTTAAGGATCTTAAGATTGGATAGCTCCTTTTGAGATAAAAAAGTTTCCCATATGACTCCATCAACATGGTCCTCAAATGCCATGATTATTTCATGGTCATTTGCTCCTGAACCAGTTGGATATTGGTTTAGTGTTTTGTATATAGCTATGATGTTTATGTTGGCTTGATTTGAGATCTGTAGACATGAGTGGTTAATGGTGAGGTTGGCTTTTGATAATACTGATGAGGAGAGGATCTGAACCTTTTGCTTTCAATATCTGATAACATCAAGAAAGAAAAACCTATTAGATAATAACGGTAAAACGTGGACGCACTGGCACAATATGCAGCCTCTTAATTGATCGAGTAGCCTTTGATGTTGGCTGTTACTTATCAAATTGTGGGTGGATAAATCAGACAAATATAAAAAGGCTCCCAATTGAGGAATTGAGAGAAATGAGCTAATTTATGTATTTTTGGCCACAGATAATCTTGTGGACATAGCCTTGTATGTGTAAATATAGTGGAGTCTCTCAGAATCACTCATTGTCTAGCCACAAGAGAGATGCGTGCCTCAGTCATTGCTAGTTACAGTGTTTCTGATATCATGAAACCCAGGGGAAAGGGGTACTTTTGAGAGCTAGAAGTGATGCTCTTTATAGATCAGTTCTACCAAGTCCTTTCTATTAGCAAGGAAGAAGGAAGATATTAAATAAGGTGCCAAAACTGGGATTATTTATCCGAACTTGTGTTACCATAAAATTACCTTGCTACTGCTCGTGTTGAGAATAGCATGGTCTTTATGACAGCTCCTTATTTGCAGGCAGCCATTTGAGGAGGCGATGCTATATATGCTTTTGTTTAATCCTACATAACACCAAGCTACACATGCTGACATTAATGAACAAAAGATGTTTTCTTAATATTCTCGGCAAGTTGCTTTGTAGGTGCTGATTCTGCAACTTAAGAAGGATTATATGTAACTCTGAGCATATAATGTTTTTGGACGACACCACTCTTGTATTTGTCTCGAACGATGAGTGGGTTTTATGGAAAGGAAAGATTTTTAGGACTTTTTTTGGAATGTGCCATTTCTGCTGTCTTATTCAGAACTTGGTTGGAGATAATGCTATAACTTTTAAGAATTAGTTCACCTGGGGAAAATTCTTGTGGGATGTGTAGCTTTTCTCTCTACTTTTCAGTTTCATGCTTGGTACTTTTGGGGGAATTTCCTTGATTGATAATGATATTCAGCTGGTTCAGGCTACTTGTTTATGATTTTTCTTCTTTTCTTTGCTTTCATGATTTGGAAGATGAGTCACCATACAACATGATTTTGCTGTACTTTTCAGTTAGTTGATATAGTGTTCGTTTATAAAAAAATTTCTTTTGCCCTCTACACTCTTACAGAACTTTTCAATTTTATTTCTGTTTCATAGAATATGGGTGGTTGAGCATGCATTGAGCTAATGTTGTGCTGATTTATTAAAAGGCTGTTGGGCATCATCATGTGCAGGATTTTGATCCAGTTAGGCATATTCTAGAGCATGTTCCATCTGAAGAAAATGAGTTATCGTATTTTGAGGAACAGGTACTTCTAGCAAAATATCATTGATATTTTACTCTCTTTGGATGTATTCACAGGATGTGGCTGAATATTGTATGGTAATTGGATGGTCTTTCTTTTGTGTTATCTGATGGTATGTAGGATTATAATGTCATCATTGTATGTTCTACGTGTAGAGAAATGATTGTCTTAATCAATCATGAAATCATGAACAGTATAAAAACAAAGTGGCCTAAAAGTTGCATGTAAATTATACCAGGCAATGTTGTGTCTGTCATGTTATATCCATGTTAGATAATTTGTGAAGGATACATCACTTACATAAATGGAAGAGAAATATCCGGTACTCTTTGAGTATGTTCCTACCACATATACGTGGGGTTTGCTTATTATAAATATCCATGGACCCCATAAATATGCAAACGGAAGGGCTTATACTGTTGGAGTACGCAGACTAACTCTTTTGCCCATTTACTGATGATTCTTGAAAGTTTGGAGGAGTTCTCTAACATTCTTTTGTAACTAGTATCTACTTCTACTTTTATTTGTCTAAAAGACGGAATATTTGAGACTGTCTGTGTAAAATATGATGTGTTAACTTTGGTGTTTAGCTTGGCCCAAAATTTATGTAATTTTCCATAACTGAATTTTGATGATTAGTCATTATTCTTCAGGGAAAATAATATGCCTTGATACCTGATTGGTGAATATTTGTTGGGATTTTCCTATCATTATTTTTATTGATATTCTAACTCACATACATTATGTGACCTACTTTATAAACAAACCTAAAATTATAAGTGTTCTTTGGTTATCTTGAGCTAGTTTCCTATGCTTGTTGCTCTTGTTGGTGCTCGCTAAGAATATAATGATGATTTCATAGTGATTATAATGTCCATTACATTGCCTGCATTTCTGTGAGGATTATTTCTAGTATTTGGGCACCTAAAGTGGACCGGTTCATTCAATGGATGATACCAGAGGCATGCCTTGCCACATTATTATGCTTTTTGGATGCTTCTTGTGCCATGCATAATGGATGATACCAGAGGCATGCCTTGCCACATTATTATGCTTTTTGGATGCTTCTTGTGCCATGCATTCTAACCACAATCAATTCCATGTTAAATGTATTAGTTGATTTCACATTAGTTTGATTTCTGGTGGTGCATGGAACCTAAATTGGGGTAAGTACTGGAAACAACAGCCACAAATTTAGAATTTCTGGGAATTCATCACCATAAATATTTTCGACTTTCATTTCTCATGGAATTCAAAATCCATAACCCCCAAAAAATAAAATAAAAAAATCCCTGCAAACAATTGAGATATATTTATCTGAGTCCTATTCTCCTTTGCAGCCACTTCCATCAATTACTACCACCATTCTTACCGAAGTTGGCACTTAACTACATTTGTTTCTATGCTTGTCACTGCTACCATTATTGCCAATGCTATTGCCATAAGACATCTTGATTATTGTGGTTTCAGTGATGACACCACAATAAGACGTAATGTGGTCATAATAGGGATGGTAACTGGTGACAAAATGGTGATGAAGGAGTCAGACAATATTAGTAAATGCCAGCTTTCTTGCTAAGTTTGATACCAACACTGCTGTCACCGCTTCCATCTGCAACCACTGTCACTGCTTTAGGTTGCTTATTCCACATCATGTAAACTACTGAAATTGAACTGAACTAATTTCTGTTTAGTTAATTAAAGTACTGCAAATACTTTAAAGTTATAGCTCATTCGAATCTTTAGGGTGATAGTGATAAATAATGTGATTTTCAATACTTAGATCTGTACCTTAAAGAATGTGGTTGAAAGCATGTGCATTTAAGGAGTGTTCAACTTGCACAAGCATGACATTAGTTAGGAGTTTTCCATGATCATTCTTTCTTTATGTTTGTGTTTGTGTTTGTGCATTGTAAATAGATTTATACAACTCAAGGGCAAGTATAATGTTGTTGAGAGTGTGATTATGGAGTTCATGCTTTTATTTGTTACTATTATGGCTTTTATTTTTTTCTTGTACTGCCAGTGCATGTCTCTTTTAAACTCACAGAATTCCACGCACTTGCAGATGCCATAGTTATTTGTTCATGTTTAAGGCTCATTACCAGTCTAAACTACCATATAGAATATGCTGTTGCACTATCTTTTCAAAGAATTGTTTTTTCAAATATTTTTCTGCAATTAACTGACTGCAATTCAATGTGGATTCTTCTTTTTGTAGGCCACACTTAGATTAGCTCAACTAGACAGAGTAGCAGAGCGTTTATCTCTTCATGTCATGGAGCATCATGAAGTAATGGGTAAGGCGTTATAAGATTTCATTTAGACATGAAATTTTTGCTAATATTTCTTTTGATCAAATTAAGTTTTGCATGTACATTTATTAATTGTCACATATCTAATTCAAAGTTATCTTGAGAAGGTTTGCATTCTTAATCTTTGCTAACCTCCTTTCCCATTTGTGCATTAAAAATGCTTTCGGCACTTTTATGAGTTGATGTGATGCTGTTGTACATGTACCTTGACGTTAACTTATATAATGTAGTTAAGTTTTGTCATTTTAGTAATTTCCCTTGTCCATGCATTTATATTGATCAAGTAAGGAAAGCTTGGAGTGAAATTATAAAATTTTAATTATAGAAAAAAGTCTGTGTAGTCCTTCTTTTGAATGAGATGTTTATACTTGCTTCTGGCCAGTGAAGGGGATGAATTTGGTGAGGGAAGTAGAGAAAGATTTAAAGGTTGCTAATGTCATCTGCATGGTAAGCATTCCTGCGGTGTTTTCCTTAATGATTAAAAGGCCTTAGTCAAGAAGGATACTTGTAAGAAATGCATCTATTTTTTTTCCTTCTAAATTCATGATGTGCGTGTGTGTTTTTGAGGATGCTATTGTCACCACTGCTTCTCTTTCTGGATCTGGATATCCATCATTTTGTTTTGCAGAATGGTAGAAGGCACCTGACTTCATCAATGAATGAGGTTTCTAGGGATCTTGTAGTGAATACTAATTCCAAAAGGAAACAAACACTCCTGGTATGCTCATCTTCCTGGATATCTTAGTAATAACATCTGAACATTTCAATCTTTTTGGATTATTTTTTCAATCAAGAATATATTGATGTTTGGAGCTGCATTTGATAGGTATGAATCACCTTTGCCATTTTCAGGATATGCTTGCAGTATTAACTGAGCTTCGTCGCGCATTGGACATGCAAGTGGCACTTGAATCCCTGGTTGAAGAAGGAAATTACTGCAAGGTTGGTCAATGCATCTTTTTTGCTAGTGGTATCCTATGGTGTTATGGACTTCAGTTCCCAACCTTCCTTCTCTGTGAAAAATGTGGTCTATTTTCTTGTTTGTTGTGTCAGAGAATTCCACTAAATTGTGTTTTTCTCCCAGGCATTCCAAGTCCTATCCGAGTATTTACAGCTATTAGATAGTTTCTCAGAGCTTCCAGCAATACAGGAGATGAGCCGTGGGGTTGAGGTGAATATAAATTAGAATTAAACATGCAACTACTATTCTTTATCAAGCTTTTGTGATTATTTTTTATTTTAATACATTTTTCTCTTGGCTTAAACAAAAAATGCATCTATCATTCAAACCAAATTAGTCCTATTTTGTTTTCTGTCTTACATCTAATAATGCATATTTCAAGAAATCCAAGTTCACTGTTGCTGTTTCCCTGTTTTTTTTCATTCTCATGCTTCATTATTTCGCCATTTGATTGTATGTCTTGGCCTTTTATTGTGACTTGAAGCTCACATTGGTGACAGACAGTTATACTTGAGCAACTTTTCCCTATTCTTGTAACTGGTTTTGATTTTCATTCAGGTTTGGCTGGGAAGAACCCTTCAAAAACTGGATGCCCTTTTGCTGGGAGTGTGCCAGGAGTTCAAGGAGGAGAGTTATATAACAGTCAGTATCTTATTCAACTTTCATATTATTGTCAAAATTGTATATATATATATAATTTTTTTTTTCATGTAACTTTATTCATACAAGTGGTTTGTTTTATTCAATGCTATATGTTGTGTTTTTTTTTTTTTTGGGTTTTGCTATAGCTTTTTTCTTTTCACAAGATTTTTTAAAAATTTCATGTATATGATTAGTGGTATCATTCTGGATTTGGAACATTATCTACTCTATCAATTGAAAACTGGTAGTTTAACTGTTACTGAGTTTTTTTTTTTTTTCACAAGATGATTATTATAGAATGTCATGTGTATGCTTAATTTAACCATCATTGTGGATTCGGGACGTCATTTCCTCAATCAACTGAAAAATGACAGTTTAAGTGTTAACATTTCTGGGGCGTTGTATCAGAAACTGAGGAATGGATTTTGCTGCTCTAGCTCTGCTTGTGGTTTGTGGAGGGGTTAGCTCCATCTCTTGCATAACTATTAGACCATTGAGAGAAAAAATGATAGCTTTCTCTAGATCTTATCTAACCATGTTTGCTCCTCTAGCTCAGCTGAGGTTTTCTGGAGGTGGTTAGCTGTATCTGTTGCATAACTATCAGACCATTGAGAGAAAAAATGATAGCTTTCTCTTGATCTTGTCTAACCATGTTCTCTTCCTCCTCTTTTTTGGTTAACATTTTATTCTCTTGTTACCATACTTTAGGTATTTGAGTTTTGAATCAGCTCATGTGCACCTAAACAAGCAACACTTTTGCAACAAAATTGTGGATTGGTAGTATTAAAAAAAAAAACTTCTGTTTTCTCTCCTCACCCTTGTATTAGGTTCGTGTTGTTTTACATTTTCTCACAATCCCCCTTATTTTATGAATAATAGAAATGAGTAGTCAGAGACTCGAAGTATGTTATCTTGGCAAACTGAACTTGAAGAATCAGTAGAACCACTTGCAGTTTGCAAAATTGAAGATTCAAATGATAGATTGCTACAATTTGTACAGGTAGTTGATGCATATGCTTTAATTGGAGATATCTCTGGTCTTGCTGAAAAGTTGCAAAGCTTCTATATGCAGGAAGTTTTATCAGAAACCCACTCTGTGTTGAAGAATACTGTGCAGGAGGTACATACAACCAATTACTCCCTCTGTTCCAAAGAAATTGTCTGCCTTTATATTTTTGTTTGTCCCAAAATGATTGTTTGGTCGAAATATTAAGTCACATATTTTCCTACAGTGCTCCTAATCAAAGCTCATTTTACAGGAGACCTACAATTGGAAAGGGGGTCTTTTGAAATTATGGATAAAATTGTTGATATGGAATATCAATTAATAACATTATTAATATGTGTGAAAAGTCGAATATGACAATTTCTCTGGGTCAGATGGAGCATGATTTTATAAGTGAAATTAGTTTCAGATAATCAGTAGTGGGCAAGATATAGATAGCTCAGTTATGAATTTCAAGTCCAAAATCTCTCTCTGCACCTACATGGATATTGATGCATGCGTTGAGGTTGTTTAAAATCTCAACTTCTTCAAAGGGTTTTCCCCTTCAAAATTTCTTTCCTTTCATAGTCCTCCATGGAAATTAATGTCAACTATCTTCATAAGGTAATCTTTACTCAGTTAACTGATTAACTTATGCAGGATCTGGAAATTCAGATGCAGAACAGTAGGTACTTTCTTTTCACTTTAACTGTTTCTGTATTGAATCCATCATAACTCAATTATTTTTATATGTTACATAATATTTTTGTGCATTTCATTCCAGACTTACCTACAGCGATCTAAGCCTTCAGATACCTGAATCTAAGTTCAGGCAGTGTTTGTTGAGAACATTAGCAGTCTTATTCAGGTTGATTAGTTCCTATCATGAAATAATGAACTTCCGGCTGGAGAACAAGGTCAGACTATATTCTTTATATGCCCAGTTTAATTTTTTTTTTCCTTTTCTTTACTTTTATGGGATGTTTTCAGTCCTCTCCACAACAAGGTCAGGGCTTGCAAACATTGATGGTTAAATTGAGTATCCTAAAGCTTTCTTTCCCTTTCTATCCTTTATCCATTTTTTTGTTTGTAAACTTTGGATGGTTGCTTAAATATGTTTCTAAACTAGAAGTGTAACGGTTGTTGATTGTCACTTAATTTAATGGATCATATTGGACTGTTAATCATTTGTGCGTTGTTTCTGCATCTAGTGCCTTCTTTTTTAGTTTTTTTTATAGTAATAGTAAATTTTGGTTTTGTTTTCTCTTTTTGACTACACATTTTATGGAGACATTATTACCAATCATAGATGAGGCACATTAATTCCGGAAAACCTAGAATTCTTACATGAAATGAAGCTAAACAATTTAAATGTAGATCTTTTACACCAACCTTTAGCCTCTTAAACCTTTTTTTTTCCTGTTAATCGAAATCACGGGGATAATAAAAGCAGTGTGAGCTGGAAAGCTTCCATGATTACCAGAGACAAGTTTTTCCACCCTTGAATCTATTTTAGTCAGAAGGTATTTTTTGTATTTCTTATGTAGTGTTATAAATAACATTGGTTCTGCAATGTCAGTTGTTTCTTCTGTTCACGTGTTTGTTTCTCTCATTTATCCTCAAAACTTGTTCATTGGTTTTCAGGATTTGGCATACCAAACATCTGACATGAAGCAGGATTCCTTAGGAAGCAATGGATCTCCCCGTGAATCTTTAGATAGAATGCTTGGTTTATCTCCTAACGAGGAATCTACAACAACTTACATGTATTTAGATTCCAATTTTGATGCAGATGAAACTAGAAGTAATGGCAGTGAAGCATCAAGAAGTGGATCTCCTTGGTATCATCTGCGAAAAGATGCAACAGCATTTGTTTCACAAACTCTTCAGCGAGGGCGAAAGAATCTTTGGCAGCTTACAACAAGCCGAGTATCAGTGTTGCTTTCTTCTGCAGCTATTAGCTCTATGAGCACACACCAATTCTTGAAAAATTATGAAGATTTGAATGTATTCATCTTGGCCGGGGAAGCCTTCTGTGGAGTTGAAGCAGTTGAGTTCAGACAGAAGTTGAAGGCTGTATGCGAAAACTATTTTCTTGCATTTCATCGGCAAAATATTCATGTAAGTTGTTGCCAGGGTTAGTTTGTTTTACAATTTTAGTTTTCTTTGCTCATATCCCTGCTCCGTTAGGTGCATGATACATTTACCTTCAGAGCTTTATTACCCCCCTTCGAAGTAAAGTTTATTAGTCAATAAATTCAATTTGTTTCTTATTTATTGTCCTGTCACATTAACATAACTTGCTTTTATGTGATTCTAATAAAATTTCTTATCTAAATTCTGAATATCTAATACTTGGAAAAACAATATAATTTTTTTTTGAAACTTTTTCAGGCACTCAAAATGGTTTTGGAAAAGGAAAGTTGGCTGAAATTGCCACCAGATACAGTCCAATCAATTAGTTTTGCTGGACTTGTTGGCAATGGGGCTGCCCTGATAGTTCCATCTCACGGTATCTCTTCAAATGTAAAATTGCATCATTCTAACAAATCAGTGAATTCCATTGATGTCACTATCAAAAAGAGTGGATTTACCTCTTGGATTAAAAGTGGAAATCCATTTTCGCCAAAAATAATCTCCACTTCAGTGGAAGGCCACAGTTCATCCCTGCTTAATGGGGCAACTGCTGGTGAATATGATGGACATGCTAATGATAGTTATCACGGTGATCAGGCGTCTCCCCATAGTGGTGGTGCAAGTCATAAAAATGGAACTCCTTTTTCAGAAGATGAAAATGAAGATCTTCTTGCAGACTTCATTGATGAGGACAGTCAACTCCCAAGTCGAATTTCAAAACCAAAAGTTCCTAAAAGTAACTTTTCACATTGTAAAGATGATGAGATATCTGCACAGACAGGATCATCTCTCTGTCTTCTCAGGTGCAAAGCCATTTTGTGCTGTTAACTGATAACTATTTGTACGTGGATATTATAATCTGCAACTATACATAATTGTGCTTTATTGAGCTGTGTTTATTTGTGCATGTTAGATCAATGGACAAATATGCAAGGTTCATGCAGAAACTAGAAATAGTAAATGTTGAGTTTTTTAAGGTATGTTATACTGTCTACATTTCTTTTTTTTTTGTCTTCTATATATTTAACTTAAAAAATCTGTAGTTTTTTTTCCCCTCTAAATTGTTTTTCCTGATTCAGTATAGTTTTGCAGGGTATATGCCAGTTGTTTGAGATTTTCTTCTATTCTGTGTTTGAAACATTTGGTCAGCAGAACTCTAATTCAAATGGAAAATCTGACCCTCTCAATTGTAAGGGTTCCTTTTTTCCTCCAAAATTCCATCCTGTCCCATGTTGATCAATTCTGATATGCTCCTTCACCCCTAATCAGCTGCTACTATTTTGAACTAAGTACCCATAATTCATGTCTGTGGTACCCAGATCGGCTGAAGACTGCTATAACCAGAATTACACAAGATTGTGACCAATGGATAAAGCCTCAGCTGACCCCTGTTTCATCCTCATCCCCTACGTCTTTGAGTACATATATGCATGGAGATGTAACACCGGCTAGTCCTCCAAATCATGCCACACCCTTTGGTCTCAAGGTATTTATGCAAGAATAATTTTGCAAAAGTAAATTTTTTCTTAATAGAGAAATATTTTCCAATCCATTGTGTGCCACCAACACAAGACAAGAGTGTACTTGAATTAATCAAAATTTTGTTTCTCAAAGAAATGATGATGGAGAACCATGAAAGACTTCTAAATTTAATTTCAATAATTTTTTTATATACAGTTAATTATAAATTTTACTGTTTTGGGCCTTTTTTTTATATATTTTCTGTCGAGTAGTTTTTATCAAAAGCATTCTGTTTCTTATTTAGTAGTGTTGGGTTTGGGTTTTCTATTTAATAATTCAATTATGGTTGTATTATATAAAAGCTTCTATTTCTTATGTTTCAAGAGCCATTTTTTGATTATCAGGGGACTGACAATAAATAGATAAATAGATTGTTTTCCATCCCTATAGTTCTTCTTCAGTTGGTTTTCCCTGATGGAGATATCAAAAGAAGCAAAACTAATGTTCTTTTGTGGCACGGTTATATCTGTAACATCCTGATCTGCTGGGAAATCTGGAAAATTGTCTTAGTTTAGTTTTTGTTTGCTACGTTGTATTCTACTAGTTCTAAAGTAATTACCTTTATTAGTTTTTTCCTATTCTAAATAGATAATAAGTATTTTCTTAATAGAAAATAAGTCCATGTTGGCCCTTGAGTACTATATCAACCTATATAATGGATCTTTCAATATTTTAATAACATTTGATGAATAAAATTCTAGCAATTTGCTTTTGATTGTGTGACTCAATCTCTCATCTTTTAAGAACCATCGGTGTGAAGCTTAGGTATTTCTATCCCTTAGGTGTGACTCAGAAACCTATTAGTGTGAATAGTTTCTACAATTTCCAAGAAAACCCCATCAATCTAACCTGAAAACATCTCATCAATAGACCTAAACAACCTCTCATGCATACCTAATCAACCCTATAACATTTACACGTCAAAGATTTTGCCTAAAATCTCCTAAAATTACTATTCACACCTCTATACACAACCCTGAACAGCCTTTAAAACTCATCTCCAGAACTGCCCCTAAGTGGTCCTGCACCATCTCCTTCTGTTATCTTGTACTTTGTCTTCCTTGGTTTAGAATCACAGTTGCAATTTTGTTTGTGATCGTGGTTCATTGGTTATATTGGCATTCATGCTAGTATTAGATTCTATTTGACCTCTGCTGTGCTGGGATAATTGATGAAACACATCAAGTTGTTTGGTAATGAATTGTTATGTTGTGTTGTTTGTAAAATCACTTAAATTAAATTACCATTAAGGACAACTAAAATTAAACATTTTCTTTCAAAAACTAAATGAATTGCTTACGAAATGAATTCTTTTTTTAAAAAACACTAATATCATATAAAAGCAAGTTTAAAAGAAACAATAATAAAAACCTTACATGGGTTTTTTTAGTAAACATGATAGTCAAATAATTTAATTATAAGCTAAAAACTAACATACTTGGAATAAAATAATTAAGATTAGTTAATTTTAATATATTTAAGGTTATTAACTTTGTAATTAATATTAGTTAATTACTACATATAAAGCAAAAATGATTTGGGTTCGTTAATTCTAAAATATTTAAGGTTATTTTAGTTTTTTAAATAAAATAATCAGCCTTACATTTCAAAATGATCACTTCGCATGCTTTTTGAAGTGGAAGCTTATATATATTTAACATGTTTTTTTTTTTTTATAAAATTAGCCTTCCACTCTCAAAAGTTAAGCAATTGATTTTTAAAATCCTAATCAAACACTTTTTTATTGTTTTCTTTTAAAGTAAAGTATAAAAGTTAGAAAAATAGACAGCCAAACATGCTCTTGGTATTTTAATTTCACTAGAAAAGATAAATACTGATACTAAAATTTAAATAACTAATTTCTTAATTTCATGAAAAATACTTTCTTGCTTATCTCATTTATATGATAATAATTTAACAATTTAGCTTAGTACACCTGAAACTAAGAAGTTCTGAAAAATAATTTTTTTTTTTAGCAATTTAGCATGGTACACTTAAAACTAAGTTCACATAAATAAATAAATAAAAAAATCAAGATTAATAGCAATGAGGTCTGTGATATTGGTATGGATATCATTTGTGAACTACCCATCGGTCATTGTGTAACCTAACGTTCGTTGTTTGATTTTGACTTTTTTCTTCTTCTCTCCTTCTAATTCTTCTCTCTTCCTGCATCAAAGTAGACATTGAGAGTGTGCCCTTCCCAGTGCAACTGTTTTGACTTTGAAGTGCATAGAGACCAGGATAAAGATAATAACTGTTCATGATGTTCACTGAAGTAGGGTCATGCAATAGCCAATTATAACTTGTTAGGTATTCATGATATGCCGTTGATTGTAGAAAGCAAATCAGTGCATTTTCCCCCCATCTGTACATAAGGAGAATCATCCACCTCTGTTACACAGGACGCAATTATTTTCTCTAAGAAAAAGGATCTTTTGTTCTGGCCTTGGCACTGGCAGCATTTTTTCCCTGCTGAGAAGGTTGAGCTCATATATAGTAAGAAATTAGTGTTGTAAAATGTTTGGCAAGTTTATTGGAGTTTTGACTCTCCTGGATGTCCCATGGCCATTATTGTCACTTTCATTATCATGCTGTCCTGTACATGGAAACTTATCACATTATGATTCAGTCTTGTAGAACAAAATTATCAAAGGCAGATCTTGCATCACAATGGGTTGTCGTATGATGCATGTGTATGAATACATATATAGCTACAATGAATGTGCAGTGGCTTCTTGATTATTAAAAACTCTTAATTGCTATCAGCTAAATTTGGTTGTTTGAATTTATAAAAGAGCTGTTCTGTAATCAGTATGCCTACAGTAATAGATAATTGTGTTGCAGGAAAGATGTGCTGCTGCTGATACCATATCTCTTGTTGCTCAAATATTACACAGATCTAAAACCCATCTTCAGTCAATGCTTCTTCAGAATAATCCAGCTATAGTGGAAGACTTTTTTGTCCTTGTGGTATATTTCCTTGTTTCTGTATTTTTGAGCATTTTTATTAGCCATAATTTTTTGAAATCTTTTGAAAATTATTTTGATACTGTATTAATGAGCTGTTAAATTGGATATTCGGAATCATATATTTTGACATTATTATATGCTGTAGGAGAAAAGGATGCTAGTATGAAATATGTTTGTCTGGGTATTATTCCATGTTCTAATATAGCTGGAAAGCCATCTGAATTTCAGAAAGTAAATTAATTTTGCAATTGAATACTAGAGCCTGGGAGTTTACTTATTTATCCATGTGTGCACCACGTTCAGATGGTTCCAGTTGCTAGGTTGTATTGGGTTAGGTCAATGAAAAGGAAATGAGCGATGGTTGAGTGGAAGCATCTAAATTTTGAGATTGTTGTTGGTTAAGAGAGAGGGAGGACTTGATCGCCCCCCAATAACCTTCATTTCTTACCATAAAACTTGCCTGTTACTTGAATAGGCATGCTCTTTCTATTCTCTTTTCATCTATTCAACCCTCTAATAAGTGAAGTTGTCCTATGACAAAGTTTGGACAATCATATATACCTGTTTACTAAACTTCAGGGGTAATCTTTCCTTATAAGTTGTTTTTTTTATATGGTTTTTACATGAACTATGTTCTTATTTCGGTCCTTAATTTAGAAATAGATATTTTCATTCCTTTTATATTGACAAGTAGGTTATTTTTTTTATCAGGTGGACTCTGTACCAGATGTTATAGAGCACTTACACCGGACCACTGCAAGATTACTTCTTCACATTAACGGGTAAGTTTAGAACTGAATAATATTGATCGAGCCCTTCTGTATTAATTAAATCATCGGATGTTCTTGTGGATTAATGAGCTGAATAATTTTAATGAAGCCCTATTGGATGCCCAAAGCCGTTTCCAACAGCATTTCTCGTTGCGGATGATAACTTGTGACTTTTATGTTTATTTAAGATACATTTGATGGAACTGCTAATCTGTGTCAACTGTTCAAAGGTTCTTTAGAGCAGCCTTTTTAATGGCAAGTTAATTCCTATATCAAATGAAGTCAAATAACAATAATACAAGCAACCTTACTAGCACTTGAAACTTGAAAATAACATAAAATGGAAACAGCCTGCTTCCACTTAAATAAAAATCACAGCTTGTGAATGGATCATGAGTCAAATTTTGGAGACAAGTGAAGCATGATACAGGATAATGTGCAAAGAAAACCTATTTACGGGGCATGAAAGTTTCAGCTGGGGGAAGTTGGCATAACTATCATATTTAATATATTTGGTAATTAGATAAAACATTCATAATCAGAAATGGAAGCTGTAGTCTTGAAACTCAAACAAAGCAAATTTCTTTAACCGGATTTGAGACAACAAAATTCTGACTTTAATGAACTCAGCTATAGGAGGACTTGCAGCATCAAATGGGTGAGCTGTGAAAACATGAAGCAAATGCAGATTTTAATCGCTTTATCTGTGATAGGGATTGTTTACAAAAAATGTTAGTTATTTGTCAGGTTGAAGACATCCTGGTAACTGTACCTAGATAAAACAACTAATCTTGATTTCACTGCATGCTTAAGAAGCCTTCAACTTGCTGGTTTTGTATGCCTGCTTGTATGCCAGATGATCAGTTTCCCAAGCAAAATACAATCAAAACTCAAGATTCCACTGGATTCTTCATTACCTTTCAGTCAAAAATCTTGTTTGGTTCATTGCTACCATCTTTGATGCAAAGCACTTTTTAGCAGGTATGTTGATCGGATAGCTAATGCTAAGTGGGAAGTAAAAGAGCTTGGTCTAGAGCATAATGGGTATGTTGCATCCTCTCCTTTTTTACTATAATTATATGCTTGTTTATATTGTTCGAGCATGTTGTAACTTCCATGCTTTTAATGACCTAGATATCATCTATCTCTTTTGTAATTTTTCCATTAAAACTGTGTGTTGAGTGTGTTAATTTCATAAATCAAAGGTAAGTTAGCTTGCAACATTTTCTAATCATGTTAAAAAAAATATACTTTTTACAATTTTCCTCTTTTTTTTTTTAAATAATATTTGTACTGCATTCTGTGCTATTAATTGAAGTTTTTGATTCACTGGCCTGCTCACCTACTCTGGTTGGCTTAGGGTGAAGTTTTTGTATGATAATAAAACGTTACTTTGGAGCTTTTTTTGGTCATGACCTTGGTCCTTGCTTCTTGTGCTATGTCCTCTGTGACACCCCCTCCCCCCACTTTAGCTTGACCCATGTTAATTAATGGAACTAGATATTTGTGGACTACATGATATCTCTTACAATTCTTTAATAGGTACTGAGCATATTTTTACAACAATTATCCATCAGAATATACTGCTATCACTTTATAATCCCTCCCATTCGAGTTATATTGACAGGTATGTTGATTTACTTTTGGGAGAGTTTAAGCACTATAAAACGAGGCTTGCACATGGTGGAATTCACAAAGAGGTAATGGCTGGTTCACATCTCAGGAGGAGCAGCATTTTGTAAAATTTTGAATACAGAATTTACAACTTGATGCTCATCATTTTGTAAAAGATGTTGATGTTTTACATTCTGGATAATACATGAGCACTTTGAATAAATTTGTATGTGCACATATGCCGATAAATAAATGGGTTTCTTAGGCTGGCTAATTTACTAGTAGTAAACACTTGGTTAACAATCCTCCCAATCATTGGCCTTACCTCATCATAAATGGCATAATTTTGTTGTATTATTTTGCTCTAAAAATCCTGTGATTATACCAAGGAGGAAACAAGTATCTAAATATCTAAAATGAAAAGCATGCAAGTCATGGATGTTTAATGTGAACTTCACGAATGTTTGCTGTGAGTTGAAATGTATGAATGAAGAGCAGTTCAAAAAACATTTCAGTACTACTCTTTCCAAGGCAACAGATGCGGGATAGAATAATCTACTTGTGGTCTTCAGTCTTCTACTTTAGGGGCAGTTAGAGGGGTGTCTTTAGAGCAATTATTTTGTGGGACTACCGGACTTTCTTTTTTGTTTTTTATGTTTTTGCTTTCTTCCTCTGTACTTTTCTACATCTTGTCTCGGAGGACTTCTGTGTTATTTTCTTCTCGTAATCCAATAATATCTTCATTTATATTATTTTGCTAATAGCGTCCGCCTGCCTGGTTATGATTCTGTTCTAATTTTGTACTAATAAACATGTTTCTCATGTCCCAAAACTTGAACAACAAACTAGTCTAAACTATATTTCTATCTTCATAGGCACAAGACCGTCTTTCAGAATATGGTGTTGAAATCGTCGCTGAAACCCTCGTAGAAGGTCTATCACGGGTGAAGAGGTGTAGTGATGAAGGACGAGCTCTTATGTCATTAGATCTTCAGGTTCTTTCATAACTCTAACAGGAATTTGTATTTTTCAAGATTTCCATTTTGCCTCTACCTCCTTTTGCACCTCTCAAGAATTGATAATTTAAGTGCTATCTAAATTCCTTTCAGGTTTTGATCAATGGCCTCCAGCATTTTGTCCCCATAAATGTTAAGCCAAAATTACAAATGGTTGAAACTTTCATTAAGGTAAGAATTAGCGTGTTCAGTGAGACAATTTCTTAAAAACATGTGAAGATATTGGAGGAGAAATGATTAGTAGTGATCTTTGAGCCTTGCGGCTTGCTTGGTCAACCCATCTTCCTTGGTTCTTGGATACACGTTTCACTTAGAAATGCCTGATGAACATTTTCACTATCAAGATTATTAATTGGAATTTTCATTCTCTCGACCCATACAGGCCTACTACCTTCCAGAAACCGAGTATGTACACTGGGCTCGTGCTCACCCGGTAAGAAAATTCTGCACTGGAACCGAGGAATTATTTCATTGTTCTTAACATGCTCAACACCTGTTTCAACCTATCTTTTAATAATACAACTACACTTTTCCTCGCAGGAATACACTAAAAATCAAATTGTTGGGTTGATCAATCTCGTTGCCGCAATGAAAGGTTGGAAGAGAAAAACCAGGTTGGAAGTGATCGAGAAAATTGAGTGAGCTGTGACTTGAGACAGTCATGTTAGTGTTTTGGGTATATAAAATCCTGCACTCCACTAATATATATGTTTTTTGTAACATGAATCGTGTATATTGCATATGATTCCCCTGCTTCTTGATTATGTTAGGTTGTATATCTTGTAATACATGGTTTTCCCTACGGGGGAATATCAAATGTAATTTTGGATCACATTATACGGCCAATAATGAATTCGTGGGTAGATTTTATTTCAAGTACTCATGGCTGCAAATATTATGATCGAGGTGCCCATTTGTAACTGATCTAGAACAAAAGAACGTTTGAGAATTAAAGATTTGCAAAACATTTAGGTCTTTTCTGGTTCGCGTTTTGCTGATTTTATTTTATTCTAATTTTCATAGCCCTCTCATGAACGGGAAAATGGCTTGCTTTGCCACGCAAGGCATATCCGTGGCTAATGGTCTTTCATTTGTTATCGCCAGTGTCTGAAATCAAGATAGTAGCTTCCTTTTCTTGCTTTTCCTCTTACCTGTTGCATCATGCTGTGCAATTTGACCACTCCTGAACACTGCAGTGGAAAGGCATCGTGTTTGATTCTTTCTACCGTACAGCAAAATGGTTGAAAGAGCACACCAGGAATAATTTTGCTCTCTCACCTTGGCTCGCTGTAATTTCATGCGCCATATTTTTTGAGGATGTTTTTTCCAGTTATCAGGGCGTCTGTATTTCCTAACCCCGACAATGATAAATGACTCGGCTAAGTTAACCTCTTCAATACAGATAGTAGTACTACGATAAAATTGAAGATACAAATTAGTGTGAACTAGACATCGCCGAGAGAGAGAGAGAGAGAGAGCTAGAGAAAGTGAGGAAATGGTGGAAAGTGGCACCACCTCTTAGCGTTCTTCTCTCACGTGGCCTTGTAAAGGCAACAATCCTTTGCGTGCTCATAAGCCAACCCCTAGGCTTCTAGGCTTGTGCCCCATCACGTGGTCACAACACTAGGCAAACCATTATAATGAAACACCTAGACAAGCAAGCCAATAAGATAATTGAAATTTGAAAGGTTAATAAATAATGATTGGGTGATGCACGTTTAAAGCCTCACAAGGATCACCCCAACCATACACGAATTGGGTAAAAGAGTGCTATGAGAAGCACTTCACCTTTGTTGTGAAACAAGGAATGGCAAGTAACGTCTTTATGTTAGACAGACCATCAAGACTAGGGAAGGGGGTGGCTGATGGGCTCGGGGGTCTATACCCTCGATCATATGGTCCATGTACTATATCTCAAGACAAGGCTAGGATGAGATCGTCAAAGTCTTGATGGCCTAACAAGTCCGTATCATCTTAATCATATAGGACACAAGATGTTTAAAGAGCCTAACAAGACCTTCAATGAGTAGATGCACCCCCAAGCCAATCACTACCCTAGATGCATTGCCCCCTTTTCATATTCAATCTACTACATGTATTATAAGAAGGCATATCTCTTGGTCATGTCTACTTTAAAGATTGATCTTACAAACCCTAAAAAACCTTTATAGAAGTCAATTGTTACTCAGAGTCTTTTTCTTTATGTAGTCCAAAACTATAGACAGCTAGTACGTGGACCCCCATATCCTTATATGGATAAATTCACATAAGTTCAAAGCTATCTAAATAATGTTGAACTCCAAGGTAAGGAATCATCTTCTTCACAAGAATACTATATTTTTTCCCTTACGCTCTGTAACACAATCTTCTTTATTTCATAAAAATCATATTGTTATGTTGATAATTGGTTTAAGTAAATGTAATTTGTATAATATAAAAACTAAAGATTAGATTAGTGCTAAGTGACATAGTGAAGTTATCGAAATATATATCAGCACAAACATAAAAAATATAGAATAACTTTATAAGTTTAAAGATTATAATGACAACTTTATGGACAAGACATAGATTAATTAATTTTATATAAAATATCTTAAATAAATTATTTAGTATACTTGTTGAAGCACTTAAAATATAAAAGAAATGTATATTATGTTGCTGTCAACGATTGTAACCTTTGTTCTTAAAACTTTATAGCTTGTTATTTGGTATAAATGAGTTGATTGCAATAAGTTTTCTAGAATTCTAACACCATTACCATGATTAATTGCACTACAAATCAAATTCTACAAACTAGAAAGAAATACTAAAAACATCTCTCCATGAAAAACTTGAATTTAAGTTCTAGAATGATTAAAGAAAATCAGAGCATGAAAATGCTGAAAGAAATAAAGGATCGGAAGGCAAGATGGTTATTACATGGTATTCAAAATTCTTCCATTTAAGCCCATTTTATACTTATCAAAATTGACGCATAATTAATTTTGATAATTAATAGAAATAATTCTAACTATTATGCTTTTATTACTCATAATAAAAAATAAAATTCTAACAATTTTTTATTATAAAAACAAGATATTTCTCCTTTAAAAATAAACCATTTAAAAAGAGAAATAATAATATTCAAACTGTTTACTCATGAGTTTACATAAAAAGTATTTTTTTATAGACCTAAAAGTTATTGAATACCAAGCCTCAGCCTCAAGTCTAAGTAGTATTGAGTGAGTATGTGTGCAACTTAAAAAGTCCACTTAGTTTAGGGTCTCCCCCATGTTCCATGAGATTAATTTGAAGTCTTTTACTTTCCATTGTATAATCTATAAGAAAATCTTATAATCATTGAAGGTTTTTGAGTTTATCGAGCATGTTAACGAGCTCAATTTGTCATTAAATTATAATTTATTTTATACAGATTAATATTCAAGTTAAAGTATTTTTATTGAAATTTTTTTTTAATAAAATGCTAACCTAAAAAGTGAATGGATGTCACTTTTCACTTTTAATTTGTATTAATTTGTGTCCATTAACTATATATTTTTGAAACAAATTTCTAACACTTCTGATATTGGTCGAGAGACATTAATCAAATCTGTTGCTTCTAGCTATTCCTATATTCCTGCATATTTTATGAGGTGCTTAGAATTTCCTAAAGGGATTTGCAAGGAGATCAATTATCTCATATATAAGTTCTGGCAGGGCTGAAAAGAGGATGAACGAAAGATTCACTAGATTAGCTGGTTAGATTTATGTGGAAAGAAAAGGTTAGGTGGCCTGGGTATCAGTGAAGCATGGTCAGAGGCAGCTATGCCATGGTCCCTTCTCCCATTTCTATAATTTCCTGCATGCTGCTAGTTCCTCTTCTTCATCATGGGCTTGGGAAAGTATTCCAACGGGAAAATATATTATACGATGTGGAATTAGATGGAGAATTGGTCAAGAATGTGCTATCACCTACCTATCTAATCCTTAGATTCCTTCACAATATCCTTTTCTTCTTTCCATCAAATCTGACGCTCTAGCTGATGTTCATCGGGTTTCCTAGCTTCTTCATGATCTTTCACATTCATTGAATGAACCTGTCTTACGACAAATGTTTTCAGAATCTTTGATATATGATTTGATTGGATTTTCTTTTCGTGGAGAGATATTTTCCTCACTTCATGCTTGAAGGGAAGGGTTAGGACCTGACCTGCTCTTTTAGAATCGCTTCTCCGTTCCAGGGCTCGCGAGGGCTGTTCTATGTGTTTCCTTGAGTACTCCTCACACTCATGTTAATCTGCACCTGTATCACTCGTAGAATGCAAGGTTCTCTGTGAAGTTACACTGGAGGCTGGAGGGAGTTCTTAAAAGCCTGAAAGGAAGTCTTTCTCTGGGCCAAAAGGCCCAAAGCCTAGAGTGCTGTCCGGTCAAAAAGTTGGGAACTACACCGTAATTAAAAAAGAAGAAGCCTGAACAGTGTTCAGGCTAGCTATGGTAAAACAGAGCCCGAACAACAAATTGGGAAAGAGAAGACTGGAAAGCAAAAAACGAAGGCAAGCATAGAATCCAGCGAGGAAAAGAGTAAAAAAAAGTGAGAAAAGAGAAAACGAATCAGAGCTTATCAAAGCTCCGATGGCAATTTGCGCCATATTATTATAAAGAGTTCACTGACACAGAGACAAATATAACTACACTACATAAGACAATCTACATGTGCCAGCTAAATTTTCCTTTCTTCCTTCATTCCAGCCCTTCATTCTTCAATAACTCTCCACTTTAGTCCTCTAATTTACTTGACCAAACCACATGCAAGGTTGAGAGGGAGAAAATAAAAATAAAAATATTGTTATGCATGTGCTCTCATTGCCCAGACACTTGTCACATTTATTTTGCAAAAATTAAGGGCACATAACTTCTTAGTACATGCCATGCAACACTTCACTTATACAATAAACACCTACAAGTTTTTTTTTTTAACACAATAAACACATGTAATTTTAAATTTGAGTTTTTAATTGCTCATATAATGATTACTGAAGATTTATATAATCGTTAATTTCAAAACCTGTAAGATTAGTCGTTATGCGCGCAAGTTGACCCGGACATCCACGTTAATAAAAAAAATAAAAATAAACACCTACAAGTTTAGTTTATTTGGTAGTGTAATTATAATTATTTTTTAAATAATTTTATATATTAAAATTACATGAAAATAATTTTTTTATTTTTTAAAAATTATTTTTAACATTAATATATTAAAATAATTAAAAACATTAAAAATATATTAATTTGAAGTAAATAAAAAATATTTTTTCTAATTTTTTTTAAAAATACTTTAAAAATATAAAAATAAACAGACCTTTCATTATTGTAGAGATATCAATAAGAGCACACAAATTGTAGGTGTGGGAGTGTACTTATCCCGCTAATGGTGAGTATATATCTACTTATTTTGCCGATGAATACTTATCTTTCTTACTAATAGCTAGTACAATGTTAATTTTTTAAGTGTGATGCAAATACAACTTGTTTTTATAAGTTATTAATATGATAAAAATAATTATTTTTCATAATTATTCTCACATGATATAATTTTTATTTTCATAAAACAATTTCATGTAACGGGTATATATATAAAACAAGCCATAACAATATGATATACTTTTCTTCCTTATCTCTTTTTTTTGTTATATATTATTTTTCTCTCACAATTTATCAATTTAGATTTTATATCCTAATAAATAACTTATTTTATAGAAGTTTAAAACTACTTTATTTTGATTTTTTTAAAATTACTTTTTTTTATCAGAGAACTCACAATTATTTCCCAGTTTGAAGATGAATTTGATAATATGTTTTTATAAGAAAGAAAGAAAAAAAAAAAATCCTTTTAGTGTGTACTAAGTCAAAGTCTCAATTTTAAAATATGAATTTTTTTTAATTAATGTTGATATCTTAGCTATCTTCCACATATTATAATTATTTTTAAAAATATTAAAATTAATAATTATATAAACTGTTAGCGGTTATCGGGAGATTCAAACCTCTTAATCATTAAAAAATAAATTCAATATTTTTCATTTGAGCTACCCTCAAGATTATTACAACATGAATCCTTGATTTTTAGAGTGATGGTCTTCTTGATCCTCTCGCTGCCATGGTCTAAGAATCTTGTTTTGATGGGGCTTGCTGGCTTCTTACGTCAGAGGATTTGGAAACCAAGAAATGCTCTTGTTTTTCAATCCATTGTATGGTCTAGTGCTCAGATGTTGCTTATGGCCGCTAATTAGAAAATGGAATTTGATGAAGTTTTGCCTCATTGATCTACACAATCCAATGATGATCGATATGGCTCTGTTCTGCAATGGTCTCACCCTCCAGTTGGCACCAAGGTGGTGGAGCTGGTATTGTTATCAAGAATCATTCATTCCATTTCTACCAAATTTCTGATCTAACCACTACAGAAGCGTTGGCTCCTCAAGTGGCTGCTTCCTTCGCTCTTGACAGGAATGATAACCAGATGATCTTCGAGGGTGAAGGTCTATCAGTCATTAATATCATTCCTTGTATTCTTTCAATGATTCTATATGATGTTGTTTCTCTTGATAATTCTTTCTCTTGCATTTTCTCTTGGCTCCTGCAGAATTTATAGGACCTCAGTCTTTCTCTTTCAATAATACCATCTCTCTTGGTCAATATATATTTACATATTTAAAGACCAAATTAGAATATTTCGGACGCAATGGGTTTCCTCAAAACCATACAATAGATGAACAATCACGCATCCCATTAACCCTTTTGTAATAAATATTCTAATTAATATATAGTTTATAGCTCATGGATGCTTTCACTTTTTTCTTTTCTAATTCATTAAAGTATAATTAATCAGCCCATAATTAAGTAACCTGACATTTTGCCGAACTTTGTGTACCTTACTAATAGACGCAAAACAAGAACCGAAGTTTTGCGTAAGGTCCAAACACACTCCTCTCCCTCCTTCATTTTTCCCTATATATGGTCTTTCTTTTATTTATTTCTCAACAATTCCCCCTGTATTCTTTCCTTTTATTGCCTTCTGATTTCATTAATCCAACGATAGGATGCCCACATAACCTACCCCCAGTGATCTCAACCGTTACATTAGCTTTGTGTTTCAGCAAGCTTTATACACACACACAAACACACACCCCTGTCCTCTTGCCATTTCCTTTGTTCAATTTGTCGATATATCTTAAGCATCTTTTTTATTTTCTCTGAACCGTCCACGGCCCGCGCCACCTTCCCTCCTTGGCATCCACGTTGTTTTCTCTTGGTGCCTCCGTTGCTACACCGGTCCTTCCTGATAATGGTAACTATAATGGGAGGCATTTATGCTGTGTCTTGTTTAGTTTTCATTCTATAGCCCAGTTGATGGTTTTAATTTTTCGGGTGCCAAACAATGCAGGAAATGCTGGTACCACCGTGGCTTGAATCACTATTATCGACTGCATTCTTCACCGTTTGCCCCAGGCATAGAGATGCCCCACGTAGCGAATGCAACATGTTCTGCCTTGATTGCAATACCGAAGCCTTTTGCTTCTATTGCCGATCAACTCGACACAAAGATCATTCTGTTATACAAGTAAATTATCTTTTCTTTTTTTGGAGAGTCATTCTTGTCTTAATAAGCATCTGATGAATATAACATCTCTGAAACGCATGGGGTCATGTAAAAACAGATCAGAAGGTCATCGTATCATGATGTTGTTAGGGTTGCTGAGATTCAAAAGGTTTTGGACATTACTGGAGTTCAAACTTACGTTATAAACAGTGCTAGAGTTCTTTTCCTTAATGAGAGACCACAGCCCAAGAGTAGCACAAGTAAAGGAGTCCCTCATTTATGCGAAATTTGTGGGAGAAGTCTTTTGGATCCCTTTCGTTTCTGTTCTCTAGGATGTAAGGTCAGTTAATTTCTTCCCATTTCTCTTCTCAGTTTTCTACCGGCCCTCTCCTTCAAAACAATAAAAATAAAAAAAAGTACCTCATAGTCATTAGGACCCGACTCCAAGTTGTTCAAGACTCGCGATTCACTCGTCATAATCATTTATTATACCAAAATAGTTGCATCCCTTATTTGATTTCTGCCCTCTGCACACAAAATTATTATCAAATTACTGCTACATTGTGGTTTTCAATGAGTGACATTGTGGTTGTATCAAGATTGAAGACTTGATGTGATGGTAATCTTGATAATCGATTATTGGTAGCCATCCGAGCTAGCTAGCTTAATTTATACATTAGTTGTCAGAGCGTAGATGCTCTCGCGCCCTTAAAGGAAAGGAAATTATATTATCGGCATAATTGACATTGTATGATTTTTTTTTCTATTTACCAAATAGACCTTTTCCTGTTCTTGATGGGTTGGTTAATTTGCTTAGACAAGGGCTTAACCATAAGTTAACTTGGCATTGAATTCAGCTTGTAAGAATAAAGAATAATGGAGATGCCACCTTTAACTTGAGCACCATGGACGAGGAAGGAGGGGAAATAAGAGAAGGAATGGGAAGAAGATTGCCATCAAAGGAAGAAGAAGAATTGCGTGAAGGAAGCCAACAAGATATGTACACAAGCACGCTAACTCCTCCACATTCCAATTCAAGGAGGAGAAAAGGCATCCCCCACAGGGCTCCTTTTGGGTCCTAATTGTTGACCAGCCTCCTTAATAAACTTCTTTTTAAGCTCTTCCATTCTTCACAAGCCAGCACATGCGGGAAGATAATATCTGATAAACAAAATAGATTAATTTAAGGTGTATCTTATGGGGTGTGTTTTAAAGTTTTAACACAGAAATATAGTTGTAGTTTACATTTATTTATTTATTATTATTATTTTTTCTTTGGTGGGGGTGGTCCTATAATAATGGTAGGATTAATGCTTGGGGATATGCAATGGTGTAAATGTAATGTATACACGCATGAACGGTTTTTTCACATAAAGTAACCAATTAACAACTCAGCCTTTTTAATTACAAGTTCATGAAACTTGCAAGAACACACGATTCTAGAAGCCAAAGAAAGGAATTTGGATAACGAAATACTTTCTTTGAAAAATATATTCCTTCCTTGAGTTTATCTCCAATATTTGTCCAAATTGGGAGCCGATAGATAGACGTGTTGACATCTATTGCGTCCACATCACATCAAACCAAAGCCATCATCAAGTGAAAGAGTTTAACATAGATATCATTGAATTATTCGAGCACATAAGAACAGCGGAAATAGAGTGTTAAAACTTAAAATTATTCGTGTAACAAAGAGTGCTTGTTGTAATTTATTTTTCCCTCATTTTTTTCATCGAATAATATATATTTTTTAAATGCACCTCGTCTCCCATTTGCCTTCTTTAATCGTTTCAATAGATAAAAATTAAGAAAAGTTGCTCATCATTTATTTATAAAGATTGATGATATTTTAAAATTTGATATGTATATTTAGTAATAGGCTATATATATATATATATATTGTTTTTCTAATTCTCTATTTTAAAAATTTTTACATTCAAAACTTTGAAACTTTTATTATCATCTAATAAGACATGACTCCAATAAATAATTATTAAAACATCCATAAAAATAGCTTATTAAATCATTATATCATCAACATAACCTGCTTGTTCGTGAATTAATGCCCTAAAATAAAATAAAAATGAGTATATTTTAGCTTTTGATTTTTTGTTTTTGAAATGAAATAAATTTATATGAAAAAATTTATTGGTTGAATTTAAGTGAAGTTGGGGTGTTTAATGATTTTAATGGTATAAAGTTTCTAAAAATGTGAAGTTTTTTTGTACCTATTATTTGTTAAATTCAAAATAATTATATTTTTCATGTTTTAGTTGTTTTCTTTTTATAGTGAATTTGTAAAAATTTCCCATAAATTAAAATTAAAAAAAAAGTTATTATTGATTGAATTTAGATATTGAGAATTATAAGGAGTAGAATGAAGGAAAATTGAAAGTTTTTGGTTTATTTAGAGATAGTTTGGACATTTAAGAACTAAACTAAAACTATGAACATTTTAAAATAACCCTCTATTCTACCTTAAATAGCTAGAATGAGGATAAAAAAATTAATTTAAAATTTGAATTAAATGAACTTAAATTTTAAATTGGGCTAATTAAGTTGATTAGTTCCTTCCATAAAAATTATTGCTGTTTAGGAAGTTTGTTAGGTTGACTCTTACATGTTAATACTTGATGGTTAGTTATATTTGAATCGCCTATGTGGTTAAACTGATTTACAGTACAATCTTTACTATTTATTCCAACCTACCCAACCTTACCTATTCTTCTTCATTTTTGAAATTTTAATGTCTTACTTGAAAGGATATTCTATTTTTTTCTATTCTCCTTTTAAAATTCCTAGAAACACTACACCTTTTATATATGAAAAACTTTCCCTCAAGATGAGGGTAGGTATCTTTAAGCTAATCTTTTTCCATCCAAATCATATCTTTAATATTCAGCCTTTATTATTGAATTAGTAACTCATATATGATTCTTTACCTAGTGATCCTTTCTTTTTGATCTATCATCTTATTAGGCTGTGAATAAAGTTTACCCTTCTAGTTAAAATAGGGTGGCTTGGAGATTGGCTATTCATTCTTCTCAATTAACTTACTGAGAAGAGGGATATGAAAGGTAAGATGTATGCAAGAACCTTCAAGAAACTCTAATAGTTAAGATATCTTTCATACTATTACATTGATTTTGAATGGTCTATAATACCTGTAGGCTAATTTCTATTTTCTTCCATGTTTCATGCTTAACTATTATAGATGGAGTTTAAGGAACATTACTTCTCCTTATTTTAATTCTAATTCTATTTTTTTTATTTGATTGAGTTATTTTCATGTCTTATGCCTTGTATAAATTAATCTTGACATTTGTTTTTAATAATGTTGGTCTATCTTTAAAATGCTCTTCCACTAACTGGTTTTATGTTAATAACAGGAAGTATTTGAGTAAATCAGGTGAGTTTGCCCAATCATTAACTTAAAAGGAGTTGTTTGAAGGAATGAGTAGAAGTTAATGTTGTGCCACCACTCTACTATGGTTTGCTATTTAACCATTCTCTAGGGTTGTCACCTGTAAAACAATAGAGGTAACCTTTCAATATTTTCTTAGTAATTTCTATCTAGCCATCAATTTAGGGTTGATAGATAATAGATACGTGTAATTAACCCTTTGGACTCAAAATAGCTCATACTAAGATTTACTAGTGAAAGTTAGGTCTTTATTAGTCATAATATTTTTGGATAAACCATGTAATTTTATTATATTTTGTGAGAAAACTTAGGACACCCTTGAAGTTGTGAAACGTTGAGTCAAAGTTAAAAAATAAGAATATTTTAAAAGTCTTTCCACCACCATTAGGATCATAATATATGCATGGAAATTGATGACCATGGTTTCTCTAATATTAATAGAGTTTCTAGTAATCTCGATGGCTTAGTTTTTTCTACTTTAGTTTATTAACGTACCTCACACTATCTCATGTAGTCTTTTATTTAAGATTTCAAGTTCACCCAATATAAATCCCTCTAAGCTCACTTTAAGATTTTCTCATATCTTAAATGATTTGTTATTGGATGTCATGTATGTATTGCATAATAGTTGAACTAAAAGGACTTTCATTATGGATGTAAATTCTTCCTTTATACAACAAGACCCTCACCCTTCATTTGGTATCTAGGGCACCTATAATGTTACTTTTCATCTACTAAAATATTTGTTATACTTTTTTATCCCAATAAGGTTGTAGTAGCTTACAATTCTCCAATAATTAGCTCTTTAAATTTCATAGACAAAGCATTAACCACCAGGTTTTCATTCACAAACTTATACTATGCTATAAAATCATTCTTAATCAATTTTAAAATCCATGTTTGATGAACTGGTGCTCCTATTTTCTATTTTAATAAATACTTAAGACTCTGATGATTTGTTTTGATTTGTATATATTAACCTAAAATGTAGGGTCTTCATTTTTGCTTTGTTATTATAATTGCAAGAATCTCCTTTTCATCCTTCCTTTTAATACCCTTAACGAGTTAAAAGATAGGTCTACCATCTTGTACAAGCATTTCCCATAAGGTCATCATAAGTAGATGCCCTAAATAAAATATGTAAATCCTTCATAAAACTCCTAACTTGTAAATGACTTTAATCTCTTTAATTTCTTAAAACCAAGCTTTAACTTTTCCTTTTATATGAAAATTGACCATGAATAACCTGTGTTGAGGGTTGATGTTATAATAGTTGAAGGACTAGTTGGAACTACACACTTGCCCTATTGGGTCTTTCCTATTGAATTATAAAAAAATCCAAATTCATTATCTTTAGTTTAATTTGATAATCTCAAGGTGAATTGACTTTATGTTGGTGGTTCCGATTAATTAAAGTCAATAATGCATTAACCTTTTTCCTTGGGGTTTCAAGATTTGATCCATTTAGGTTGATATATATTATAGTTTTTGTATAAGATCCCGTAGATTCAATTGTTGTGTCGATTGATTTTATCGTTTCTCTTTTTTATTGTTTATTCACACTAGTAACAATTTCTAATAATTATGACATACTTGTCCTTGTAATAATTAGTAGAAATTAAAATTTAAGAAAAAAAGTTATTATTGATTGAACTAGAAATTAAAAATTATAAGGACTAGAATGAAATACATTTAAAAGTTTTTGGACTATTTTAAGGTGATTTAGGCCTTTAAAAAATAAAATAAAAACCTAGAATTTCCAAGATAACTCCTTATTCTAACTTAGTTTTTTTAAATAAGCAAAAATAAGGACAAAAAAAATTAATTTAAATTTTGAATTGGACCAACTTGAATTTTAAATTGAGTTAACTAATTCCTTCCATAAAAAACAATATCGTATATGAAGTTTATTAGGTTACCTCTTATGTGTCAATACTTGATGGTTGATTATGTTTGCATTGTTTATTTGATTAAGCTGACTTGTCATGCAATCTTCAATTTTCATTCTAACCTACCCTAACTTTACCTTGTTTTTCTTCTTCTTGTAATTAAGTGTCTTGTATGGAGGGATGTTTTCTCCTTCTCCTACCATTTTCAATAAAAAATGTCCAAAAGAACTGCATATTTTTTTTTAAAAAAATATTTTTTTATACTTATTTTTAAATGAATCATGTGAAGAACTTTTTAGAGAGTTAATTGATAAACTATTTGACATGACTAAAAGATTGATGTCCTCTCCCAAGTGTAGAAGTGTCGAAGTAATAAATAACCCAGCAAGACCGGGGTCGAACCAAAAAGAGGTTAATTGTATAAATTATATATGACAATAATACAACAACAACAACAACAACAATAACAATAATATTAGTAGTAATAGTAGTAGTAGTAGTAGTAGTAGTAGTAGTAGTAGTAGTAGTAATAGTAGTAGTAAAGAAGAAGAAGGAGAAGAAGAAAAAGATGATAACTTTGAGATGAAATATTAACGTAAGGACTAAATAATAATAACAATAAATGTCAAGGTTAGAGGTTCCACTAATGGTATGTCAAACAAGTATAGTATAAACTCTTATTATTCAATTAGAAACCACACACAAAGAAGGTTCCAATCAGATTATAGATTGTTAACATGATTACATTAGTCATCTTATGCGATTAATGTTAATACTTGTAAATCTCGTCAAACATTCATGATTATAACTTATGTTAACAACAAATCAAGTTCCTTTCATAGCTCAGGTGTTGGTTATACCATACAGTATGAGCTATGAAAATGCCAAGCATTTGTTGTACCAAGTGTTATAAACATAAATCAAGATTAGTCATTTAATAAGCAAAGTATTAAAGAGTGAACAAGATAACAAATACAAAACATGTTAGTATCAAACATTAAAGTCCATATTAAGTTTACACTATACTTATTCTTACACCATTAATGTAACCTTTTCACCTTGACATAATAAACTTAGCTAGACATAATGAAAGAATGAAAAATAAATAAATAAAATGAGAACATAAATAAGATAAAATTTAACTAAGTAAAGGAAAAGAGATGAAAGGCATAAAATTGATATTAATGAAAGCAAAGTATAAACATTACAAAAAATACAAAGAGAGAAAGCAAGAGCATGATCTTGATCTGGACACTGAGATGCCTAAATGCATGGCAAATGCCTTCTTTTATAGGCCAAAATTAGGAACTATTGATTTGATGACTAATTGATGAGTAGGTGGCTAACTCTTGACTTGGTGACAATCCTTATCTTTTTTTGTTTACCCAAAACGTCATTGATAACGTCAAAATTAGAACCACTTGAAAACATAAAAGTTGTAGGAAATTATCTCAGCTTTCTTGTGCAAAACATTCAGATCATTTCGACTTCTATAACTCCAGATATAACTATAATACTGAACAGTGCTTGGGTTGGAGGATAGATTCAGACTTCTTTGTTGTTGCTCCAATTTGAACTTGAAAATGACCTTTATAGATCTTGGGCTCTATATGAAAGTTATAAGCCTATGTATTACCTTTTCATCCATATAAAGTAAACCTAAATCTGAGATCTACAACTCTAAATATGATCCAATTACTGAACAGTATTCTAGTTTGGACTGTATCGATATCACTTTTCTAAGTTTGACCATCTCTTTGTCCTTTCAATTTTAGTTCTTAAATTCATCAATCAATCCTTTCATTTATGTGATAGGCCTGTATTTAAAATGAACATTTACCATAAATTAAAGGTATCTTATATGATTAGATATATTATTATAAAACATGCTTTAGTTAAGGAGTTATTGATACTTTAAGTGCAAAATGATGATATAAAACCTTGATAAAAATATATTTTTAAGTATCAATCACTATTTATAAATAAATTAAAATATACTTTTAAGTATCAATCACTATTTATAAATAAATTAAAGCTTACATAATAAAAAAATTATTTGTCCCTAATTGTTTATAACAAAAATAGATTAAAGCAACTCATTCATTGATGAAATACTAAGAGAGTAATTGATATAGAATAAGATTTTAGATAAAAATTTATATAAAAATGCAGTTTATATAATCCTAATTAATCGTGTAGTTTCTGAATAAACTTAACACTTAGCGACTTAAAGTATTTATATAGCTCAATCACTTGAGTTTACCTTGTACAATTTGGATAAATAATAGAGAACTAACTTATAGTGAAAATGAGTTGTTAGTTGTTTTATCATTGTTGGAAAGATTATTACTCACTATTAATTATCATGTTTTGTTGTACTATTAACAGAGAGGTGGGTGGTTGGTAAGAACCCTTTAAAGTTATATGTAGGTATTAGTGAGGAAAGGTGGTATTGTATTAACAACTCATATATAAACATTAATCATTGTGTGACACGACGAAAAGATTGATGTCTTCTCCCAAGTGCAGGAGTGTTGAAGTAATAAATAACCCGGCAAGACCGGGGTCGAACCACAGGGAGGTTAATTATACAAATTATAAACAACAATTATAAAACAACAATAACAACAACAACAATAGTAATAATAATAATAATAATAATAATAATAATAATAGTAGTAGTAGTAGTAGTAGTAGTAGTAGTAGTAGTAGTAGTAGTAGTACTAATAATAATAATAATAATAATAAAGAAAGAGAAGAAGAAGAAGATGATGATGATGATGAGAACTTAGAGATGAAATATTAATGTAAGGATTAAACAATAATAATAACAAATGTCAAGGTTAGAGGTTCCACTAATGGTATATCAAACAAGTATAGTATAAACTCTTATTATTGAATTGGAAACCACACACAAAGGAGGTTCCAATCAGATTATATATTGTTAACATGATTACATTAGTCATCTTATTCAATTAATGCTAATACTTGTAAATCTCGTCAAGCATTCATGATTATAACTTATGTTAACAACAAATCAAGTTCCTTTCATAGCTCAGGTGTCGGTTATACCATACATTATGGGCTATGAAAGTGCCAAGCATTTGTTGTACCAAGTGTTATACAATATAAATCAAGATTAGTCATTTAACAAGCAAAGTATTAAAGAGTGAACAAGATAACAAATATAAAACATGTTAGTATCAAACATTGAAGTCCATATTAAGTTTACATTATACTTATTCTCACACCATTAGTGTAACCTTTTCACCTTGACATAATTAACTTAGCTAGACATAATGAAAGAAAGCAAAATAGATAAACAAAATAAGAACATAAAAGTTAACTAAGTAAAGGAAAGGAAATGAAAGGCATAAACTTGATATTAATGAAAGCAAAGCATAAACATTACAAAGAATACAAAGAGAGAAAGGAAGAGCATGATCTTGATCTGGAAACCAAGATGCCTAAATGCATGGCAAATGCCTCCTTTTATAGGCCAAAATTGGGAACTATTGATTTGATGACTAATTGATAAGTGGGTGGCCAACTTTTAACTTGGTGACAATCCTTATCTTCTCTTGTCTGCCCAAAACGTCATTGATAACGTCAAAATTGGAGCCAGGTGAAAACATGAAAGTTCTAGGCAATTGTCTCAGCTTTCTTGTGTAAAACATTCAGCTCATTTGGACTTCTAGAACTCCAGATATGGCCAAAATACCGAACAGTGCTCGGGCTGGAAGACAGATTCGGGCTTCTTTGTTGTTGCTACAACTTGGACTTACAAATGGCCTTTTTAGATCTTGGGCTCCATATGAAAGTTGTAGGCCTATGCCTTACCTTTCCATCCATATAAATTGGACCTAAATCTGAGATCTGTAGCTCCAGATATGACCCAATTACCGAACAGTGTTCCGGTTTGGATTGCACCGACATCTCTTCTCTAAGTTTGACCATCTCTTTATCCTTGCAATTTAAGTTCTTCAAGTCATCAATCAATCCTTTCATTTATTTGATAGGCCTGCATTAAAAATAGATATTTACCACAAATTATAGGTATCTTATATTATTAGATACATTATTATAAAACATATTTTAGTTAAGGAGTTATTGATACTTCCAGTGTAAAATGATGATATAAAACCATGATAAAAATGCACTTTTAAGTACTAATCATTATGGCAATTCCTTTCCCTTAGTTGTTACCTTTAACAAAAGAACATAAATAATGTAATAATCCAATATGCAACCCACAATCATATGTTAAAGTGTGTGTGTGTAAATTAAGGTTTAAGAATACATGTTAAATAAGTATATGAGCAGAATTAAGTGGTAACAATACGAGAGTTTGTAAACCTGAATATTTCAGGAAGTATTATAATAGACCTTGTTAAGAATGGTTACTAAGATGCGTCTCAAGAGTCACTTTAACAAAAGAACTCCTTTACTCTGCCATCCTAGTAACAACAATTATGCACATGCTTTATGAAATGAAAAATAATTTTTTTTTTATCAACTACTACCCTCTCCCCCCAACCAAAACGAGACATTGTCCTCAATGTTCTAAGGTAGAAAGATAGAGTATAGAAGATATCACCTGAAATAACGAACACTGACAAAACCTGAAACACACTGAAACAAAAATAAGAAATAACAAAACACAATAATAAAACCAAAAGACACAAAAATTCACAAATGAAGGCTCAAATCCAATCTAAGCTTTTTACGGCTTCCCGTAGATGACCAATTTATGCGACTCATGGAAGGATCAATCACAGGAATGAAAGATTGTAGTTGGTCAATCAATTGTTCAGCAGTAGTAGGAGAGATTATGATTTGTCGTGCAGAAGATGTTAGAAATTCCTGTTCCACAACATGATCAAGAAAAGACAACAACTTATCATAATAACCATTAACATTTAACAAACCTATGGGTTTATGGTGAATGTGCAATTGAGCCCAAGAGGAAATATGAAAGATCTCTTCCAATGTGCCTAGACCACCTGGTAAAGCAATGAAGGCATCAGCATGATTAAACATTGCATTCATTCGAGCCGACATTGTGGAGACCTAAAGTTCCTCTCCAATTGTTTTTCCAATGATGTCCCCTTGTGCCAAAGCTTCAGGGACGACCCCCAAAACTTGACTACCTCCTAAAAATACAGCTATTGACACACCTCCCATTAACCCAAGACTGCCTCCCCCATACACTAAATGAATCTTTCTCTCAGCTAGCACCTGACCAAGATGATTTGCTGATTCTAAAAACTCCTTTTCTTTTCCAGGACTAGATCCACCGAAAACACAAATATTTCTTATTTGATGACTTGAGGAACTTGCCATTTCTACACACTTCTCTATTTGTTGAATGTATGGGTTGAGTAGAAATTAAAGGAAGGAAAAAAGGGTTTTATAGATGAGAAATTAGAAAGGCAATCATAACATCTATATGTAGGTCAGCTGGAGTCTCACTCTCTCTCTCTTTTTATTTATTTACTTTTGAAAAAAATCATGTGCATATACAGGTAGTTGTGATTGTGGCTCACATCTTCCCTTGGTTTTACGTCCAAGAACGGCTTAAACGCCCTCTATGGATCGGGGATAGGCTTCCCATCCAGTTTTCTTAAAAACTAGCAAACAGGGTCTTTTTTAGTCAGATTCCCAAGACTAAGTCGATCATATTCTTTATGAAATAGTGGCCATAAATCATGAATTGCACGATGCACATCTCCACTAGGATGCGTCTCAAGAGTCAATAGAAGATTATCTAAAGACTCCTTACTCAGGCCATCCTTAATGAATTGTATTTTATCTTCACGGTTTATAGATACCATTCCTAAAGAACGACATTGTGTATTACAAGTCCATCTAGCACATCGATGACAGACTTTTAATCGTTTTGCACGACGCTTCTTTGCAAAAGTGCTTTTACCTGTTCCAGGCATGTGTGAAATAAAGAAATTAGAGGACTCACCTGATAATCGGACCTTTGCTTCAATCATCCAACGAATATCCTCAGGAATTCCATGATTCATTAACAATCTCAATCTTGCACATGTAGCACGGTAAATTTGTGTAATCGCATTCTGAGGCAGAGTAGGAAAATACTTTTTTAATTTTTCAAGATTAGTGTCCATTTTCAAATGAGAATTGGAAGAGAGATTCAAAGAATTTCATAATATATACATAAATATCAGTTATTATGGGAAACTGAAAGAACCGACTTAAGTCACGGAGTACCGTTGTCCGCCATTTGACCGGGGTGAGAGAAACTAGCAAAAATCACTCAAAAAGAAACATAAAAAAGAAAATGTGAGAAAAACAAAATAATTAACCTTTATCTACAAGATCATTCAAACCAGTTGATTCATTTTCATTAGGAAAATTATCAAAGTGAGCTTTCAAACGATGTCCATTTTCCTTAAAATCATTGTCATTCATTGAATTCTCAATATCACAGGCCCTATACGGATTGCTCCATCTTGATCTTAGCTCTATAGGGAATGAATAGAGTTGAGAATTATAAAACAAAACTCTTTGATCAGTATCAATCTTTTGATAATTTTCACAAGTTTTGCAGAATGCATGCGTGTCCTTGAACATGGTGGGCCAATAAAATCCATTTTGAAAGATTTTTGTAGCTGTCTTTTTTTGACGAGAAACAACTTCCACATGCTTTAGAGTGACAAAGTTTAATGACACTACTTACCTCATTGTCGGGAATGAATCTTTGAAATATTTGATCAGGACAATATTTGAATAAGGTAGGGTCATCACAATAAAAATTCTTCACTTCGTTCAAAAACTTTTCTTTATCTTGGGTACTCCAATCAGCTGGCAAATCTCCTAAAGAAAGAAAATTGATATTTTTATTATACCAAGGCATTGGACTAAGAGAAAGTAAGGATTCGTTAGGAAAGTAATCATCCATTGGTGTGATGTCAGGTATCGAATTTGTTGTCACTGTTGACAAAAAATTCGTATCAACATTTTCGGTGCTTGTTTCATCCGTGATTTCTTCCTCAGAATAAACCATTTGCAAATCTTCAGTTTCATCCAATTTATTTTTACTTAAAGTAGATTCAAGTTGATCATAAACTAATTCGTCAATATGATCTACTTCTTGTAAATCATTATCATCTCTAGGTTGCTTGCAAATGTTGAAAATATTCATCTCCAATGTCATGTTTCCAAACGATAGGTTCATCAATCCATTCCTACAATTAATCAATGCCTTAGACGTTGCAAGAAATGGATGTCCTAAAATAACAGGAAATGAATTACATGCTTCAACAGGTTCTGTGTCCAAGACAATAAAATCCACAGGATAAATGAATTTATCGACTTGTACTAACACATCTTCAATTATTCCTCTAGGCACTTTTACAGATCTATCGGCAAGTAAAAGAGTTATAGAAGTTGGTTTTAACTCACCTAAATTGAGACTCTGAAAAACTGAATATGGAAGTAAATTCACACTAGCACCAATATCAAGTAAGGATCTTTCAATTTTATGCTCTCCAATAAAGCAGGAAATTGTAGGACAACCAGGGTCTTTATATTTCAAAGCATTATTGTTTTGAAGAATAACACTTACTTGTTCGGCTAGAAAGGCTTTCTTTTTCACATTCAGTTTCCTCTTCACAGTGCAGAGATCTTTCAAAAATTTAGCATAGGAAGGAACCTGTTTAATAGCATCCAGCAAAGGTATATTGATCCTTACCTGTTTGAAAGTTTCAAAGATTTCAGAGTTGTGATTAACTTTTCTTTGTTTGGTCATGGCTTGAGGAAATGGAAGTGCTGGCGGTGAATCAGTCATTTCTTTGCAATTTTCAGATTCAACCCCTTCCTTACCCTCAGAGATTGACTCATCATCTTTCTCATAAGGTTCAAGAGAGGGTTTTTCAATAACCTTACCACTGCGCAGAGTAGTGACTGATTTGACTTGATCCATGTATTGACTTCCAGAACTACTTGCATTTGCATTGTATTGCCCCTTGGGATTTTGTTGTGGTTGAGATGGAAACTTACCTTTCTCTTGCAAACTAAGAGCATATGTTAATTTAGCATGAGTATCTTTAAAATCTATCATGTTTTGAACAAGTTGAGTATTAATTGTCTCTTGCTTTTCAATAAATGCATGCAATGTTTCCTCAAGATTTCTTCTAGAAGGTGGAGCATAAGAAGGTGTATATCCATGAGAATTTTGGAAATTGTGGTGTGGTTGAAATGGTGGTTGTGAAGTTTGTGCATTGTTGTTCTCATTCTTCCAACTGAAATTTGGGTGATTCCTCCAACCAGGGTTGTATGTTTGGGAGTATGGGTTGTGGTTGGCCCTTTGAAAACTGTTTAAAGCATGGGCTTGTTCATGGAGACATTCTTTAAAAGAAGGCAAGGTTGGATAATAATTGGTTGAGTGTTCATTTGTTTCACAGATTTGACACACAATGTTTTCAACAGATTTTAATTGACCACTCTTTTTCAATTCTAGTGCCTCAACTTTTCTAGCTAAAGATGCAAATTTGGCTTGAAGGTCATGATCTTCCCTAAGGTTGTACATACCTCCACTAGATGTATGAGGTTGAGTTTTACTCGGTGCCTCATATGTACCCGCAGTGTCCCAATTTTGAGCATTTTCAGCTAACAAGTCTAAGTACTCCATTGCTTCATCATGGTCTTTATCTTCAAAAGTTCCATTGCACATCAATTCAACCATTTGCCTATCTTTAGGTGTTAACCCTTTATAGAAATGTGAAACCAATTTCCATGTTTCAAAACCATGATGGGGGCAAGTACTAAGCAAATCTCGATACCTATCCCAACATTTGTAAAATGTTTCTCCTGGTTTTTGAGTGAAAGTGGTGATTTGTCTTTTGAAAGAGTTTGTTCTATGAGTTGGGAAAAACTTCTTTAAAAACTGTTGTTGCATTTCATCCCAAGCACGAATGGATCCTGGTCTCAAATTTTGTAGCCATGTTTTAGCTTTATCTTTTAATGAAAAAGGAAAAAGCTTTAATCTGATGGTGTTCATGCTACAATTTAAGTTATTATATGTGTTGCACACCTCCTCAAATTCCCTTAAATGCAAGTATGGATTTTCCAATTCTAAACCATGAAAAGAAGGTAAAAGTTGAATAATACCTGGTTTAAAATTAAAATGAGATGCATCGGGAGGAAAAACTATGCATGATGGTGCACTTGTTCTTGTGGGATTCATGTGGTCTCTAAGTGTTCTAGCACGGTTATTCTCATTATTCTCATTATGAAGTGATTGATTATCTTTTTCGGCCATATTTTCTGAAAATGATGACGATACCCTACAAAGTCTACCACTTGATGTCCGTGACCACACTCTTATGCACGTGCAGGAATAAAATAAAAGGAAGAAGAAAATAAAAGAAGAAGAAACAGGAGAAAAGAAACAAAGTTATATACAAGAAAAGTGAAAAGAGAAAATAAAATAAATATTATAATTTATACAAGAACTTACCTCCCCGGCAATGGCGCCAAAAACTTGACACGACGAAAAGATTGATGTCTTCTCCCAAGTGCAGGAGTGTCGAAGTAATAAATAACCCGACAAGACCGGGGTCGAACCACATGGAGGTTAATTGTACAAATTATAAACAACAATTATAAAACAACAATAACAACAACAACAATAGTAATAATAATAATAATAATAATAATAATAATAGTAGTAGTAGTAGTAGTAGTAGTAGTAGTAGTAGTAGTAGTACTAATAATAATAATAATAATAATAATAAAGAAAGAGAAGAAGAAGAAGATGATGATGATGATGAGAACTTAGAGATGAAATATTAATGTAAGGATTAAACAATAATAATAACAAATGTCAAGGTTAGAGGTTCCACTAATGGTATATCAAATAAGTATAGTATAAACTCTTATTATTGAATTGGAAACCACACACAAAGGAGGTTCCAATCAGATTATATATTGTTAACATGATTACATTAGTCATCTTATTCAATTAATGCTAATACTTGTAAATCTCGTCAAGCATTCATGATTATAACTTATGTTAACAACAAATCAAGTTCCTTTCATAGCTCAGGTGTCGGTTATACCATACATTATGGGCTATGAAAGTGCCAAGCATTTGTTGTACCAAGTGTTATACAACATAAATCAAGATTAGTCATTTAACAAGCAAAGTATTAAAGAGTGAACAAGATAACAAATATAAAACATGTTAGTATCAAACATTGAAGTCCATATTAAGTTTACATTATACTTATTCTCACACCATTAGTGTAACCTTTTCACCTTGACATAATTAACTTAGCTAGACATAATGAAAGAAAGCAAAATAGATAAACAAAATAAGAACATAAAAGTTAACTAAGTAAAGGAAAGGAAATGAAAGGCATAAACTTGATATTAATGAAAGCAAAGCATAAACATTACAAAGAATACAAAGAGAGAAAGGAAGAGCATGATCTTGATCTGGAAACCAAGATGCCTAAATGCATGGCAAATGCCTCCTTTTATAGGCCAAAATTGGGAACTATTGATTTGATGACTAATTGATAAGTGGGTGGCCAACTTTTAACTTGGTGACAATCCTTATCTTCTCTTGTCTGCCCAAAACGTCATTGATAACGTCAAAATTGGAGCCAGGTGAAAACATGAAAGTTCTAGGCAATTGTCTCAGCTTTCTTGTGTAAAACATTCAGCTCATTTGGACTTCTAGAACTCCAGATATGGCCAAAATACCGAACAGTGCTCGGGCTGGAAGACAGATTCGGGCTTCTTTGTTGTTGCTACAACTTGGACTTACAAATGGCCTTTTTAGATCTTGGGCTCCATGTGAAAGTTGTAGGCCTATGCCTTACCTTTCCATCCATATAAATTGGACCTAAATCTGAGATCTGTAACTCCAGATATGACCCAATTACCGAACAGTGTTCCGGTTTGGATTGCACCGACATCTCTTCTCTAAGTTTGACCATCTCTTTATCCTTGCAATTTAAGTTCTTCAAGTCATCAATCAATCCTTTCATTTATTTGATAGGCCTGCATTAAAAATAGATATTTACCATAAATTATAGGTATCTTATATTATTAGATACATTATTATAAAACATATTTTAGTTAAGGAGTTATTGATACTTCCAGTGCAAAATGATGATATAAAACCATGATAAAAATGCACTTTTAAGTACTAATCATTATGGCATAAAACTAATTTACTAGAGGTTATAATTCTATCTTGAGGCATATACTAGTAACTAAAACTTTATGTGGCATTAATTCAAGGTCTAAATATGTTTTCAAGGTTGGATCATGACATAAATGAACATGGTCAATTTGTTTAGGCTATGTAAATGGATTGTATATTTTGATTAGATTACCTAAATAAACAACTATTTTTTTTATAGCACCATCATTTTTTCCACCGAGCCTTTCAAACATTTACGTATGAAAGACTTAATTGGTGGAAGTAAAAAGGAATTAAAAATTATGTATGTTATGTAATCTTTTTATGGCTTTCATTAACATGTCATGATGAATGTTAAAATAGCTCATTATTTGAAAATATGGAGATTTCATTAGATATATAAAAATTTTATTTAAAGATACGAAGATTCTCATAGAGATATAAATACTTCTTTTGAGATATAGAGATTTTTATTAGAGACATGAAAATAAAGAACATTATGGAGGGAAATAAAGAACATCATAGAGAAAAATATATGAGGACTACTTATAGAGATAATATTGGCTTTTTCATTGAAAATCTCATAATATTTTCTCACACAATTGAAGATACAATTCTTGTAACCTATTTGATCTTGGGTAATGCATCATAAGATGCATCAACATCTTTTTATTTGGGTTGTATTTCTTTCCTTATAAATTATTGAAGGTAACCCTCAACAATCAATATTTTTATAACTTTTTTTAGGGCATGACATTCTTTAATATCATGATCATTACCATAAAGAATAATATAAAATTGATGAGGTTTTTTGTATTTGCATCACTTTTCATAGAAGGTAGGTATCATATGAATTCTTTTTCTTTGATGGTATCCAATGTTCCCATTACACGTGGTGGGTAGAAATATGGTCAAGTGCTTGGAGGAATTTAGGTGGTTATAAGATCCTTGGTGTTTCTTTTTGTTGCTTTAAGGTTGCTACAATATCAATGGTTCTTGAAAGATCTTACTCCTTATTGTTAGAAAGAAAGGTGTTATTTCATGGTCACACATGATTTTTCTACTTGAATGTGGTTTTCATAGCTTATTTTACATTGATAGAGTTTAATCAAGGAGATTATATCGTAACTCTAATAAGAAATAATTATAGACTTCATTTATTAAATCTTATATAGTAATGGGTTTAAGTAGACTCTTCATGTTGAGCATTTCCTTATTGAACCTTTAAGATATGTTCTAGTGCTCTTATTTTTCTATCGTTTGATGATATGCTTTAGTGCTCTCATATCTTTATTATATGATGAAAAAAAAAGGCTTAATAGTGCTTTTTTTTAATTGGTATGCTTGTCCTAAAGTGAAAGAATAGTTTGGTGTATAAATCATAAAAGATAACAAAGAAGTTAGGCTTTAGGACGTGGTGTTATGCTTGAGAAGGTCCATGAAATATCATATGGAGGAATTTATATATAGAATTATTATATTGTGTTACAAGCTTCAAGATGATCCATAAGTTTTATATGCGTTCTTTAAGGTTTCTAAGTCCATCATAGTTATTTAATGACACGACCAAAGAGTTGATGTCTTTTTCTAAGTGTATAAGTGTAGAAGTAATAAATAATCCAATAAGATTGGGGTCGAACCATAGAGAAGTTAATATTATAAATTAATAATAATGATAATAATAATATAAAAGGAGTTGAAGAGAGCTTTGAGATGTAATATTAATGTAAGGATTAAATAAGGATAAAAATAAATGTCAAAGGTTAAAGGATCCACTAATGATATTTCAAACTAAAAAGTATAATATAAACTCCTTTTATTACTCAACTAGAAACCATACATAAATGAGGTTCCGATCATATTATTAATTGTTAACATGATTACATTAATTATCTTATTCAAATAGTAATAATAATAAATAAATAAATAATAGAAAAGGTGTTGAAGAGAGGTTTGAGATGTAGATTAATGTAAAGATTAAATAATGATAAAAAAATGTCATGGTTAGAGAATCTATTAATGATATTTTAAACAAGTATAGTATAAACTTCTTTTATTACTCAACTGAAAACCATAGACAAATGAGGTTCTAATAGGATTATAAATTATTAACATAATTACATTAGTTATCTTATTCGAATAATACTAATACTTGTAAATGTTGCAAGGTATTTATGATTATAATTTATGTTAATAACAAATCAAGTTCCTTTCATAGCACAAATGTAGGTTATACCATATGGTTGAGTTATGAAAGTGTGAAACATTTATTGTATCAAGGGTATACAACATAAATCTAGATTAACCATTTAACAAGCAAAGGATTAAAAGTGAACAAGATAACAAATATAAAACATGTTAGTATCAAACATTAAGATCCATGTTAAGTATATACACTATACCTATTTTAACACCATTAATGTAATCTTTTCTCCTCAATATAATAAACTTAACTAAACATAATAACAAGAGAAACATAAATAAATAATATATAAGTTAACTAAGTAAAGGAAAGAAAATGAAAAGCATAAACAAAAGATTAATGAAAACAAAACTTAAACATTATAAAAATATAAATAAAAAAAGCAAGAACATGATCTTGATATAAAAACCAAGACGCTTAAATGCATGACAAATATCTCCTTTTATAAGTTAAAATTGGAAACTATTGATTTGTTAAGTAATTGTTGAGTAGGTGGCCACATCTTGACTTGGTGACAATCTTTATCTTATCTAAACAAAATGTTATTGTTAATATCAGAATTTGAACAAACTTGATTCACGAAAGTTCTAGAAAAATATCTCAACTTTCCAAGAAAAACAAATTAAGATCATTTGAACTTCTAAATTTTGGCTGAACACTAAATAATATCTGGGCTGTTGGACAAATTCAGACTTCTCTGTTGGTGCTAAGATTTGGATGTTCATATAGTAGAATTGGGTCTTGCATTTCTATAAATGTTTTAGGATTATATCTTACCTTTCTATCCATATAAAAAAACTCAAATCCAAGTTCTACAGCTCTATATATGACCCAAGGATTAAACAGTGTTCAAGTTTGAACTAAACCAGTATGTTTTTTCTAAACTTAGCTCTCTCTTTATCCTTTCACTTTCATTAGTTAATCACATCAATCGATTCTTTAAATTATAAGATATTCCTACATTTAAAATGAGCATTTACCATAAATTAAAGCTATCTTATATTATCAGATTTCTTATTATAAAACATACTTAAATTAGGAAATTTAAGATACTTTAAGTATAGTATGATGATATAAATCCTTGATAAAAATACATTTTTAAGTACTAATCACACCCCTCAACCAACTTATTACCAGTCCTTAATAATCAAAGCGTTAAAATGAAAAATAATTTGTAAGTTCCACAAAGCAAGAAATTCATTATTTAACTTCCATTAATCTATTTAGATAAACAAACTCTCATTAAATTTATAAATATATGCTCAATAAACAAAATATTAATAAACCTTCTTTTTATGTGCTCAATGTATAAAAACATAAATGATGGGGCTTTTATTCGAAGAAAATAATATTATGTTTTAATATTTTTCTAAGATTAATTTCCTTAAGTTGAGATTATTATCTTTTTTTCTTTCTTTTCTTATATATATATATATATATATATATATATATATATATATATATATATATATATATATATATAATACAATGCATATTTAACCCATGTAACGAACTTTCGGCTAATGACTCCCAAACTAGTTGGTCTTAGAGCATTAGGTGTTGAAACACCCCTATAATTTTAGTAAATTTAATTGCAGATACTAATACATAAATAGTGTAATGTTTGATTCCATTAAGCTTTTCTCCTTAACCCATATAACAAGTTTTGGGCCAATAGCTCATAAGTCAGTTAACTTTAGGGTATTAAATGTTAAAACACTCCTTCGGGCTTAATTGCTTAGGCTATGGAGGCTACAAAACCAAAATGAGATATTGTCCTCAATGCCCTAAGGTAGAAAGATAGAGTATAGAAGATATCACCTAAAATAACGAATACTAACAATCTTAAAACACACTTAAATAAATATAAGAAAAAACAAAGTAAAATAATATGCTATTAATAAAACAAAAAGACACAAGGTTTTATAAATGAAGGCTTAAATTCTAATTGTGATTGCGACTCACATTTTTCCTTGGTTTTACATCAAAGAATGACTTAAACGCCCTGTATAATTCCAGAATAAATTCCCATCTAATTTTCTTAAAAACTAACAAATAAGGTTTTTTTTAGTTTCCAAGACTAAGTTAATCATGTTCTTTATGAAAATAGGGCCACATATCATGAATTGCATGATACACATCTCCACTAGGATGCATCTCACGAGTTAATAGAAGATTATCTAAAGAATCCTTACTCAGGTCATCTTTAATGAATTTTATTTTATCTTCACGGTTTATTGATACTATTTCTAAAGAACGACATTGTGCATTACAAGTCCATCTAGCACATCGATAATAAACTTTCAGTCGTTTTACACAACGTTTCTTTGCAAAAATATTTTTACTTGTCCTAGGCATGTATGAAATAAAAAAATTGAAAGACTCACCTGATAATCAAACATTTGCTTCAATTAGCTAGTGAATATCTTCAGGAATTCTATGGTTCATTAACAACCTTAATTTTACACATCTAGCTGAGTAATTTTTTTTAATCACATTTTAAAGAAAAACAAAAAAAATATTTTTTAATTTTTCAAGAGTTGTGTCTATTTTTTAGATGAGAAGTGGAAAACATATGCAAAGAAAAAACAAAAACAAGGAATTGAATACACAAATATCAGATATCATGGAAAACTAATAGAACTGACTTAAGAGTTATAGAGTACTGTTATCCGTTAATTAATTAAGGTTAGAGAAAGAGTTGAAAACATTATCTTTATTTGGATTCTTGATATTATAGACCCCATATGAATAAACATGTTTCACAATAAAAAACTATTTTATCTTAATCTTAGTTTTTTAGAAAATAAATAGAGTCGGGAATTCTAAAGTAAGACTTTTTTACCAGTATCAACTTTTTGATAATTTTCACAAGTTTTACAGATTGTATGTGAGTCCTTGAACATGGTGGGGTAGTAAAATCTACTTTGTGAGATTTTTACAATTGTCTTTCTTAATAAGAAATGACCTCCACACGCCTTAGAATGATAAAATTTATTGACGCTACTTACCTCATTGTTAGGAATGTATCTTTAAAATATTTTATCAGGATAATATTTGAATAAATAAGGGTCTTCTCAATAAAAGTTCTTCACTTTGTTTAAAAAAATTTCTTTATCTTAGGTACTCCAATGAGTTGCCAAATATTCTGAAGCAAGAAAAGTAATCATCGATTGGTGTGATATCAGATGTCGAATCAACTGTCACTCTAGACAAAAGATCTGATCAATATTTTCAGTGCCTTTCTTATCCGTGATTTCTTTCTAAGAATAGATCATTTGCAAATCTTCAGGTTCGTCAAACTCAATTTTACTCAAAATAAATTCACCTTCAGATTCTCATAAGTGTTTATCATAAACTAATTCTTAAGTTATATTTCTTGTAAATAATTATCACCTTCAGATTCATCAAACTCAACTTTTCTAGCTAAACATGTAAATTTGGCTTGAAAGTCAAGATCTTTCTTAAGGTTGTACATAACGCCACTAGATGTATGAGGTTGAGTTTTACCAAATGTCTCATAAGTGCCCATAGTGTCTCAATTTTGAGCATTTTCAACTAGCAAGTCTAGGTACTCTATTGTTTCATTAGAGTTTTTATCTTTAAAAGTTTCATTACACATTAATTCTACCATTTGCCTATTTTTAGGTGTTAACCCTTTATAAAAATATGAAACTAATCTCTATGTTTCAAAACCATTATCACACATCAAAAAAATCCGCGCAGCGTCGGCTCGGGCAATTTTTCATCATTATTATTTGTTTTGATCTTGTTGGATTCGTTAGGAGTCGCCACCTAGTATTTAATTGAAGGTTACTAGGAAACTCGGTTGTACTGGTCTTGTTAGAGATTCGCGGGTAAGGGACCGGTTGTGGTTAGAAAAGGTATTAACACCTCTAACGCACCCTACCTGAGGTAAGCTGTTTCATAGACTTGATGTGTTAAAGAAGTTTTACAAATTTTGTCTTTTCATCGGATTTTAGAAATACAACTTCCATACAAGTTTGTACTTCTACACCGTGATCCAATCAAAATATTAAATTCTTCTTTATTCTTTGCAATTTTAACATAAATAAAAAGAAACATTCATAAGACAAATACAAGATAATTTTTTTTTTACATCCACATTACAAATTATAAAAATCCAAAACTAAATAAAAATTACATTAAATAATTTAAAATTTATAAAATAGTCTCTAAAACTCCAGAAATTGCATTGAAGTCCCTTATAGGGTAGTGTGAACAGTGGTGGCGCGTTTGCTACATGCGTTGCTGCTGCCGAAGGCGGCAAAACCAGTAGATCAGGGCCATCTTCCTCTTCTCTGTCTTCCTGTGCCGGCGGTGGGTGTTGTGATTTGGGTTTTCAAATTGGAAGCCATGATAGATTCTGGACAAAGCTTCCGACAACCATTACCCATCAACCATTGAAACAATAACAAATCCCAACGGTACAATGGTAAAAAGACATCTTATGCAGCATATATCCAAATATCAGCCCACGCTAACGATTGGATCTCCCTGGATCGGAGTTAGACCGAAACTGGCCTGAGATTGACGAGCCACTATTGAATATGCATAACACTTTTTTGGATGGGTTTTATCTCATCTTCACCATTCAGAATGTGCAATACAACCATGTGCATCACATATCCAAAACTCAGATTGATCCAACGGTGAATAACAGAGAAATAGGCTGGCGGCTCTAACTATTCTAAGAGTAGTTTGTCTAGAAATATTCAGATGGTAATATTTCTCTCGTGGTTTCAAATATGAATGATCCCGCTGGTCAGGATGTAGGAAATATAGGGACGCACAACATATCTAAATTTTGCATTGATCCAACGGTAGAAGAGTGAGATATCATCCAGCAACGCTGACAAGTCTAAGGGGGTGAGGGAGGCGGCGATTCCTCTAGTGAGGGAGAAGAAAAACGTTAGGGTTTTTTTGTAGTTTAGGGTTTCTCTTCTTCTTCTTTTTTGTCAAAATTGCCCCCCCTTTTCTTTGTGTTAAAGGTTGCTATTTATAGGCAAAATGTTGCTTGGATTTCAAAATTGGTCCCTCAATTTTATTTTTTTATAAATTTTGATTTTTTTATAGTTTTTTTTTTAAAAACAATATTAACATCGACTTAATAAGAAAAATCAATGATTTTAAAAATAACGCGTTAAAAGTTGAACGCGTTCCAAATATCTTTGAAAATTTAAATTCTTTTGAGATGATGTTGAAATGATAAAAATGATGCAAATATATTTAAAAATGTATTGTTTGGATTTTCATTGTTTTTCTCTATTTTTTGGATTTTTTTCTAAAACTTTATCGAAATATAGATCAAAATTGGGAAAACCTAGAATTGGGTTATGACAACCATGATGAGGGCAAGTATTAAGTAAGTGTCGATACGTATTACAACATTGGTAAAATGTTTCCCTTGGTTTTTGAGCGAATGTGGTGATTTTTTTTAAAGAGTTTGTTCTGTGAGATGAAAAACATTTCTTTAAAAATTATTATTATATTTCATCCTAGGCATGAATAGATCCTGGTCTTAAATTTTATAGCCATGTTTTAGTTTTATCTTTTAATAATAAAAAAAAAACTTTAATCTCATGGTGTTCATGCTACAATTTGAGTTATTATAAGTGTTACAGACCCTCTCAAATTCTCTTAGATGCAAGTATGAATTTTCTAAATCTAAGTCATGAAAATAAGATAAAAGTTGAATAATACTTGGCTTAAAATTAAAATGAGATGCATCAGGAGGGAAATCTATGCATGAGGGTGCACTTATTCTTGTGGTTATTTTCTTCGGCCATATTTTTTAAAAATAATGAGGATATCCTATAAAGTCTACCACTTAATATACATGATCAAACTCTCATGTACATATAGGAAGATAATAAAAGGATGAAGAAAACAAAATAAAATAAACAAAGTCAGATAGAAGAAAAGTGAAAAGAGAAAATAAAATAAATACTATAATTCTTTAAAGAATTTGCCTTCCTAGTAATACTGTCAAAAACTTAACATGACTAAAAGATTGATGTCTTTTTCTAAGTGGAAAAGTGTCGAAGTAATAAATAACCTGACAAGACCGAGATCGAACTATAAAGAGGTTAACAATATAAATTAACAACAACAACAATAATAATAACAATAAGTTAAAAGAGGGCTTTGATATTTAAGATTAATATGAGAATTAAACAATAATAAAAATAAATTTCAAGGTTAGGGGATCTACTAATAGTATTTCAAACAAGTATAATATAAACTAGTTTTATTACTCAATTGGAAACCACATACAAAGAAGGTTCCAATCAAATTGTAAATGTATAATATGATTAAATTAGTTATCTTATTCGAATAATGTTAATATTTGTAAATGTTGTTAGGTATTCATAATTATAACTTATGTTAACAACAAATCAAGTTTCTTTCACAGCATAGGTGTAAGTTATACCATACAGTTGTGCTATGAAATTGCTAAGTATTTGTTGTGCCAAGTATTTGTTGTACCAAGTGTTATACAATATAAATCTAGAATAATCATTTAACAAGAAAAGTATTAAAAGTGAACAAGATAAAAAATACAAAACATGTTAGCATCAAATATTAAAATCTATATTGAGTTTATACTATACATATTCTCACACCATTAGTGTACTGACACGACCAAAAGATTGATGTTTTCTCCTAAATGCAGGAGTGTTGAAGTAATAAATAATCTAGCAAGACTGAGGTCGAACCACAGACAATTTAATTATATAAATTATAAACAACAATAATAATACTAATACTACTACTACTAATAGTAGTAGTAGTAGTAGTAGTAGAAGAAGAAGAAGAAGAAGAAGAAGAAGAAGAAGAAGAAGAAGAAAAATTGATGAGAACTTCAAGATAGAAGATTAACATTAGGATTAAATAATGATAACAACAAATATCAAGGTTAGAGGATTCACTAATGGTATGTCAAATAAGTATAGTATAAACTCTTATTATTCAATTAGAACTCTAGATATAGGCTAAACACTGAATAGTGTTCGAACTGCAAGACAAATTCAGACATCTTCATTATTGCTACAATTTGGACTTGAAAATGACCTTTTTAATTTTGGGCTCCCATGAAAATTATAGGCCTATGTCTTACCTTTCTATCTATATAAAGTAGACCTAAATCTGAGATTTATACCTCTAGATATGACTCAATTACCGAATAATATTCCAGTTTGGACCTGATTAGTACTTAAAAGTGCATTTTTATCATGGTTTTATATCATCATTTTGTACTTGAAGTATCAATAACTCCTTAACTAAAATATGTTTTATAATAATGTATCTAATAATATAAGATACCTATAATTTGTGGTAAATGTCTATTTTTAATGCAGGCCAATCACATAAATGAAAGGATTGATTGATGACTTGAAGAACTTAAATTGCAAGGATAAAGAGATGGTCAAACTTAGAGAAGAGATGTCGGTGCAATCCAAACCGGAACACGGTTCGGTAATTGGGTCATATCTGGAGCTACAGATCTCAGATTTAGGTCCAATTTATATGGATGGAAAGGTAAGACATAGGCCTATAACTTTCATATGGAGCCCAAGATCTAAAAAGGCCATTTGCAAGTCCAAATTGTAGCAACAACAAAGAAGCCCGAATCTGTCTTCCAGCCCGAGCACTGTTCGGTATTTTGGCCATATCTGGAGTTCTAGAAGTTCAAATGAGCTGAATGTTTTACACAAGAAAGCTGAGACAATTGCCTACAACGTTCATGTTTGCACCTGGCTCCAGTTTTGACGTTATCAATGACGTTTTGGGAAGACAAGAGAAGATAAGGATTGTCACCAAGTCAAAAGTTGGCCACCCACTTATCAATTAGTCATCAAATCAATAGTTCTCAATTTTGGCCTATAAAAGGAGGCATTTGCCATGCATTTAGGCATCTTGGTTTCCAGATCAAGATCATGCTCTTCCTTTCTCTCTTTGTATTTTTTATGCTTTGTTTTCATTAATATTAAGTTTATGCCTTTCATTTCCTTTCCTTTACTTAGTTAACTTTTATGTTCTTATTTTGTTTATTTATTTTCCTTTCTTTCATTATGTCTAGCTAAGTTAATTATGTCAAGGTGAAAAGGTTACACTAATGGTGTAAGAATAAGTATAGTGTAAACTTAATATGGACTTTAATGTTTGATACTAACATGTTTTATATTTGTTATCTTGTTCACTCTTTAATACTTTGCTTGTTAAATGACTAATCTTGATTTATGTTGTATAACACTTGGTACAACAAATGCTTGGCACTTTCATAGCCCATAATGTATGGTATAACCGACACCTGAGCTATGAAAGGAACTTGATTTGTTGTTAACATAAGTTATAATCATGAATGCTTGACGAGATTTACAAGTATTAGCATTAATTGAATAAGATGACTAATGTAATCATGTTAACAATATATAATCTGATTGGAACCTCCTTTGTGTGTGGTTTCCAATTCAATAATAAGAGTTTATACTATACTTGTTTGATATACCATTAGTGGAACCTCTAACCTTGACATTTGTTATTATTATTGTTTAATCCTTACATTAATATTTCATCTCTAAGTTCTCATCATCATCATCTTCTTCTTCTTCTCTTTCTTTATTATTATTACTACTACTACTACTACTACTACTACTACTACTACTACTACTACTACTACTACTATTAATAATATTATTATTACTATTACTATTGTTGTTATTGTTATTGTTATTGTTGTTGTATTATTGTTATTATAATTTGTACAATTAACCTCCCTGTGGTTCGACCCCGGTCTTGCCGGGTTATTTATTACTTCGACACTCCTGCACTTGGGAGAAGACATCAACATTTTTGTCGTGTCAGGACCGCACCAACATCTCTTTTCTAAGTTTGGTCATCTTTTTATCCTTTCAATTTCAGTTCTTAAACTAATCAATCAATCCTTTCATTTATGTGATAGGCTTGCATTTAAAATGAATATTTACCACAAATTAAAGGTATCTTATGTTTTTAGATATGTTATTATAAAACATGCTTTAGTTAAGGAGTTATTGATACTTCAAGTGCAAAATAATGATATAAAGACTTGATAAAAATACATTTTTAAGTACTAGTCATGTACCTTTTTCACCTTCACATAATAAAATTAACTAAATATAGTGAAAAAGAGAAACATAAGTTAACAAGATAAGAACTTATAAGTTAATTAAGTAAAGGAACGAAAATGAAAAGTATGAACTAGAGATTAATAAAAGAAAAACTTAAACATTATAAAAATATAGATAAATAGGGAAAAATATGATCTTGATTTGAAAACCAAGATGCTTAAATGCATGACAAATACCTCCTTTTATAGGTCAAATTGGGAACTATTGATTTGTTGACTAGTTGTTTAATGGGTGGCCATATCTTGACGTGGTGACAATCTTTATCTTTTTGTTTGAACAAAAAATCATTATTAACATTAGAATTTGAACAAATCTCATAAAAGTTCTAAGAAATTGTCTTAGCTTTTCAATAAAAAAAATTGAGGTCATTTGAACTTCTAGAATTTAAGATACAGGATGAAAACTGAACAGTTTCTAGGCTGCATTATAGATTTGGACTACTCCGTTGTTGCTAAGATTTAGACTTTCAAACAGCAAAATTGAGTCTTGCATTCCTATGAATGCTTTAGGCCTATGTTTTAGCTTTTCATCATATAAAGCAAACCCAAATCCAAGTTTTACAACTCTAGATATGACTCAATAACTGAACGGTATTAGTTTGAACTGAATCAACATCTCTTTTTTAAACTTAGCCCCCTCTTTATCTTTTTACTTTCAATAGTTAATCACATCAATCAATCATTTGAATTGAGAGATATGTCTGCATTTAAAAAGAGCATTTACTATATATTAAAGCTATTTTATATTATTAGACTTGTTATTATAAAATGTGTTTAAGTTAGGAAATTTAATGATATTTTAAGTGTAATATGATAATATAAATCCTTGATAAAAATATACTTTTAAGTACTAATCATTTAAGTTGGCTAGGGTGAACACAGAATATTTGGAGAGATAAATTTGTAGCACTCTATGATAAAATAAAAAATCTTCTATATGAAGGCAATGTTCATTCCTAAAATCTAGTTTAGTTTTTGGTCTTATTTTATATCTGGGTTATTTTAGACAAGGAGCATGCAAGAAAGACTTAGAGGGAGATCAATTGTGTTAGTTGTGGCTAATACTTGATAATGAGTGTTTTTCATAAAGGGAATGCTCATTTAGAGAGTTGGAGTAAGAGTGTTATCATACCTACTTATATGTTATTTTGTAATATTCCTCTAAGGAATTGAAGTCTTTAGTTGTAAAGAAACTCGTAGGTGTACAATATATGCCAAGGATGACCGAGGTTATCCCAATTCTCTAGGTTTTTAAGCACCATTCTACTTTAAAAGTCATGGAGAACATCAAGACTAAAAGCTTTTGGTATTGGTCAAGAAAGAATTAGATGATTTAAAAGATCTAGTTGTTAGTGAAAAGTATCCAAAATGAAGAAATCTAACATCAGTTACCAACTTTGTGATTCTTATATTTGAATCCAAAACTTTGCAAGCTATTGAACCAACTAAAGATAGAGGATTAATAATAGGGAAGAGGTGGGCATTAATAAAGTCCTTAGGATATCCCTTAACAAGCAACTTTTTATTGAAGAGAAATTAAGAAAGTTTGTAGAGCAATAACTAGAGGAAAATGACAAGAAAATCATGTCTTTAGAAAAGAAACTACAAAAAAAAAAAGCAACTAGAAACCAACCTATAAAAGAGTGAAGAGAATTAGGAACACATTAGATACAAACTAGTATTGAGCTAAAGACTTTGGAGACCAATTTCAACTATTGCCAAGAAAGGTCTGATATGTCTTTAGGGACCTAAACTAAGTTAGAAAGTCAGATTGAGTAGTATGAAAGGTTATATAACAAGCATATTGATTGATACTTAAAAGTTTATTTTTATTAAGGTTTTATATCATCATTTTACACTTAAAGTATCAATAACTTTTTAACTAAAACATGTGTTATAATAAGATATCTAATAATATAACAAGTTTATACTATATTTGTTTGACATACCATTAGTGGAACCTCTAACCTTGACATTGTTTGTTATCGTTGTTCGACCCCAATCTTGCCGGGTTATTTATTACTTCGACACTCCTGCACTTGGAAGAAGACATCAATCTTTTAGTCATGACATATGATGTTGGAAAGTGAGCTTAATAAAGCAAAAACCAAAGGAAAAGTTGTTAAAGTCTTCAAAACTGGTTTGGATAATAAAAGAAATAAGATCAACATGCTAAAAAAGAAGCTCAACAAAGAAAAGACCAAGGCAAAACATTTGAAAGAAAAGAATGAATTACTCAAATTCTACAACTAGATTAGTGATACCAACAACAATCAATTGAATATGAACAACATGCTGCTCTTAAAAAAGATGAAAAATAGGGATGAGCAGATTGACCAAGGCTATATCTATACCAGAAAAATCAACCACAATGTCTGGCAGGTTGAAAGAGATATCCATTGATATTAACAAAGCATGACTGAAACTGATGCTTTTTATAGGGATATAGAAAACAAAGGCTTTGTTTTTCTCTCTGTAAATGATGATGGTGAGTAAACTAGCTTTCAAATATAGAAGTTTTCATCAAATATTAATGAAAAGGACTTAGACCTAACCTTTTAAACAATATCTCTTTGTAATGAGTGTATTTTTATTAAGTATTGGATTAGATTAAACTGTCTTTACAATTATGAAAGGATTAGAACTCTACTTGTTTATATAAGAATGATGGTTATGTATCAACTCAGGATATAGTTAATCTATATCCAATATATATCATTATAAGTAATCATACATCTGTATGTTTATGAATTATGGAATGTGCATAGTAGGCATTCAAAATATAAGTCCCCTTGTCAAAATCTACAACACTAGGCTTTATAACAAGATGAAGAACAAAAAAAAAAAAGCATACTTTAAAGCCTACTACCAAAAAACATTGGAAGATAATAAGAATAATATGACTTAGATGGGTAGTTTACTTGAGCAACTCCTACAAGCATAGCCTAGGGAAAGAACATCTAGTTAGCAGCCAAGCAATAACAAAGAACATCTAGTTAGTAGCCAACCATGTTATTGCTGCTAATAGCTCTGATTATCCTTAATTCACAAAACTCGAGGGAAAATTTTACTATCAGACCTCAATAAACAATGAGCATTCCAATGACTTGCTCATTTATATATATGTCTAATTGTCCCAAACAAGATAAATGAGTTGCTGAGAGATTTGAAGTCTATGACCTAGTTGAAATAGCTGAGATATACTTGGTGCCAGATATAGATGTGCCCAAGAATTTTAGGGTGTTGAAATTTACCAAGTTAAGGATTTAACTAATATTTCAATAACCCTAAAAATTTTAATTCTTGAAAATTAATAGTCGATATTTTGATATAAATATTATATCTACAAGTAAGCTGGTATTTAAATATCAAGAATTTATTAGAAAATTTTTAAAATTATTTTGGAATTCATCAATTTTAATTGAAAGTATTTTTCATCAGAATATATGAAGTGTGAAAACATTTTCATCTTTCAGGACAGGTGAATCATTGCAGAGAATCTATATTGATTCTTCGTATAAGAATTTACTTGAACATACAATTTGAAATGCTAGATTTATTCATCAGCATAAATTTTTGTTTTGATTCATAAACGGACCATTGATTAGAAATCCATCAACACCTTCAAATCATATCTAAACCATATAATTCAGCTTATTTCGAGTGAAATTATGCTAAGGAGGCTCATATCTTTTCTAGTTACAATTAGTTCTTTATCCTAGAATTTTAAATAAGATTAGTTCACCCGAGTCTTTTAATAACCATGAATCAAATAATTAGGTGACAACTTCTTGATCTCAACGCTGAACACAACACATGCACGTGTGGCACGTTAGTTAGGTAATTTTGGAATTGAGAGTTTTTTATAAAAATATTATAAAAAAAAATGGTCTCTAAAGACAAGTCTTATTGTACATCCTATTTTAAAAGTATATAAATTCACTTTAAAATTATTTTAAATATATATTTATTTATTTTTATCTCTTTCTTTATTTTTTTAATCAAATATATATTTTTTTTATTTTTTATATCTCATGATCATGACCGTATCCGATCACTATCTAAATATACAAAACGGGACGCTGGTACAAGAGCTGGGAGACATGCCGTGAACTCATAAGAGCCAGTTCTAAATAGATGAAAAATATAATGTTTTATACCCCACATCTAAGTATTGTGGAAAGATTGAATAAGATTTTTTTTAAAAAAAAAAAACTAATTAATGAGTCCATGTGTGACAAGGAATATTCTTTTTAGACAGTGGGCACAGGATGCCTAACTCAATGTTGAACATATTGTCGCAGAAGTTGTTTAGTTGCATACCTGCCCTCTCTTGAGTTTGGGTCATTACAATTCCTTGTTCCATATAGGTCCTTTAACCATTCATTTTATTTTATTCAATCTCCTCAAATTTCAAGAAAATGATGAAAATTCAAATAAAATTTTGATTCCCACTTTGTAAGTGTTCAGTTGAAAAAAGAAAAAGGAATGAGATTAAGTGTGAGACTGATAATGAAAATTAAACATAATATTTTCCTATATAGAATATAACAATAAGAAAAAAAGAACGGTAATGATATTTGTTTTAATAAAAATATATTATAAAAACTATTAAAAAAAAGGTTTTATTGTGTTTGGAGAAACAAATCACTACTCATTAGTACGATATTATTGTTAACCATAAAAAACTTTGTACTTGTTATTAAGAATAAAGTGGTTTTTTCATCATAATATAATTATCATTAATAATTTATACAGGGTTAATTGATTAGCTTTATTATTATTTACACAATAAAAATTTTAAATTAATCTTTAAAGCAAAATGTTATATATCTTTTACTTGGGGTTATTTTTTTCCTTTCATGTTTGCTTGTAAAGTAAATTATTGAAATGATAGAAGCAAAAAATAAATAAACTAGCATGCAAGGACATTTATGTATTTTTCATTTTGGTTTTTGGATCACAGATGAAAGTCAAATGCATCTTTTACCAGATATATAATATTATTTAAATAATTAATTATGAGGCACATGGGAGCTCAAGAAAAATTATGGTGGCGGGTGTTGTGACTTTGTCTGGCCAGCTGATGGCTTCTAAGGTGACGATCCTACCTCACCAAGCGATGCGTGTAACTTCACTGTCTCAGCTTTGTTGTCAACCGTCATTTCCTTTTCTTTATTAATGATTTTTGTTCCTACAGTATCATTATTCTTAAGTTTTTCTTAATTAAATTTCGTTTTTTTTAATTGTTATTTTTTTATGTTTAGATTTTTGTAAATTGATTTTTTTCTATTTCATCTTTTAATATTAAATATAAATTAAATTGGGTTAATTCATATTTTTTTCAATATTTTTTAATTTATTTTTATTTTTATTTTTATGAAATATTTAATAATTAAATTTTATGATTTTATTTAGTTTGCTTACAAACAACGTTATCCTAGTATCGTAATTGATTCAAAGATTTTGTATCTTAACCTGGTCAAGTTTGGATCAAGTTTTTTTTAATTTTTTTAATTATATTTTTTTTCATCTTACAACATTTTATTTGTTAAATATTAAAATTTAATTTTTTTTATATTTTATTTTACATGGAATTATTATATTCTTATTTAACTTATTATGAATTCATCTTTATTTTTTTTTAAATTACCTTAATTTTATACTCATACTCATGGTAATGTACTCATATTAATCTAGTTTAATTGGAATTTATTTATTATTTTTTTAATTTTATATTTTAATATTAATTTTTTTATAGGTTTCGAGTCAGATTTTTTTATTTTTTATCAATTTTTTTATTGTTATTATATTTTTATTTATATTATTTAAATTATTAATTAAACCGATAATTCAACTTCCACTCGCACCTTCTCATCGTTTTTGCTGTCAATGATGATGATGCAATTTCTTTTCTTAATATTACTACATCTATCATCATAATTAATGTTTTTCAAGAAAATGCTATTGTTATTGATGTACTATTTATCAGTATTAACACCATGCTCCAACCACTTTTTCCTTCAAATCATCACCACAGCTATCATTATCCTTTTCAAAGCAGATAGCAGTTGGCAAAAAAAAAAATTGTATTTTTTTTTTTTAAAAAAACTGATGTTGAATTCTCGGGGCAGCATATTGGATATATAGTTGAAACATAGCCGTACGTGCATTTTTGGAAACTCTTGATCTAAGAAATGAACAGAGGAGGAAACCGCTGAGCCCTCTGCCTCTTGCCCTTTCGTTTTTGGTGCACTCCAAACTGGTATCATAGTACACCTTTCGTCTGCTTCAAGAAATTTCATGGCATAAATCAGTATCATAGTCCTATTTATAGACTTTTTTTATTATCGTGACAAAGAAGAGGCTAGAACACAAAATTTCCTAGAAAAGATGGAATATTTTACTGCCAGTTAAGCTATATGAGCATCCACTATTCCTATAGTTCTTTTCCCTGGTTGATCTGTTCTTCAGTAATTGTAATAAATGTTGCAATTCCAAATAACATAAATACATACCCGTACTCTAATGAATTTCAACCAGTATATATGTATTGCATAAATGGGGAGAAGGGTATGGATCGGTGCCAGGAATTCTACGTCTCCTTCGAGTGTCAAAGACGTCCAAAAGGGTATCCTATGCTTATAGTTTACATGCAGACAAATAAATGGAGAGAGGAACTGACATGACAGGTGAAGAGAGAGAGGAGTAGGAGACACTGTGTTTCATGGGATTCCTTCAAGGAGCTTGGTTGACGATTTATAGCTTTGTGTGTGTGTGTCTATATATATATATATATAATTTCCTTTCCTTTCTTTCTTTCTTTCTTTCATTTTTTTTTTCGGTGGAAAACAAGATATAATTGTCCTCTACCACTCTCTTCAATTCCGTGAACTATAAGGAAACCGCTCGCAATTATATATATTCACGTACATGATGTTGAAACATAAAGTATGAGATGAAAATGTTGACATCAATATCAAACTAGCACTACTTCACAGCCATTCATTGATATGAGGAAATAATATAGCCTAAATTATATTTGATAATGTCACATGTGTAAATATTGTTCACCTCCCTCAATATTCCTCAGTTTTAATGTTAAGTTTGTTTATTGGAAAGTTTTTTTTTTTAATTTTTCTTAACTTTAGAATAATATATATTATAAAAAGTCTTTCTCTCTAGCTTGCTGGTTCTTCTTTTTTTTTTTTTAATTTAATAAATATTCATGGTGTTATGATACGATGTTGTCTACCTTAAAAAGGCTTGTTCAGTTTTGCACATTAAACTTGAAAGTTCAATTACCAATTAAGGCTCAAGTTTTGCATGTTCCCCTTTTAACGTCTAAATATTGGTCTTCTTTTATTTTAACAATTCATTTAATATTGCTTAATGCCTTGTTGTTGTTAATTCACTTGTCTTTAGTTTTGCTTCTCTTCTTTGAATCTTCTACATTTCTTTCTATCTTGATTAATTGATTCAAAATTGCAATTCTCTCGTCTTTTCTTACTACTTATTACATGATGTTTTGATGTGAAAGCAAGTTTTGGTTTTAATGTAAGTTTGACTTACTACTTGTTACTAGATTAATCTTGTCACTTCTTATATAATTATTTGGTTTTGAATTTGGCCGTATGATTTTTAAAATTAGAAGAGAGCATGTTTAGGATTTGTTGCAAATGACAATAGGAATTTATTGCCTTTTCTATTTCATGTGGAATAAGTTTATTGTTTTCTTTTAGCTAACATGTATAATCTACTAGAAAATTGAGAAATATAAATATTCTATTAATATATAATGAATATCTCATTAGTGTTTTTGTTTTTTAAAATTAATAAAATAGATAATACAATATCATCATTAAAAACTTTATTATTAAGTTTTTCTATTCTATAACATTTCTATTGGTGTTTTTATTTATTTTTTTTAAAACGAAAATTCTGCATTTAAATTCAATTTCCTCTTCTCCATCACTTCTCATAACCAAATAAATTATATCAACTCATATAATAACTTATATCATAGTTACTCGTAATTAAACTTTGTTTCTTCAACTTATATACGGTATAAGAGAAATATAGAGAGACATGCAAAAAAGAAAAAATAGAAGATGATATATGCACATTCCAGAAGAGCATAAAGACATTTATTGTTATCTTAAGTAAATTAGGAAAAGAAAACATGAGGATATTTATGATATCCGTTGCCATATGAATGCACAGGAAATAAGAAATCGCAAGAATATTGAGATTGTGGAGTAATAAGCTCTTCCAACAAGCTATCTCAAAGATCATAGCATAATAGTTAAAAGCAAAATTAAATTATTTTTTCTTTTTCTTCTTTAATTTCTCGACAACCAAGCAGGAAAGTTATGTCAAGATTGAGTTTTAACCATACAAACACAATTATCAAATTAGTGCATCCATATATATAATTTCGAAGATTATCATTGATTGATTCAACCCCCCCTGAAAAAAATCAAGATAGGAATTTATCGCATGACCTGAATTTTCATCTCCTTCATCCAAGTGGCATGTTTTGTCAAGAAAGTATGTGTTATAGTTAAGAAACAACCAAACTTTTTAACATCTTTAAACAAACATTTCTATAAACAATTAAAATATCATCCACTCGCAAATCTATATATAACTAATAACTAATAAACCATTATAAAAATCAATAAACTTCCAAACAAAACATAGAAGAAAGTAATTATAATAGGCAAATTAAGAAAAGTTTAACATTATTGAACAAAAAGTGATGCAAATAACATATCTAAATGGTCCTTGAATTCCCTCAACTTAGCCTTATTGATCAAATCATATTGCATATTATACTTCCCTCCAAGTGCATTGAACATCTCAGTACAAACTTATTTGACTCCTTTATTCTTGAAAAAAAAAAACAAATTTACACATACTCTTCAAAACTTAAAACTAACTAAAGCAAATAATATTTAGTCCAAAACAAATACATTCATATATATCAATGTCGAAGGGTAGCTCAATTTAATTGTATCATATTATTATTAATAAATAATATATTAATTATTATCAATTTTATCAAAAATCAAATATCCCTAAATTTCTAACTTAATCATAAATTTGACAAAAAAATAATAATTGATACCCATTAAATTACTTATTATTTCTTCAATTCTGGTATGCTTAAGTTACAAAATCACACTCAATTTAATCAAGTGAAAAATTAAATCTATTTTCCCAAATCTCAAACAAACCTTACAAATTATACATTAATACAACAAATTTATTATTATAAAATAAGTTTAACACTTAAATATACAAACAAACTATAAATGCTACAAACAAATCTTAATAAATTAACTTAAAGCATTAATGAGTTACAATAAAAAAATTAGAGGGTTTTCTTGGTGGAGCGAAGCTTGATAAGAAAAAGAGCCAAGGCAGAAAGCTGATGCTATTAGATAAAGGTCGGTTGACATCAATGGGTTGGGTGACCAAATTTGTGAGGGGTTGTCAAAATTGATGAGATGAAAGAGAGTAGTTGTTATGATTCTAGTTGAATAAAAGATGAAATAGAGAAAAAAAAAGGGATTGTCGGGTTTTAACTCCTTTTAATATTGCAGATACAAATTTCATCAATAACTTAACATGTCAGAAATGATGACAAAATTGCTGATGAAAATTTTTTATTTTTTTATTTTTTGGTTCCATTGCTATTTTCATAAAAAAAAATATGAACAAAAATTTATGTCATGATTTTTATTGATAATCAATGATGGAATATTTTTCATCGGCATTTACATTGCTTTTTTTTTTCAATTTTCTAAAAAACCAAGTCCAGGTCAACAAAAGTACTATTCTTTATCTAGTAATAGTGTCAATAATTGTATCATTAATCTAGATGATGATAATGAAAAGACACCCAATGTAGAAGTTATTGACTAAGGCTAGACTAATAAAGATAACAAAGCAGGCATTCCGTCTTTTATAGAGCCCATTTTAGGTAAAATTATAACCGAATAAAATGGAGCTCTCCATGTAATTAATATTTTTTCTCATGATATTATTTATTTGTATTAGGTTATTTTAAGTTTTACATTAAATAAAGATAACTTTGAATAATTAATTCTCAAGTGTACCAATATTGAAGTTATCTGTTTAATAACATCTATGATGAAAACATCATTTGAAAAAAAAAATTTCAATGTAGTCAGCTTCATGCGCATCCTAAATGGATGAATATGGTAGATTCTTGGCGAGATAATTTTAAGGTTGGATAACTAAATAATCTCTACTTTGAGTTACAAATTTAAAAATTAACTAATATATGAAATCAATTAGAAAAAAAATTTGATGGTGCGAGAGTAATGAGGTGCTTTTCATAGAGTTTGTGAAAACCACAACTAGGTAAGTTTAAAAAATTAATATTATATTATTGTAAAATCATATTCTTTTATTTTCTTCCCTTCTTTTTGCTTAACAAATTTTACTAACAAGTTGCATGATCTATTGTACAATTCCCATAAATAATCAATTAGAAAAGTTAGCTCTAATCATATTAAGAAGTGGAAAAAAATATAAACTAAGACATGTCACAGAGAATAATTAGGTATCGTTTCAACAATTATGGAATCAAATAGTTTTAGAAAGCACTTCTAATCTAGTACACAAAACAAAAATAAAAAATTTATGGTTCCATAAACAAACACATTGAAGAAGAGCATATGTTTGTCAACTATATCAAGGGCCGGGTAAGAGGTTGTTGTTATGTATTTTATTATTTTTCTTTAAGTTTTAATCAAGTGTTAATTTATGAGACTTTTAACAAACTATTTAATTATATGAAAAACAGCTTGGACCCAAATTTCAATGGAGTTATATGAAGAAACTCATATAAAAAAAAGGGATAGGGGAAATAAAGAAAAACTTTATCAATACAATAGCGAAAGTGTTTGCCGTGAGTCTTTTATTAGGTATCATTGTTTTAATAATGTTTATTTACAGGAATAATATGAAATGTAATTGAATTTAGCAATTTAACTTTCTTTTGTTTTGTTTTAGAGGAGACATATAATGCTAACATGGCTATGAAATCTAGCAAAGACACTTCAACCCATCATCTTCATGACCCTCAACTACGGTCGAAGGCTGCTAAAATATATAAACCTGGTAGGAATAAGATTTATGGTATGCATATGGCATCAACTTGAGAAATAAGGGCATTGGCTTGAGAAATGAGAGCATACCAAACTATTTCAATTGTAGACATACTATGTTTTAGCCTAAGCAATGCATTGCAAAACTTTGATAAATTTATTCAAAAAATAATTTAAAAACAATTGTTTGTTGAGATGCAAAATATTATAGTATGAATGATAAAAAATCTCATAGAAAAAATGAGGGTAGAAATGAGAGTAGAACTTGAATAAAAAACTAGGATATATTGGGTTCAAATAAATGCATATGTAAGTTTACCTTTTTCTCTCCCTACCGGAGCTTTTCCTCCCTTCCCTAGACTTTCTACTTTAAGATCTTGAGAATTTTAATGTGTTATACATTTGTTTAAAAATTGATTATATATGGAATATTGCTTATCTTATTGTTATGAGCTATTTAAATGTAATGTGAGATTTATAGAAGTACATTTTGTTCTCAATATGTTTTTTTTATTTGTTGTGGTTTATTATGGTTGTGGTTTATTGCAAATTGTGGTTATGATTTATTGATTTATTATAAATATTGTTATTATTGTTGTTGTTATTGTTATTGTTATTGTGTGTTTAGATAATAATTTTAGACTTAAGGATTATAACAACTAACAAGAGTATTAAAGAAAATTAAAAATATCGAAGAAATTGGCAATTATTATTGATAGTGATGGAAAATAAATGAAAATTTTTTTATTTTTTGACGAGAATATTTATTAGTATTTTGTATTGCTGAAGAAAATAAAAATTCTAATGAGATATTGTTCAACATTGTGTTTTTATCGGCAATGCAAAATACCAGAAGAATTTAGCCTAAAAGCTGATGAAATATTCCATCAACAATTTATAATTTTTTAATAGTGTAAAAAGTGTGTATCCATGTATAATATTTAAGAAAATTATATATTAAGATATATCTATATATAATATATAAATTAATGTATATAATTTATATTTAAAATGTTTTAATTTATATAAAATTGATAGAAAATATGTTATGGAATTCAACTTGTTATATCATACTAAATCAAATAATTCTCTTATAATTTTTTTAAAGAATATTTTAGTTATTATGTTTTCATTGTATATTAAATATCATAAAAAATTATCTTCCTGCTCATTTTTTGTAATCAAATGTTGGGAAATAATCTATTTTCCTAGAATACGTGTTTTACGAGATTCATTTAAAAAAGAAACCGTTTCGGACAAACAAATGGAACCTTGATTGTTAGTTAGGGTAATGGAACCATCATTAATTCTTGTGCTTTTCCAAGCCAGGTAAAGATCGATAGCCAGTAAAAAAGCCACGAAAGAGAGTGTAAGAAACAACGAGTAAATACAAAAGAAGGGGGTGCAAAACATGTAATATATAATTAATTTTCAAAAGATAAGAAGGAAATATCCCTACAACAATCCAAATTGTCAAAAGATTTGTGAAGACTCTCTCTCCAAACTTCTTTCGTTGCAAGTTTCGATACATATCCACTTCCATGTCAAAAGATCACATAAACCAGAGAGATCTACCAAAGCTTCTACAATCTGCACCACAAGGTCATGAACAAGAAGGGGGAGAGCTAGGGCTTCAGGCTGTTGATGATCAAGAAGAGAGCAGAACAGTGCCAGACTCTAGTGACCACAAGATACCAACCATTCAAAGCTGCCCGCCAACACCACCATCTATTGACCAGGCTGTTGATGATCAAGAAGAGTGCAGAACACCAATCTCTAGTGACCACAAGATACCAACCATTCAAAGTTGCCCACCAACACCAAGAAAGAAGGTGCAAGTTTTTGCGTATAAGAGAAAAATTCCAGAGTTTTTCGAAACTACAAACAAAGATGAGGTAGAATCGTTTTTTCGATCAAGCTTTGAGATACCTAGTCGTGTCAATCAATCTCGTCCCATGAAAATAAGATGCAGAAGTTACTAATTAAGTTTTTAATTCTGTACTGTCTTAAATCTCCTCATATATGTGTATATATTATGTTGTCAGATTTTTCAATTTTTTTCATGAATGAATTATAAGTACTGCGTATCTAGCCAAAAATACCTAATTATATACATAATACATGGGATCTCATAGAGATAAGAATGAATCGCCCATGATGTGATATAAATAAAATATCAGTCACTGTTTAATTAATAATCATCTTGTCATTAAAACAGTAATTTTTTCTCTCTTCAATTAGTTACTCTCGTAGTACTGTGCGATCTTCATTTTCTTTCAGAACAGAATTGCGTGTTAATTTGTTTTGTTCAGCAATGCTCTTATTTTTTTCCCGGATAAGTGCGAACGAAACAGCAAAAGGAAGACAGGAGAACTAAAAACTGCAGCATGGACGTTATGTATTTTCCTGATGAAGATCGAAGGTCATGCCAGCCAAGAGAACGGAGCTTCGGTGTGCATTTGGCATTGTGCTGTGGCTTTTGCAGTTTTGGTTTGCAAAAAAAAAAAAAATTAATAAAAGCTATAAATTATAGTTTTCTAGATCAAAATTAGGTGAACCACACAGCACGATATATATAAATAAACAAAGCCATAACTCTTTCTACTCAATATCCTTCAATGCATAGTAATTTCTTCAAGATATTATCTTGCTCTTGGATGAAGTGGATGTTGAATCTGCAAAACTAGGTAGTCCTCTCTCACCCACTTTACAGAACCCCTATAATCATAAGTCAGCAAGGGTGGAAGCATTATATTGATGTCTAAAGAGAGAAGAAGAGGGAGATGATCAAATGTGGATGTGGAGGTGTAGGAAGTTGGATTCCTTCACCTAAAGGTATTGTCTATATTTACTAATGTGGATGTGGAGCTTGAATGCTTGAATGTTGCTATGGAGGGGCATTACGAACTGCTGCTCCAGAGTAGATCTGTGTCCCTGAGCCAGGAAGCGCAGGGTGTTTGTTCTCAACCGGCTGCACCAGAGTAGATCTGTGTGCTAGGCATCTTCGAACATGGCAAAGTTGTTGCCACTCGACCGGACCGCTGACTACGAATATCTCCCGGCGGTGCAGCCCGAACTGGAAAGGAGGGAGCAGGCTATAAATACAAAAATATCTGCCTGCCTATAATTGGATGCCTACTTTTTGATTGCGCACTACTGGCTGGTTCAATGCCATGGTTATTCTGTCAGTGAAATAAAATATATTTTTTCTATTTTTTTAATATTAATATATTAAAATAATTAAAAAATTAAAATTTAGTAACAATAAATTTAATCAAAATTTATATTTTTATTGCTGCCTGCTAATACAATAAATACTATCACTATAACCAGTATCGATTTTATTATAATAATTACCATTACTATCATTATTTTTATTATTAATTTCACAATTTTTTTTATTTTATTACCAGTATAGAGTGTTTTTACTTTAACATGTGCATATGTAGACATTCAAATAAAAAAAAAGAAGGACATGCACTCAGTTAGAAATAAAATAATAAATTTATGTGATATTCAAGCATATCAATTTAACTAGAACGTCAATATCTAATTAATAGAAAATAATATTAATATACATTAAAAATGTCAAGGTTTTTTTTACTTAGATCCTTAATATTTTTTAGATTTTTTAAAGATTTTTTTAAAAATAATTTATTATTCAACATTAAATTTACTAAATATTACATTTTATAATTTATTTTTCATTTATTTTTTATAGGGCTATTATAGTTTCATAACTCATATAACCAGTTTTGTGGGTTAGTTAGGTTAAATCAAGTTTTTTTATATTTTTTTATAATTAATATTTTTTTTTAATTTTATCATTAAATATTGGGTTGATTAGAAAATGAGCTTTATATTTTTTTCTATGGAGTTATCATGGTTTCTTAATTCAGATTTGACAGTTTAATCTAGATTAACTCGAGTTATTTTTTTCATTTTTTTTATATAATTTTCTTTTTAATTTCATCATTTAACATAACCTATTAGAAATTAAGCTTCGTAATTTTTTTATTTTCTTTTTACAGAGCTATCATGATTCCTGATCTAAGTTTGGTAGTTTAACTTAGATTGATTTGAATCATTTTTTATGTTTTTTATTTATTTTTTTAGTTTTTTATTTTAATCCTTTGGCATTGGGTTGATTAGGAATTGAGTTTCATAACATTTTTATTTTCTTTTTATAAGATTATCACTATTTTATGACTTGAGTTGCAGGTTAGGCTGGTTAACTTGGGAGTTTTTTATTCTTTTTTTAGTTGATGTTTTTCAATTTTATCCTTCAATATTGGGTTAATCAATAATCAAGCTTTTTAATTTGTTTTGATTTGTATTCTATAAGGTTATTTTGGTCTCATGACTCGGGTGGTTTCTTGTGTCCTTTTTAATTGATTTTTTTTAAATTTTATTATTGGACTGATTAAGAATTCAACTTTATAATTTATTTTGATTTGATTCTATAGAGTTTTTTTAATCTCATTATTTAGGTTTGAGAAGTTAACTCTCGACTCACTTTCTTAATTGAATTTTATTTTTAACTTCATCCTTGATATTAGGTTAATTGAAAATTAAGTTCAATAAAAAAAATTTATTTGTTTTCTATAGGATTATCAAAGTCTCAATACTAGGTTAGCGATTTGATAAATGTCTTGATTTTTTTAATTAAATTATATCTTTGTCAGTTGTTTGGATTGTTTTTGGACTTGTTGAGTCGACTAGCTCACATCAAGTCAATCATCATATAATTTAAATTGGTTTTTTCTAAAAAATACATTAACACTTGAATATTTTTTATGAAAAAAAATAATTTGCTCAACAATGTCATAACTCATTTTTAGGTTATTCTCTATATTCATCTTCTTTATTTCCAAAATAAAAAATAAATAAAGACTGATATTTTGGCAAATGCATGCTGGGGGAATTTCACATGTAGAAAAAATTAATCTAAAATTTTGGATGGAATCGGGAGCCTAATTGCACCATATTTTACTCAAAATTAGAGAAACAATGCAAATTCAAGGTCAAGTAACATGATTATTGAACGAATATGCACAAAAATTAAGCCTAATAATATAATTATATTTTAATAGGCCAATTTTAATTAATCATGGGTCACATTAAAGTTTAATTATGTTTGAGAATTAATTTGAATCCAATTGAAGGATTAAATTAGTGCAAGGACTTAATTATAATTTAAATTGGTTAAATAAATTGTATTACAGCCTTAATTGGTGAAACAATAAGTTTGGGAACCCAATCTGGACTTAATTAAGAAGATTAAAATTTTAGGAGACTAAATTTAATTTTTACTAAGTCAATTGATTGAAATCAGAGATATAATTGCAAGAAAATCAAAGTTTTAGGGTCAATTAACGGCTAAATTAAACTCTAGAGACCTAATTGGTTGAAATCACGGGATCACGGGTGGAGTTGAAGAAAAATAAAAGTTTAATAGTCAATTGATGGTCAAATTACATAAATCCGAGACTGAAAACTGAAATGAAAATGACGTTGAAATTTAGGACTAAAATTAAAATTCTTCAAGGGAAAAATTGAACAAATTGAAAGTTTAAGGCCAATCAAGGATGTAATTAAAAAAAATCATAAATCAAAAGATTAAAATGAACTTCATAAAAACAACATAGTTTTGGGTTAACAATTCATCTTCTTCTTTAGGTTTTCACTCGAAAAGTTGCACGAGTGGTCACCTTCCCAAGAAATTTAATTCTTTGTCTCTCCATCAAATTTAACAAAACTTGCACGTAAATGATGGTCTGACTTCTAACTATACTCTAGTGTTGTTTGTTCTAGCCGATGGATGCCACAACAGCTGTGACACCGCCCCAAAGTGACCAACTCGACTAACCATTTCCTACAACAAATCTGATAGTTCGTGATAACCACTTTAAACCAACAGTTGAAATCCTTCCATATTGAATCAAGAGCCAAGATTTGGCACCATTAAAGAAAAAAATTCTCTCTTCCAACCCCTATAAATAGGGGTACATTTCATGGCTCTAGGGAGGAAAGATTCTAGTCCAAAGTTGGCCAAAAATCAACCTCCCCTAGTTTTTCATTCCCTAACCAACAATTCTCTCTCTTCTTTCTCTCTCTCTGCCAGCTTTTCATTCACTTCCATCTCAGTATCATTGTGACCAAAAGCGGCCCAACCTCCTCCACCAACCTAATCTGCTTACTAGTAATAGTGACAGGTACCACCACCATTGTTAACTTCTTCTTCTTTATGGGCCTTTCTATAATGACATGACCAAAATATTGATGTCTTTTCTCAAGTATAGAAATATCAAAATAATAAATAATCCGGTAAGACCGTGGTCGAACCACAAAGAGGTTAATTGTATAAATTATAAATAACAATAATACAATAATAACAATAATAATAGTAATAATAATAACAATAGTAGTAGTAGTGATGGTAGTGATAGTAATAGTAATAATAAAGAAGTTGATGAGAACTTTGAGATGAAATATTAATGTAAGGATTAAAAAATGATAAAAACAAATGTTAAGGTTAGAGGATCCATTAATGGTATGTCAAACAAGTATAGTATGAACTCTTATTATTCAATTAGAAACCACACATAAAAGATGTTCCAATCAGATTATAAATTATTAACATGATTATATTAGTTATCTTATTCAATTAATGCTAATACTTGTAAATGTTATGAGACATTCATAATTATAATTTATGTTAACAACAAATCAAGTTCCTTTTATAACACAAGTGTTAGTTATACCATACGGTTTGTGCTATGAAAGTGTCAAGCATTTATTGTACCAAGTGTTATACAACATAAATCTAGATTAATCATTTAACAAGTATTAAAGAGTAAACAAGATAAAAAATACAAAACATGTTAGTATCAAATATTAAAGTCTATGTTAACTTTACACTATACTTATTCTTACACCATTAGTGTAACCTTTTCACCTTAATATAAAAAACTTAGCTAAACATAATGAAAGAGAGAAACATAAATAAACAAGATAAAAACATAAATAAAATAAAAATTAACTAAGTAAAGGAAAGAAAATGAAAGTCATAAACAATATATTAATAAAAGTAAAACTTAAGCATTGCAAAAAATAGAAAGAGAGAAAGTAAGAACATGATCTTAATTTGGAAACTAAGATGCCTAAATACATGGCAAATGCCTCCTTTTATAAGCTAAAATTAAAAACTATTGATTTGATGACTAATTGATGAGTGGATGGCCAACTCTTGACTTGGTAACAATCGTTATCTTTTATTGTCTGACCAAAACATCATTGATAACATTAGAATTGGAACCACTAGAAAATTATCTCAGCTTTTCAGGAAAAACAATTGAGGTCATTTGTACATCTAGAACTAAAGATATAGGCCAAACACTGAATAGTATATGGGCTGCAAGTCAGATTCAGACTTCTTCGTTGTTGCTATAATTTGGACTTGAAAATGACTTTTTTAAATCTTGGGCTCCTATAAAAGTTGTTTGCCTATGTCTTACTTTTTTATCCATATAAAGTAGACTTAAATCAGATATGATCCAATTACCAAATAGTGTTCTAGTTTAGACTGCACGAGCATCTCTTTTCTAAGTTTGGCCAACTCTTTTTCATTTAAATTTTAGTTCTTAAACTCATCAATCAGTCCTTTCATTTTTATGATAGGCCTGCATTTAAAATGAACATTTACTACAAATTAAAGATATCTTATATTATTGGTTATGTTATTATAAAACATGTTTTAGTTAAGGAGTTATTGATATTTTAAATGCAAAATAATGATATAAAATCTTAATAAAAATACACTTTTAAGTACTAATCATACACCATAACAGTTGTTGTTTCTTCCTCCAACTTGACCTTAAGCCACCAGCACTTCTACCTACCTCACCATAAACCATTGATGGTAGGCCCATCCCCTCGACGCCAAGTGACCTTACTTTTTCTCCCTTTATTTTACCTTGCAATCTGCAACTTTGCAACTTTTTAGATGCATGTAAAATATTAACAAAGTTCATATTTTGTAAAATAATTAATCGATAAGGCTGGAATTGTTTCAGCCCAGCCTAGATAGCTAGGACAAGTCTAGCCCACCTAAAAAAAAGGGGGGGGTTTATTAAGCCACTAGTCAACTTAATTGGATTGCATTAAGCTAGACCTATTTTGATTTAGCGCAATTTATATAATAATAGTAGTACTAGTAATAAAAAAATTAAAAAAATTAAAAATCCTTTAAAAAAATTTATGATTTTCTCACATGTTTTTTTTTCCAATAATTTTGTTCAATATTAGGTTGTATATTTATACTGTAAGATACAGATTTGGTATTATAATACATGGTTTTCTCCGAAACCTTTCTAATTTTTTTTTAAATAAAAAAAAGTCTTAAATTTTTTAAATTAATTTTCTCTTTCAAAAACATAAAAAAAAATATTTTGTTTTCGTGCATATGGTTAAATCCTAAAATTCTTCTAAGTATGTTTTCATAAAAAAAAAATTACACATTTCTCATGTTTAAAAATACAAAAATAAATATCATAACTAGTTTGCGATTATTAGTTAAGACTTAACCAAAATATCAAAGACCCTTCACCAATCATTTTGTTCTTTTTATATTAAGGTTTAGATGTAAACTTTAATATTTAAAGGTGTAAAGCTACACAGTAGAATACACTCTCAAGTATTAAAGATACAAAATGCAAAATAAATAACATGCTAAAATTTAGACCTTATAATGGTTTAGATTTAGTCCAACAAGATAGAAACTCTCTCACAAAGGGAGACCTACCTTAGATATCAAAAAAAATCAACAAATAGCAACTTGACTTAAAAAACAATCAAACAATAATATAACTTACCTTGGGTAAGTTATATTAGGGATGGTGTGTCTTTTTCTTGCTTAACTAATCTCTTATCTAGACTCTCATAAGCGATGAGTTTCTTAATAATTATAATATTAGATGATAACTTGTGAATTTTATAATTATAATTTTATGATTAAACTTAAAGCTCTTTTCTTTTCTAATAACACCTCTTAATAGCTATTTTTAGCAGCATTGTTTAATGTCACCTTGGGACACGCAATATAACATAAAAAATGATGTAGTAAATACTTGATTATAATTTTTTTTAAAAAAAATTCCTATCAAATAAAAATAATAAAAAATTTATAACTATATGATATAATCTACATCTTATCAGGATATTTATGTGAGAAAATGTTTGACTCAAGGTCCCATATCATCACAGAAAACAGAGGATCATGTTAGTACCTTCAGGGGAAGTTTTTGTTGATTACCCCTTTGATAGGATTAGAACATCATGGACCGTGCCTGTAAAGGATACAAATAACAGTGGAAAATTCAGGCAAATCTAAGCATGCTACTTTTACCCCATGTAGCCTTTCAATGCTAACGCAACTAACACTTGTCCCTTTCACATGTCCAACCGTGGTAACTCTCACCACTTTTATATGTAGGCTTAACTAAAATTTGTTGAAATCACTTGGTAGACTCGAATATAAAGAGCACAAGAGAGGGTGAATGGCAAAAAAATTGAGTGAAAATGGCTTCAAAGCGTCGAGGAAAGGAGGTGGTGGGAACTATGTTGAAGTCTACAAAGAAATTAAAGAAACTGTGCAAGTTGCTGCTATTGAAAACGACAATCAAGAATCAACACAAGATCAAGACCAACATGGTGAAACCGAGGATATTGATACTCCTGCAATGGAGACTTGCAGAACCATTCCTGTTGATGAGAAGGTACACGAGGAACAAGACCGAGCAATTGAAGTTTTAGTGGGAAAGCCCGACAAGGAAGCTGCTATAGCTGATTCTCAAGAACATGTATGATTAGTACTTAAAAATGCATTTTTATCATGGTTTTATATCATCATTTTGCACTTGAAGTATCAATAACTCCTTAACTAAAGCATGTTTTATAATAATATAATATACATTTAATTTGTGGTAAATATTCATTTTAAATGCAGTCCTATCACATAAATGAAAGGATTGATTGATGACTTTAAGAACTTAAATTGCAAGGATAAAGAGATGGTCAAACTTAGAAAAGAGATGTCGGTGCAATCCAAACCGGAACACTGTTCGGTAATTGGGTCATATCTAGAGCTATATATCTCAGATTTAGGTCCAATTTATATGGATGGAAAGGTAAGACATAGGCCTACAACTTTCATTTGGAGTCCAAGATCTAAAAAGGCTATTTTCAAGTCCAAATTATAGCAACAAAAAAGAAGCCCGAATCTGTCTTTCAGCCCGAGCACTGTTTAGTATTTTGGCTATATCTGGAGTTCTAGAAGTCCAAATGAGCTAAGACAATTGCCTACAACTTTTATGTTTGCAACTGGCTCCAATTTTGACGTTATCAATGACGTTTTGGGCAGACAAGAGAAGATAAGGATTGTCACCAAGTCAAAAGTTGGCCACCCATTTATCAATTAGTCATCAAATCAATAGTTCCCAATTTTGGCCTATAAAAGGAGGCATTTGCCATGCATTTAGGCATCTTGGTATCCAGATCAAGATCGTGCTCTTCCTTTCTCTCTTTGTATTTTTTGTAATGTTTATGCTTTGCTTTCATTAATATTAAGTTTATGCCTTTCATTTCCTTTCCTTTACTTAGTTAACTTTTATGTTCTTATTTTGTTTATCTATTTTTCTTTCTTTCATTATGTCTAGCTAAGTTAATTATGTCAAGGTGAAAAGGTTACACTAATGGTGTAAGAATAAGTATAGTGTAAACTTAATATGGACTTTAATGTTTGATACTAACATGTTTTATATTTGTTATCTTATTCACTCTTTAATACTTTGCTTATTAAATGAGTAATCTTGATTTATGTTGTATAACACTTGGTATAACAAATACTTGGCACTTTCATAACCCATAATGTATGGTATAACCGACACCTGAGCTATGAAAGGAACTTGATTTGTTGTTAACATAAGTTATAATCATGAATGCTTGACGAGATTTACAAGTATTAGCATTAATTGAATAAGATGACTAATGTAATCATGTTAACAATATATAATCTGATTGGAACCTCCTTTGTGTGTGGTTTCCAATTGAATAATAAGAGTTTATACTATACTTGTTTGACATACCATTAGTGGAACCTCTAACCTTGACATTTGTTATTATCATTGTTTAATCATTACATAAATATTTCATCTCAAAGTTCTCATCATCATCATCTTTTTCTTCTTCTCTTTCTTTTTCTTTATTATTAGTACTACTACTACTACTACTACTACTACTACTACTACTACTACTACTACTACTACTACTACTACTACTACTACTATTATTGTTGTTGTTGTTGTTGTTGTTGTTGTTGTTGTTGTATTATTTTTATTTATAATTTGTACAATTAACCTCCCAGTGGTTCGACCCCAGCCTTGCCGGGTTATTTATTACTTTGACACTCCTGCACTTGGGAGAAGACATCAATCTTTTCGTCATGTCAAGTTTGTGGCGCCGTTGTCGGGGAGGTAAGTTCTTGTATAAATTATAATAGTTATTTTATTTTCTCTTTTCACTTTTCTTGAATATAACTTTATTTCTTTTCTGTTGTTTCTTTTTATTTTGTTTTCTTCCTCCTTCTTTTACTTTCTTCTTCTTTTTTATTTTATTCCTACACATGCGTGAGAGTGTGGTCACGTACATTAAGTGGTAGACTTTGTAGGGTAACCTCATCATTTTCAGAAAATATAGCCGAAGAAGATAATCAATCACTTCAAAATGAGAATAATGAGAATAACCGTGCTAGAACACTTAGAGACCATATGAATCCCACAAGAACAAGTGCACCATCATGCATAGTTTTTCCTTCCGATGCATCTCATTTTAATTTTAAACCAGACATTATTCAACTTTTACCATCTTTTCATGGCTTAGAATTGGAAAATCCATACTTGCATTTAAAGGAATTTGAGGAGGTTTGCAACACATATAATAATTTAAATTGTAGCATGAACACCATCAGATTAAAGCTTTTTCCTTTTTCATTAAAAGATAAAGCTAAAACATGGCTACAAAATTTAAGACCAGGATCCATTCGTGCTTGGGATGAAATGCAACAACAATTTTTAATGAAGTTTTTCCCATCTCATAGAACAAACTCTTTCAAAAGACAAATCACTACTTTCACTCAAAAACCAGGAGAAACATTTTACAAATGTTGGGATAGGTATCGAGACTTGCTTAGTACTTGCCCTCATCATGGTTTTGAAACATAGAGATTGGTTTCACATTTCTATGAAGGGTTAACACCTAAAGATAGGTAAATGGTTGAATTGATGTGCAATAGAACTTTTGAAGATAAAAACCCTGATGAAACAATGGAATACTTAGACTTGTTAGCTGAAAATGCTCAAACTTAGGACACCGCGGGTACATATGAGGCACCGAGTAAAACTCAACCTCATTCATCTAGTGGAGGTATGTACAACCTTAAGGAAGATCATGACCTTCAAGCCAAGTTTGCATCTTTATCTAAAAAAGTCGAGGCACTAGAATTGAAAAGAAGTGGTCAATTAAAATCTGTTGAAAATATTGTGTGTCAAATCTGTGAAACAAATAAACACTCAACCAATGATTGTCCAACCTTGCCTTCTTTTAAGGAATGTCTCCATGAACAAGTCCATGCTTTAAACAGTTTCCAAAGGGCCAACCACAACCCATACTCCCAAACATACAACCCTGGTTGGAGAAATCACCCAAATTTCAGTTGGAAAAGTGAGAACAACAATGCATAATCTTCACAACCACCATTTTAAGAACACCATAATTTCCAAAATTCTCATGGATATGCACCTCCTTATGCTCCACCGCTTAGAAGAAATCTTGAGGAAACATTGCATGCATTTATTGAAAAGCAAGAGACAATCAATACTCAACTTGCTCAAAACATGATAGATTTTAAAGATACTCTTGCAAAATTACAAGGGGCAATACAATGCAAATGCAAGTAGTTTCGGAAGCCAACACATGGATCAAGTCAAATCAGTCAGTACTCTGTGCAGTGGTAAGGTTATTGAAAAACCCTCTCTTGAACCTTATGAGAAAGATGATGAGTCAATCTCTGAGGGTAAGGAAGGGAATGAATATGAAAATTGCAAAGAAACGACTGATTCACCACCAACTCTTCCATTTCCTCAAGCCATGACTAAACAAAAAAAAGTCAATCACAACTCTGAAATTTATAAACTTTTCAAAGAGGTAAGGATCAATATACCTTTGCTGGATGCTATTAAACAGGTTCCTTCTTATGCTAAATTTTTGAAAGATCTATGCACTGTGAAGAGGAAATTGAATGTGAAAAAGAAAGCCTTTCTAGTCGAACAAGTAAGTGCTATTCTTCAAAACAATAATGCTTTGAAATATAAAGACCCTGGTTGTCCTATAATTTCATGCTTTATTGGAGAGAATAAAATTGAAAGAGTCTTACTTGATCTTGGTGCTAGTGTGAATTTACTTCCATATTCAGTTTTTCAGAGTCTCAATCTAGGTGAGTTAAAACCAATTTCAATATCTCTTTTACTTGCCAATAGATTTGTAAAAGTGCCTAGAGGAATAATTGAAGATGTGTTAGTACAAGTCGATAAATTCATTTATCCTATGGATTTTATTATCTTGGACACAGAACCTCTAACCTTGACATTTGTTATTATCATTGTTTAATCATTACATAAATATTTCATCTCAAAGTTCTCATCATCATCTTCTTCTTCTTCTTCTCTTTCTCTTTCTTTATTATTATTATTATTATTATTATTATTATTATTATTATTATTATTATTACTAATACTACTAATACTACTAATACTATTAGTACTACTACTATTATTATTGTTGTTATTGTTGTTGTTGTTGTTGTTGTATTATTTTTATTTATAATTTGTACAATTAACCTCCCTATGGTTCGACCCCGGTCTTGCCGGGTTATTTATTACTTCGACACTTCTGCACTTGGGAGAAGACATCAATCTTTTCGTCGTGTCAATATAGAAGGGCTATCAAAAAAAGAGAGACAGGAGGACCAAAAACGTGAAGTTTCATTAAGAGCCCTTAAAAGTTCTCATCAAAGGTGATACTTCTTCAGGTGCTGCTTCTCGAGGTCAGCAAAAAGAGCCATCAAGGGAAGATGAGATCAGGAAGGAGGACCAAACAGGTGGAGTTTCAGTAGAAGAGCCATCTAAAGAAGACCCAAAAGAAGATGCAGCTAGTGCTGGAAATCAGACACAAGAAGGGAAATTGGAGATTGGGAGGAAAAAGAAGAGAAAAAGGGGAACAACAGAGAGTGGTCCTGGTTACAAGAGGTATGCGTTTGTCTAATGTTCTTTGTGTGCCAACTATGAAACGCAACTTGATTTCTGTTTATCAATTTTGCAACTCTAATAATGTTTCAGTGGAATTCTCACTGTCTTTTTTTTTTTGTGAAGGATCTTCAATCAGGGGCAGTTATGTTTCAAGGCAGCACTAAAAATGTAGTGTATGAATGATTGGCTTCCAACCCTACATCTACACCAATTCTAGCCTTCTCCATCATCAAAACCACTTGCACCAACTGGCATCATTGCTTAGGACACCTAGCATTACCTATTTTACAACATATTTTGTCTAGTTATTATTTAGAATCCTCTTTAGCTATCACAAAAGATTTCTCTTGTAATGCTTATCTCTGTAATAAAAGTCATAAATTGTCATTCTTTGCTTCCACTCTTTATGCACAAAGCTTCTGCAAATTATTTTCTCTAATATCTGGACCTATCTAGTTATATCTTCTAATAGCTTTAAGTACTATGTTATCTTTGTCGTCTACTTCACCAAATATCTTTGATTTTATCCTCTCTAGTGTAAATCGAAATTTTATGATGTTTTCCAACACTATAAATCAATTGTTGAGAATTATTTTAACCACTGCATTGTCACTCTCTATTCTGATATCATAACAAAGTTCTTGTATTAGACACCCAGATCTTGGGATGTCATCAATGGCAATGAGTATGATTAACAGCTTGATGAATGACATGTTTGAGAGGATTGCTGAAGAGGCAGCAAAGTTATCAGACTACAAGAAATGAACAACACTGTCATCAGGGGAGCTTCAAGGAGCAGTGAAGTTGGTTTTGCCTAGAGAGCTTGGAAAACATGCCATAGCCGAGGTGTCCGAAGTTGGTACCAACTATATATCGCATGGGACTAAACGGTCCAAGTCCTTGCGAGCCTTGTCATAAGTTAATCTTGGTTAAGAAAACTGGCTTTGATCATCTCTTGAATGATTTCTTTCTCCTGATCACAAATGGCTACTCCCAGTTTGTGACTTGTATAAGAGGTTTTTGTTGTAATCTTTCCCTTTTGTACATATTAAGAACACCTTCTGTTGTCAGGAACTCATGGATTTTTTTTTTTCCATTTAGTGCAATTAATGGTGATCGTAGCTTGGCCTTAGGGTGCATTAAGAATATATTATTAATATTTCCTTCCAGTTTCTCCTCCAATCCATCGGATGATCATCTTGGATCCAAATTGTTTTTCCAATCAAATTGAGTAAGATCAGATTATGACATTAAAATCAGATTACTCTAACCTAGTGCTTCTAGTAATTGCTTTAATTTCAAAAATAGTAATAAAAAAATTCCATGCATTGTAATTTGACTCTATTAGTTAATCTATCAACCCTTTTGTAATTTGGTTGAATTCCCTTAATTTGGTTTTTTTAATGAATTCATTTTTAAGATATTTGTTAACCATACTAGAAGCTATACCTTCATACAATTATTTTTAATTTGTAATCATTTAACTTGAATATTTTTTTATATATACTTTTTAGGTGTAGATTACAGCACTGAAAGATTCAGGAATGAAAGTGAAAAATATTAAGATTTCAAGTAAAACACATAAGATTTGCAAGATGTTTGTTTAAGCTTAAGTTTTAGAACATCCAATTAAGGTTTCAGCCAAATATATTAAAGACAAAAAAAAAATGACCATTTAAGTGACACTCAACCATATGATGGTTGCAGGTAATCATAATCAACCTATTCATTTAAAAAAAATTATCATATTAGAATTTTTAAAAAAATCACGTCATTAGATTTCAACCAGATGTTAGAATCTAAAAGTGATTTCTACATGTTCTTCCTTCTATAAATCATGGTTTTTAAAGAAATCATTACATCTAAAAAAATCATGTTATAAAGACACAATTAACAACAATCATACCAGAACAATTTCTCGACAAGTTACAAGTTAAGGAGTTAACAAAGTTTCTTACAATTTTTTCTTTATTGGTTTTGGTATTCTTCGAAGAATTTCAATTATTTAAAAGGATTAAAAATAGTAATTAAAAATAAAAATAAAAATAAAATACAAAATAAACTTTGTATTTAATTGAAGAGTACAATTGAAAACAAAAATCACTTTGGCAAAAACACTAGAAAAACCAAAAGAATAAATATCAAAATTGATATAAAAATAAAAATAATTTTTTGAATGAAGGATGAAATTGAAAAGGATAATAAATTTTACAAAAGAACAAAGAAAAAAATTAGAAATTAAAACAATGAATATCAAATCAGAATGCATAATACTATTAATTTAAATTAAATTATGAAATTAAAAACCAATAAAATTTTTAAAAAATTAAGTAAAAAAATTGTAATAAAAAAAATAAAGACCACATTAAAAAATATAATATTTGGTAAATTAGGATTAAGGGATCAAATTGAAAACAAAAAACATTTTTATAGAAAAGCCAAGAATAAAAATTAAAAATTAAAAGTTAAAATATTAACAACAAAAAAGATCAAACTATAATTTTCAGGGAAAAAATAAAAAATAATTTAAAATATTATCAACAAAAAAGATCAAACTATAATTTAAAAAAATAATTTATTAATAATAAATTAAACCACCAATATTAATATAATTCACTTCGTGTAAAAAAACACATTAATATTTCTAACAATATAATTAAAAAAATATTTTTAAACAAGGCGTGATACAAATTGCTTGAAGTGCTCAAGTATCTTTTAGTTTTGTACCGTACGTGTACACACATTTGTTATTTATACGTGTGTGTGAATTTCAAATTATTTATTAGCTGATATAATAATGGCCACAAAATCATTGTAAAAAAATAAAAAGGTTAGCATTGTAAAAATCAAAGTCAACTAGATGCTTTAAATAACTTTAACTTGTACTCTATACAATCTCTTTTTTTTTTTCCAACCATCTTCGTCCCACTTCAATTTTTCATTTCGAATTTTCAATTATTCATCAAAAACATAATTTTTTAATTAGTAAGCTGTTCATATCCTCAAAAATATATTTTCTTTGAAACAAGTACAAAACTATGTATTTTGAAATAAAAATAATTAATCAAATATACAAAAATCATTATTTTATGGTCAAAGCAAAATAAGAGGGAAGAAGTCTGTTCTGATCCCACATTGGAAAGTTACGGTTTTTTTCTTTTATTTGCGTTCTTTCAAAATACAATTAAAACTCTAGTTATTAAATATAGCCCCGCCCGGCACGGCTAATCGATTCTAAACCCCATGTCAGAGCCTAGCTTGTTCCAGGTTTTGCAATAAATAAAGAGAAGTTAATTTGGTATAACTCCATGAAAAAAAAATCCTATTACCCAGAAAAAATTTGTTCAAAATCTATTATTTAAAAAAAATTAAAATAATATTTTTTTAAAAATAAACTAAAAAATAAAGTTAACCTGTTCTTTTCATAACTCCGATCTTGCACGAGGTTAACTCAATCGGGTTTAATACCACGTAACTGAAAAGCCAGTTAAACAAGTATAACCAGACCGGTTTCGAGTGAAAAAAGAATCGGAGTTTTGGTTTTGAAGAAATTTTAAGACAAAAACAGTGGAACTCGCACCTAACAAAACAAAACAAATGCAGATAGATGCTCTGCGACACTCCTATCTCCTTCTACATGGACCCCAACGAGGTGTTGCATCACCTTAACACATCCCCTGGCCATTAAGTTCAACATTAATTTACCTAACAATCATTGCATAAAGAACACAGTTTCAATCCCCTTTCTCCCTTCTCGATCTCGTGCACATAGATACACTATCCATGGCTATCAGTTTCTGGCCATGTTAATCTCTCTCTCTCTCTCTCTCTCTCTCGCTACCATAATTCATCCAACTCTTGACCTGCAATGAAGCCCCACAACCGCAAACTACAAGTACCATACAACGATGCACCGTTCGAAAACCCCATCACTCCCACTTTCCAAACCTCTAACTCCACCATGTCACCGCCACCGTTCAAACAACCAACCACCATACCATCGCCAACAACTTCTTCAGAGCTACAACAGCAACAACAGTTTTATTCACGCACAGGGTTTGAACCGTCTGTAGCCTTAACAGTTCTATTTCTCTTAATAGCTCTCTTCTTCATGGGATTCTTTTCTATCTATACCCGTAAGTTCTCCGTCAACCCATCATCATCATCGTCAGAGGATTTCTATAATTCTCACAGACAACGCAGCACGGGCACACCAAGGCCAGCAAGTACATCCAGCCGTCCATCAAGGGCTTCTACCAGCTCAGGAATCACTCGAGGTCTTGACCCACAAGTTGTCAAGTCACTGCCGGTGTACTCTTATTACCATGGTGATGTGAAGTACCAGATTGAGTGTGCTATTTGCTTGGGTGAGTTTGAGGAGAAAGAGGCTGTTAAGATGATTCCAAAATGTTTTCACGTGTTTCATTTGCAGTGTATTGACACGTGGCTTGAGATGCACGTGACTTGTCCTGTTTGTAGAGGGGTTCAGTTCGTTCATGAGAAGGGCGGCGGTACCAGTGGTTTGGGTGTGATTCAGGAGAGGGTTGATCAAGGTGTGAGCCAACCAGAGGCAAGATCAGAGGTTGTAAATGGTGACACGTCATTGGAGGTGAGGGGATAACTAATAGGTGTTCAAGCCCAGAGTAGAGAATTTCGCTGCAAAGAGCATCTAGCTTGTGAATAGGTTTCGTTGAATGAATGTACTTGTAAATATTTACTAAAAACGTTTTTTCTTTTCTTTTCTTTTTTAATAATAAAATAGAGTTTCTAACTTAAAATTTGTTAAGCAAATGGAAGCATGAATGTTAAGTGAGGTACTGAGTTTATTAATTCCTTAAACTTCGAATTTGGAAAGGCAGTAATTAATTATGTATCCTTTTTAATTGATGTAATTATGCCTTAATTAGAGTTAACATAGGCAGCAGTCACATACAAAGGAAGGAAGAACCTGTTTTCTTCTCAGATAGTACAGGCGATATAATATAGATTGATGCAGGTGCTGTGATTATTTATGATAATTTTGGTATTTTACTCCTTCGGTTTGTGTACTTTTTTTTTTTTGGGTCCTCCTATGAGTACTGGCCTTCTTCTCGAGTGGAAAAGGCTCCCTGTTTGTCCTCAGATTTGCTATGACTTAAAAGCGTATTATTGGAAATTATTTAAATTATTTTTTATTTAAAAATTGTTTTCAATAACAGCATATCAAAATAATTTTAAAATATAAAAAAATTATTTTAACAAAAAAAATTAAAATTAAAAAAAACATATTTTTAAACATGCTCTTAAAAAATAATGTTTTAATTTGCTTTTTTATATGAATAGTAGGTTTTATAAAGTGTTCTTTTATTAAAAACATTTTCATTATAAATAAAAAATTATTCATGTTAGTAAATAAAAAAAATATTAACTCATATGTTTGACTTGTTTTATTGCAAGCTATATAATGTTTTATAAAGTGTTCTTTTATTAAAAACATTTTCATTATAAATACAAAATTATTCATGTTAGTAAATAAAAAAAATATTAACTCATATGTTTGACTTGTTTTATTGCAAGTTATATAATGTTTTTTTCTTAAGCAAAAAATAAATATTTAAGACATTGAAAAAATATAATTATAAATAAAAAATTAATATTTATGTATAATAAAATAGACTGAAGATATTTATACTAATTAAAGCAAAAAAAAATGTTAACACAACACCATGTATTGGATCTCAAATTAATTTTGAACATAATAGAACTAAGACAATGCTACGAATACTTTTAGCTTTATTATAATTCTTTTAATTGAGAATGTCAAAACATATTTATGCTAAATGAAATAAATCTTAAAATATATGAATCCATAAAATAAAAAATAAAAATATAATCATTCTTATAAAACTAAAAGATATAATATTTAACCTCATCTTCTCTTTAATGCACTTGTGTTTTTTTATCTTAAAAGTCCCTTTTTCTTATTATGAAAAAATAATTTTTATTTTTATAAATATATTATGAAAATAAAATTTATTTACATAAAACATAAAAAATATATAGATGAATTAAAATAATCTTTTTAAAACATTAAATACATAGAAATGTTTTTTTTAAATAGTTATTTAAAAAATAAAAAAATCTAAAAAAATCAGAAAGAAAAAAGGATATTAATTTAAATATAAATTTTTAAAAAATAATATAAAAAATATATTAATTTTTTCTTTTAAAAAAATCAAGGAACTAGCAAATCAAGCGCACATGCTTGACTAATTTTGAAAAGAGAAAATGTGTGGTCCTACAGTGTAGCTATGTGCTTGATTTTTAATTTGAAAATATTATATACCCTAAACGTTTTTGAAAAAAAAAGTAGGCCATGTGTCTCCTTCCTGTTTCTTTTCATATTCAAACCGTAGCGATAACCAAAAAATTAAGGTTTTTGGTTTTTTAACTAAGAAACTCATTTTTAACTTATATATCTTATAAGCTTGTATATGGTCTTAAATGCCAAAAACAAAAAAGTTCATAAACCCAAAATAAAAAAACTTACATAACTCAAATATATCATTTTAAGTGATAGGAAGATCAAATAACATTTGTATGAAAGCATCTCGTGAAAAGCATACTCATATTAATATTAAGATTGATTTTTTTGTGGTTTAAATTCGTATCAACTACTCTTTATAATTGGAATCCCGAGGCTTTCTCTCTTCTTTTAATCATGAACTAAAAAATAAAAATGAAATGAAATCATGTAATGAAAATGAGATTTTAAAAACTGAAAGGATAAAAATAAATTGAAAAATATATGGACCAAACTAGACTTTTTTTTGCAAACTTTGAGGTTGCTTCCTATGTTCCCTGCTGTTTCCATGATGGTCCTACATTTTCAATCATGCCCTTGTGTAACCGATTAAAGCCAATTGATCATAAATTTAGACATAAAAAGACTTAATTAAGAAGAAAAAAACTTGAATGATCAAAATAAATAAATAAAATTATTATACAAGTCCACAGTGAACTATGAGAATATAAATAATGGCACAGGGAATAATATTTTTCCCATATGTTTTGGAGTTTCTTATTAATTATTTGACATGCCTTTCATTTAAGTTAGAATAATTTTTTCTCTTAACACAAAAAGAAATGAATATAAAGGTATTTCATACATGTTTTTAACATAAAAAGCTCAATCATAAATTTAAGAGTGTATGCATATAAAGGTAATCATCGATTTCTTGAGTCAAAGGAGTTGTTTCACCAATGTTAGTTATAGTAATCTTTTTTTAGCCAGCAATCTAGTACAAGCTAGTAGAAAAGGGAAAGCCAGTATCGGACTCAGGAAGAGGAATAGAGTAGGGTGTTAGGGAGGAATTGCACACAACAAATGCTTTATTTATTTATTTATGGGAGTGTCTAGATCATATATCATAACTAATTTTATAATTTATTAAATATTCTCAAACTTAATAAACATGCAAAGCAACACCAGCTATTTTAGTGGCATGGATTGATGCCCAGAAGAAAAAAAGGATTTTTGAAAAGATTGGACAGCAAGGCTACAAGGAAGGGACTGAATCCACTAGTGGGACATGCCCATGACAATAAGCTAGTAAGGCAAGCAAGGTTCTTTATCAGAGAATGGGCTCTTATGGAATGCCTGATTGCATTTGCACATGATTCGTAATAAACAGCCTTTCCGCGCGCAGAGTGGATTAGCAATCACTTCTCTGCTCACTCTTCTCTACGATTTCCGAGTTCGAAGGACCGACGGAGCAGTAAGAAGACTAGCTTTCCTTCTTGCCATTCCATTCTTTATGCCGAAAATGGATTGTCTTGCACATAATCGTCGTTCTATTGAAAGCTGTTTCAAAAGAGCGCATTCGATTCCTCCTCGTGCATTTCTATTAGATGCTTGAATGTCGGAAATCGGATATGGCAGCATTTCTTTGGGCCTTGACTTAATAAAGAAGGATGGCTAGTTACTTATAGTTATTCATACCGGGAATTTTGTCCCACTTTTCTTTTTCCTTCTATTCGGATCTTTCCGGCGAATGTTGAGAATGGTCTGTCCATGAAACTTCGGGTACCTTTACTATCGAAAAATGATGTTCCCAGGAGCAAAATCAAGATTAGTGTAATCTTTTTATCTACAGTGTTATATAATATAAATTAAAATTAATCATTTAATAAGTAATGTATTAAAAAGTGAGTAAGATAACAAATACAAAACATATTAGTATCAAACATTAAAATTCATATTAAGTTTACACTATACTTATTCTTACACCATTAGTGTAATCTTTTTACCTTGACATAATAAACTTAGTTAGATATAATGAAAGAAAAAAAATAAATAAACAAAATAAAAATATAAATAAGATAAAAGTTAACTAAGAAAATAAAAGGCATAAACTTGATATTAATAAAAGGAAAACATAAACATTACAAAAAATACAAAGAGAGAAAGCAAGAGCATGATCTTGATCTAGAAACCAAGACGTCTAAATGCATGACAAATGCCTCCTTTTATAGGCCAAAATTGGAAACGATTGATTTGATGACTAATTGATGAGTGGGTGACTAACTCTTGACTTGGTGACAATCCTTATCTTCTCTTGTCTGCCCAAAACATCATTGATAACGTCAAAATTAGAGTCACTCGAAACATGAAAGTTGTAGTAAATTATCTTGGCTTTCTTATGTAAAACATTCAGCTCATTTCGACTTGTAAAACTTCAGAAATGACCAAAATACTGAATAGTGATCGGGCTGGAGAACAGATTCGGGCTTTTTTGTTGTTGCAATAATTTGGACTTGAAAATGGGCCTTTTTAGATTTGGACTTCATATGAAAGTTGTAGGCCCATGTCTTACCTTTCCATCCATACAAAGTAGACCAAAATCTAAGATCTATAGCTCCAGATATGACCCAATTACCGAATAGTGTTCGGGTTTGGATTGCACCAACATCTCTTTTCTAAGTTTGACCATCTCTTTATCCTTTCAATTTCAGTTCTTAAATTCATCAATCAATCCTTTCATTTATGTGATAGACCTGTATTTAAAATGAACATTTACCACAAATTAAAGGTATCTTATTGATTGTGCATCAAAAGTGTCATTAAGTCTCTTATTTTACATATGTATTTATTGTTTTTATTTGGTTTTTTTTTATAATAATTGATGTGCTTTTTAGTAATGAAGTTTGTTTTAATATTTTGATAGGTTTTTGGAGCTTAAATGAATTAATTCAGGAAATTCAACATCAAAATTCAGAACAAAGAATTGAAGAGACATTTAGTTGAAGATGGAAGCAAATCTTGGTTCAAATAAGTGCTCCAAATTTGTCCTAAAAATCAATTCTATTCCAATTCTAGAAAAGAATATCATATGATCTATTTCAAGCCCAAACTTGCCTTATGCTGTGTGCAAACTTCAACCATTAAACTCTCAAGGTTTCAATATCAATCTTAGCCCAAATAATAGGTATATTTGTATACTTATTTGATGCTTAAATTCAGCCCCAAATTAGCCCCAAATCAACCTTCAAATCAGCCCAAACACAATCCATGATCTTACATGTCCACACAACAATAATTGATTTATTTTGGGTAATCCATTGATCCAAGAAGGCAAGCACATGGATGGAAAGCTGAAGGGGACATTTTTACATTATTTTGGGTAAAAAGAAGAAAGAGATAGCTCATAAATGAGGAAGAAAAACATGCACCAAAGTGGTTGCAAAGCTATCCTGATTTGATTTTTCAGAACATCTTTTGGTGTTTTGCCCATAACATTTGAATCAGGTGTCCAAATGAGCTGTTCTTTAATGCTCTGGAAAGGTGACAGAATTTTCTATAAATATGTCTCTAATAGAAATCTCGAGGGGAGGCTTCTAAGAGGGTCAAATGGCTGTCCAAAGTTAGAGTCAGATATGTGTCTGAATTTTTTCTGAAATTGTGTTGTGTTTTTTTTATAGTTTTCGGTTCTTTAGTTTGTAAAACTTATTATTTCAGTTTGATTCAAGTTATTTCATGTTTATTGAAGTATTCTTATATATAATCATGGTTGGCTAATCTCTTTCTTGGATCCAAATCAAGGATGATGGTGATTGAGGTGAGTTCTTTAGGATATGAATGAATCTTAATGTTTATCTTCTCATTTTCTTCATGAATGATGTATTATTGCAAAGAAATTTTAGAAATCATTTAGGTAATGTTATAATCTTGAATTTTTATGCACAAACTTTAGTTTTGATATAGAGATTGCTTGATTCAATGGCTTACTTAATATGAAAGTACTTGTTTATTCTTAAGCAATAATCAATCTTCATCTTTTTAAACTTCATTGTAATATCTTTCGATCTAATATCACCATTGTTGATATTAGGTTGAGTTATCTTATATATGTTAAAGAAATCACCAATACATCACCATTAAAATTGATTTGGACCAAGACTTACTTTTTCTTGTCATTTAAAATCTATTTACACTTTTTTCATCTTTGAAAACAAATCCATCAATTATTTTCAACCAAGTTATTGTTAATTTAATTTCTCTTGATTTTTTTTGTTACCTAGCTTAATTTCCAGATCTAGCTCTCTATGGATATGACCTCGATCTTACTGAGTTAATTGCTGCATCGCACACTCGTGCACTTGCGAGTTAAAACAAGCCGATCATAAAAAACAATCAAGCACTTATATTATTAGATATATTATTATAAAACATGTTTTTGTTAAGGAGTTATTGATACTTCAAGTGAAAAATAATGATATAAAACCATGATAAAAATTCACTTTTAAGTACTAATCCTCATGCATCTAGTGGAGATATGTATAAATTTAGGGAAGATCATGAACTCCAATCCAAGTTTGCATCTTTAGCTAGAAAAGTCGAGGTACTAGAATTGAAAAAAAGTGGTCAATTAAAATCTATTGAAAACATTGTGTGTCAAATATATGAAACAAATAAACACTCAACCAATAATTGTCCAACCTTACCTTCTTTTAAGAAATGTCTCCATGAACAAGCCCATGTTTTAAACAGTTTCAAAAGGTCCAATCACAACCCATATTCACAAACATACAATCCTAGTTGGAGAAATCATCCAAATTTCAGTTGGAAGAGTGACAATGCACAAACTTCGCCAACACAGTTTGAAGCACATAATAATTTTCAAAATTCTCATGGATATACAACTCCTTATGCTCCACCTCTTACAAGAAATTTTAAGGAAACTTTGTATGCATTTATTGAAAAGTAAGAGACAATCAACACTCAACTTACTCAAAACATAATAGATTTTAAAGATACTCTTACAAAATTCACATCTACTCTCAGTTTTCAAGAGAAAGGTAAGTTTCCATCTCAACCACAAAAAAATCCCAAGGGGTAATACAATGCAAATACAAGTAGTTCTAGAAGTCAACACATGGATCAAGTCAAATTAGTCATCACTCTTTGTACTGGTAAGGTTATTCAAAAATTATTTCTTAAACTTTGTGAGAAAGATGATGATTCAATCTCTAAGGGTAAGGAAGGGGTTGAATCTGAACATTGCAAAGAAAAGAATGATTCCCCACCAGCACTTCTATTTCCTCATGCCATGACCAATCAGGAAGAAATCAAGAATGAAAAAGGCATCGAAAATATTGATATGGATCTTTTATCAAAAGTGACAATAGATTCAACACTCGACATCACACCAATCAATGATTACTTTCTTGATAAATCTATACTTTCTCTTATTTCAATGCCTTGGTTTGCTAAAAATATCAATTTTCTTGCTTCAGGATTTTTGCCATCTCACTTGAGTACCGAAGATAAAAGAAAATTTTTAAGCAATGTGCAAAACTTTTATTGGGATGATCCTTACTTATTCAATTATTGTCCTGATCAAATATTTCAAAGATGCATTCCTAATAATGAGGTAAGTAATTTCATTAAATTTTGCCACTCTAAGGAACGTGGGGATCATTTCTTATCAAAAAAGAGAACTGTAGAAATCTTACAAAGCGGATTTTATTGGCCCACCATATTCAAGGAATCACATGCATTCCGCAAAACCTATGAAAATTATCAAAATGTGGGATTTATTTCAAAACATAGAGAGTCTTTAGATAATCTTTTATTAACTTTTAAGTCTCATCACAGTCGAGATAAGCATCGTGCAATTAATGAATTATGAACCATTTTCATAAAGAACATGCTTGGCATAGTTTTGGAAATTTGACTAAAAAAAGACCTTGTTTGCTAGTTTTTAAGAAAACTGGATGAGAAGCCTATCCCCGACTCATAGAGAGCGTTTAAGCCATTCTTGGACGTAAAATTAAGGGAAGATGTGAGCCACAATCACAACTACGATTTGAGTCTTAGTTTGTAAAAATTTGTGTCGTTTTATTTTATAAATAGCATAATATTAGCTTTTTGTTGTTTCTTATATTTGTTTAAGTGTGTTTCAGGTTTGTTAGTGTTCGTTATTTCAGGTGATATCTTCTATACTCTATCTTTCTACCTTAGAACATTGAGGACAATGTCTCGTTTTGGTTGGGGAGAGAGGGTAGTAGCTAAAAAGTTTTTAACTAACTGTTTTTTTCATTTCATAAAGCATGGGTAAAATTATTGTTACTAAGATGGCAAAGTAAAGGAGATCTTTTTATGACTCTTGAGATGCATTTTAGTAACCATTCTTAACAAGGTCTATCACAATACTTTTTGAAATATTCAGGTTTACAAACTCTCACACTATTATTACTTAATTCTGCTCATATACTCATTTAACATGTATTCTTAAGCCTTAATTTACACACACACACTTTAACATATGATTGTGGGTTTCACATTGAATTATTATATCATTTATGTCCTTTTGTTAAAGGTAACAACTAAGGCAAAGTGATAGTATATAATAAAAAAAAAACAAAGAAAAAAAATGATGATAATAAAAATATAGATAAGTTTAGTTTCGTAGCCTCCCTAACCTAAGCAATTAAGCCCGAAGGGGTGTTTTAACACCTAATACCCTAAAGTCAACTGACTTAGGAGCTATTGGCCCAACTTTTGTTACATGGGTTGAGGAGAAAAGCTTAAGGGAATCAAACATTGCACTATCTATATATCAGTATCTGCGACCCGAGTTACTAAGCTCGTAGGGGTGTCTTAACACCTAATGCCCTAAGACCAACTGGTTTGTGAGTCATTAGTCGAAAGCTTGTTACATGGGTTAAAGATGCATGATGTTTTAAGTTATATGTATATATATAAAAAAGATAAAAAGATAAAAATAATAATCTCAACCCAAGAAAGTTAACCTTAAACATTAGAACAAAAATTTTATTTTCTTCCAAGAAAAGCCCTATAATTATATGTTGATAAATTGAAAACAAAAGAAAGGTCTATTAATATCTTACTAAGAGGTATTAAACAGATATATAAATTTAATGAGAGTTTGTTTTTCTGGATAGATTAATGGAAGTTGAATGATGAATACCTTACTTTATAGAATTTGCAAATTGTTTTTCTATTTTAACGCTTTGATTACTAGGGACTAGTAATAAGCTGGTTGGGGGGTGTGATTAGTATTTAAAAGTGTATTTTTATCAAGGTTTTATATCATCATTTTGCACTGGAAGTATCAATAACTCCTTAACTAAAACATGTTTTATAATAATATATCTAATGATAGAAGATACCTTTAATTTGTGGTAAATGTTCATTTTAAATGCAGGTCTATCACATAAATGAAAGGATTGATTGATGAATTTAAGAACTGAAATTGAAAGGACAAAGAGATGGCCAAATTTAGAAAAGAGATGTCGGTGCAGTCCACACCGGAACACTGTTTGGTAATTGGATCATATCTAGAGCTGTAGATCTCAAATTTAGGTCCACTTTATATGGATGGAAAGATTCATAGGCCTACAATTTTCATATGGAGCCCAAAATCTAAAATGGTCATTTTTAAGTCTAAATTGGAGCAACAACAAAAAAGCCCGAATCTATCTTCCAGGCTGAGCACTGTTCAGTATTTGGCCCATATTTAGAGTTCTAAAAGTCCAAATGAACTGAATATTTTATACTAGAAAGATGAGATAATTATCTAGAACTTTCATGTTTTCAAATGACTCTAATTTTGACGTTATCAATGACGTTTTGGGCAGACAAGAGAAGATAAGGATTGTCACCAAGTCAATGTTATAACCATATCACTGAATGTGCTAAGCATGCATCTTTGAAATGTGGCTAGTGCATTACATAATCCATAAGGCATCCTTTGATATGCAAAAGTACCAAATAGACATGTGAAAGTGGTTTTCTCTTGATCTTCCAATGCAATTTCAATTTGATTATAACCTAAATAGCCATCTAGGAAATAATAAAATTCATGACCTGCAACTATTTCTAGGATTTGATCCATGAAATGTAAGGGGAAATGATCTTTTCTAGTCATTGAATTAAGTTTCCTATAGTCAATGCACATGTGCTAACCACTTACAGTTTTAGTTGGAATTAACTCATTTTTCTTATTTGTGACTCCAGACTTCTTGGGTACAACTTGGGTAGGACTTACCCATTTGCTATCAGAAATAGAATAAATGATTCCATTATCTAGAAGCTTAATGACTTCATTTCTCACTACTTCTTTCATATTAGGATTCAACTTTCGTTGTATTTCTCTAGAGGGTTTAGCATTTTCCTCTAAATAAATCCTATGTGTGCAAATCAAATGACTAATTCCTTTTATGTCAGCTATGGTCCATCCTAATGCATTTTTGTGCATTTTTTGAGTTTGTAATAACTTACCTTCTTGATGTGCATTAAGTGTGGAAGAAATTATTACTGGAAAAGTTTTATTTTTTCCTAAAAATGAGTATTTGAGATTGAATGGCAGTGACTTTAAATTAGGTTTTGGTGGTTGAACACATGAAGGTATAGACTCAATTGATTGTGGTGGCAACTCTTCAATTTGTGGTCTCCAATTACTTGCTTTTGATTCTTTCTAAAAATAAACCATTTGCAAATTCTCAAACTCATTAAATTCAATTTCACTAGAAATAGTTTCAAATTGATCATGAACTAATTTTTCAATAAAATCCACTTCGTGTAAATCATTATTATCTCCAGATTGCTTACAGATGTTGAAAATATTCATCTCCAATGTCATGTTTCAAATGATAACTTCATCAGTCCATTCCTACAATTAATCAATGCATTAGACGTCGCAAGAAATGGACGTCCTAAAATAACATGAATTAAATTACATGCTTCAACAGTTTGTGTTTTTAGGACAATAAAATCCACAAGATAAATGAATTTATCAACTTGTACTAACACATCTTCAACTATTCCTCTAGGTACTTTTATAGATCTATCAGCAAGTAACAGAGTTACAGAAGTTGGTTTTAACTCACTCAGATTAGACTTTGAAATACTGAATATGGAAGTAAATTCACACTAGCTCTTAGATCAAGTAAAGCTCTTTCAATTTTATGTTCTCCAATAAAGCACAAAATTATAGGACAACCAGGGTCTTTATATTTCAAAGCATTATTGTTTTGAAGAATGACACTTTCTTGTTCGATTAAAAAGGCTTTCTTTTTCATATTCAGTTTTCTCTTCACAATGCATAAATCTTTTAAAAATTTAGCATAAGAAGGAACTTATTTAATAGCATTCAAGAAAGGTATATTGATCCTTACCTGTTTGAAAGTTTCAAAGATTTCAAAGTTGTGATTGACTTTCCTTTGTTTGGTCATGGCATGAGAAAATGAAAATGCTGACAGGGAATCAATCATTTCTTTGCAATGTTCAGCTTTAACCCCTTCCTTACCCTTAGAGATTAACTTATCATCTTTCTCACAAGGTTCAAGAGTTGGTTTTTCAATAACCTTACCACTACGAAGAGTGATGACTGATTTGACTTGATCTATGTGATGGTTTGTGGAACTACTTGTATTTGCATTGTATTGCCCCTAGGGATTTTACTGTGGTTGAGATGGAAACTTACCTTTCTCTTGAAAACTGAGAGTAGATGTGAATTTTACAAGAGCATCTTTTATATCTGTCATGGTTTGAGCTTTTTAAGTGTTGATTGTCGCCTTCTTTTCAATGAATGCATGCAATGTTTCCTTCAGATTTCTTCTAGGAGGTGGAGCATAAGGAGGTGCATATCCATGAGAATTTTGAAAATTATGGTTTGCTTGAAAAGGTGGCTATGAAGTTTGTGTATTATTGTTACCACTCTTCCAACTAAAATTTAGGTGATTTCTCCAACCAGGGTTGTATGTTTGCGAGTGACACGACTAAAAGATTGATGTCTTCTTCCAAGTGCAGGAGTGCCGAAGTAATAAATAACCCGGCAAGACTGTGGTCGAACCAGAGAGAGGTTAATTGTACAAATTATAAAAAAACAATAATAGCAATAACAACAATAACACCAATAATAACAATAACAATAACAATAACAACTATAATAATAATAACAACAATAATAATAATAATAATAATAATAATAATAATAATAATAATAATAATAATAATAATAATAATAATAAAGAGAAGAAGAAGAAGATGATGAGAACTTGGAGATAGAATATTAATGGAAGGATTAAACAATGATAATAACAAATCTCAAGGTTAGAGGTTCCACTAATGGTCTGTCAAACAAGTATAATATAAACTCTTATTATTCAATTGGAAACCACACACAAAGGAGGTTCCAATCAGATTATAGATTGTTAACATGATTACATTAGTCATCTTATTTGATTAATGCTAATACTTGTAAATCTCATCAAGCATTCATGATTATAACTTATGTTAACAACAAATCAAGTTCCTTTCATAGCTCAAGTGTCAGTTATACCATACAGCATGGGCTATGAAAGTCCCACACACACTCTCTCTCTTTTTATTTATTTATTTATTTACTTTTGAAAAAGCATGTGTATGTGCAGGTAGTTGTGATTGTGGCTCACATCTTCCCTTGATTTTACGTCCAAGAACAACTTAAACACCTTCTATGAGTCAGGAATAGGCTTCTCATCTAGTTTTCTTAAAAACTAGCAAACATGGTCTTTTTTAGTCAGATTCCCAAGACTAAGTCGATCATGTTCTTTATGAAAATGGGTCCATAAATCATGAATTGCACGATGCACATCTCCACTAGGATACGTCTCAAGAGTCAATAGAAGATTATCTAAAGACTCCTTACTTAAGCCATCCTTAATGAACTGTTTTTATCTTCACGGTTTATAGATACCATTCCTAAAGAATGACATTGTGTATTACAAGTCCATCTAGCACATCGATGATAGACTTTCAGTTGTTTTGCACGACGTTTCTTTACAAAAGTGTTTTTACTTGTTCCAAGCATGTGTGAAATGAAAGAGTTAGAGGACTCACCTCATAATCGAACCTTTGCTTCAATCAACCAATGAATATCTTCAGGAATTCCATAATTCATTAACAATCTCAATCTTGCACATCTAGCATGGTAAATTTTTGTAATCGCATTCTGAGGCAGAGCGAGAAAATACTTTTTCCATTTTTCAAGATTAGTGTCCATTTTCAAATGAGAATTAGAAGAAAGATTCAAAGAATTGCATAAATATATACACAGATATCAGTTATTGTAGGAAACTGAAAGAACCGACTTAAATCACGGAGTACCGTTATCCGCCATTTGACCGAGGTGAGAGAAACTAAAAAAAATCACTCAAAAAGAAACACAAAAACAATTTGAGAAAAACAAAATAATTAACCTTTACCTACAAGATCATTCAAATCAGTTGATTCATTTTCATTAGAAAAATTATCAAAGTAAGCTTTCAAACGATGTCCATTTTCCTTAAAATCATTGTCAGTCATTGAATTCTTAATATCACAGGCCCCATAAGGATTGCTCCATCTTAATCTTAGCTCTTTAGGGAATGCATAAAGTTGAGAATTATAAAATAAAACTTTTTGACCAGTATCAACTTTTTGACAATTTTCATAAATTTTGCAGAATGCATGCGTGTCCTTGAACATGTGGGCCAATAAAATCCATTTTGAAAGATTTTTGCAGCTATCTTTTTTGACGAGAAATAACTTCCACATGCTTCAGAATGATAAAGTTTAATGACATTACTTACCTCATTCTCGAGAATGAATAAGTTAGGGTCATCACAATAACAACTCTTCACTTTGTTCAAAAGCTTTTCTTTATCTTAGGTACTCCAATCAGCTGACAAATCACCTAAACCAAGAAAATTGATATTTTTATCATACCAAGGCATTGGACTAAGAGAAAGTAAGGATTCATTAGGAAAGTAATCATTGATTGGTGTGATGTCAAATGTCGAATCTGTTGTCACTATTGGCAAAAGATTCACATCAATATTTTTGAGGCGTTTTTCATTCATGATTTCTTCCTCAGAATAAATCATTTGCAAATCTTCAGATTCATCCATTTTATTTTTACTTAAAGTAGATTCAAGTTGATCATAAACTAATTCGTCAATATGAGCTACTTCTTGTAAATCATTATCATCTCCAGGTTGCTTGCAAATGTTGTAAATATTCATCTCCAATGTCATGTTTCCAAATGATAGCTTCATTAGTCTATTCCTACAATTAATCAATGCGTTAGAGGTTACAAGAAACAGACGTCCTAAAATAACAGGAAATGAATTACATGCTTCAATTGGTTTTGTGTCTAAAACAATAAAATCCACAAGATAAATGAATTTATCTACTTGTATTAACACATCTTTAATTATTCCTCTAGGCACTTTTACAGATCTATCGGCAATTAAAAGAGATATAGAAGTTGGTTTTAACTCACCTAGATTGAGACTCTGAAAAACTTAATATGGAAGTAAATTCACACTAGCTCTAAGATCAAGTAAGGCTCTTTCAATTTTATGTTCTCCAATAAAGTAAGAAATTATAGGACAACCAGGGTTTTTATATTTCAAAGCATTATTGTTTTGAAGAATGACACTTACTTGTTCAGCTAGAAAGGCTTTCTTTTTCACATTCAGTTTCCTCTTCATAGTGCATAGATCTTTCAAAAATTTAGCATAGGAAGGAACCTGTTTAATAGCATCCAGCAAAGGTATATTGATTCTTACCTGTTTGAAAATTTCAAAAATTTCAGAGTTGTGATTGACTTTTTTTTGTTTAGTCATGGCATGAGGAAATGAAAGTGCTGGCGATGAATCAGTCGTTTCTTTGCAATTTTCAGATTCAACCCCTTCCTTACCCTCAGCGATTGACTCATCATCTTTCTCATAAGGTTCAAGAGAGGGTTTTTCAATAACCTTACCACTGTGTAAAGTAGTGACTGATTTGACTTGATCCGTGCGTTGGCTTCTGGAACTACTTGTATTTATATTGTATTGCCCCTTGGGATTTTGTTGTGGTTGATATGGAAACTTACCTTTCTCTTGGAAACTCAGAGCAGATGTTAATTTTGCAAGAGTATCTTTAAAATCTGTTATATTTTGAGCAAGTTGAGTATTGATTGTCTCTTGCTTTTCAATGAATGCATGCAATGTTTCGTCAAGATTTCTTCTAGGAGGTGGAGCATAAGGAGGTGCATATCCATGAGAATTTTGAAAATTATGATGTGCTTGAAATGGTGGTTGTGAAGTTTGTGCATTGTTATTCTCACTCTTCCAACTGAAAATTGGGTGATTTCTCCAACGAGGGTTGTATGTTTATGAGCATGGGTTGTGGTTGGCCCTTTGGAAACTGTTTAAAGCATGGGCTTGTTCATAAAAACATTCCTTAAAAGAAGGTAAGGTTGGATAATCGTTGGTTGAGTGTTTATTTGTTTCACAGATTTAACACACAATGTTTTCAACAGATTTCAATTGACTACTCTTTTTCAATACTAGTGCCTCGACTTTTCTAGCTAAAGATGCAAACTTGGCTTGCAGGTCATGATCTTCCCTAAGATTGTACATACCTCCACTAGATGTATGAGGTTGAGTTTTACTCGGTACCTCATAAGTTCCCTCGGTGTCCCAATTTTGAGCATTTTCAGCTAACAAGTCTAAGTACTTCATTGCTTCATCAGGGTCTTTTTCTTCAAAATTTCCATTGCACATCAATTCAACCATTTGCCCATCTTTAGGTGTTAACCCTTCATACAAATGTGAAATCAATCTCCATATTTCAAAATCATGATGAGGGCAAGTATTAAGCAAGTCTCGATACCTATCCCAACATTGGTAAAATGTTTCTCCTGGTTTTTTAGTGAAAGTAGTGATTTGTCTTTTGAAAGAGTTTGTTTTGTGAGATGGGAAAAACTTCTTCAAAAACTGTTGTTGCATTTCATCCCAAGCACGAATGGATCCTGGTCTTAAATTTTATAGCCATGTTTTAACTTTATCTTTTAATGAAAAAGGAAAAACCTTTAATCTGATGGTGTTCATGCTACAATTTAAATTATTATATGTGTTGCAAGCCTCCTCAAATTCCCTTAAATACATGTATGGATTTTCCAATTCTAAGTCATGAAACAAAGGTAAAAGTTGAATAATACCTAATTTAAAATTAAAATGAGATGCATCGGGAGGAAAAACTATGCATGATGGTGCACTTGATCTTGTGGGATTCATGTGGTCTCTAAGTGTTCTAGCACGATTATTCTCATTATTCTCATTATGAAGTGATTGATTATCTTCTTCGGCGATATTTTCTGAAAATGATGAGGATACCCTACAAAGTCTACCACTTGATGTTCATGACCACACTCTCATGCACGTGTAAGACTAGAATAAAAGGAAGAAGAAAACAAAAGAAGAAGAAACAAGAGAAAAGAAACAAAGTTATATACAAGAAAAGTGAAAAGAAAAATAAAATAACTACTATAATTTAAACAAGAACTTACCTCCCCGGCAACGGCGCCAAAAACTTGACAAGACTAAAAGGTTGATGTCTTTTCCCAAGTGTAGGAGTGTCAAAGTAATAAATAACCCATCAAGACTAGGGGCGAACCAAATGGAGGTTAATTGTACAAATTATAAATAACAAAATACAACAACAATAACAATAACAACAATAACAAGAATAATAACAATAACAATAACAGTAGTAGTAGTAGTAGTAGTAGTAGTAGTAGTAGTAATAATAAAGAAAAAGAAGGAGAAGAAGAAGATGATGATGAGAACTTTGAGAAGAAATATTAATGTAACGGTTAAACAATGATAACAACAAATGTCAAGGTTAGAGATTCCACTAATGGTATGTCAAGCAAGTATAATATAAACTCTTATTATTCAATTGGAAACCACACACAAAGGAGGTTCCAATCATATTATAAATTGTTAACATGATTACATTAGTCATCTTATTTAATTAATGCTAATACTTGTAAATCTCGTTAAGCATTCATGATTATAACTTATGTTAACAACAAATCAAGTTCCTTTCATAACTCAGGTGTCGGTTGTACCATATAGTATGGGCTATGAAAGTGCCAAGCATTTGTTGTACCAAGTGTTATACAACATAAATCAAGATTAGTCATTTAACAAGTAAAGTATTAAAGAGTGAACTAGATAACAAATATAAAATATATTAGTATCAAACATTAAAGTCCATATTAAGTTTACACTATACTTATTCGTACACCATTAGTGTAACTTTTTCACCTTGACATAATAAACTTAGCTAGACATAATGAAAGAAAAAAAATAAACAAAATAAGAACATAAATAAGATAAAAGTTAACTAAGTAAATGAAAGGCATAAACTTGATATTAATAAAAGCAAAGCATAAACATTATAAAAACTACAAAGAGAGAAAGCAAAAGGATGATCTTGATCTGGACACCAAGATGCTTAAATACATGGCAAATGCCTCTTTTTATAGGCCAAAATTAGGAACTATTGATTTGATGACTAATTGATGAGTGGATGGCTAACTCTTGACTTGGTGATAATCATTTTCTTCTCTTGTCTGCCCAAAACGTCATTGATAACGTCAAAATTAGAGCCACTCAAAAACATGAAAGTTATAGGCAATTGTCTCAGCTTTCTTATGTAAACAATCCAGCTCATTTAGACTCCTAGAACTCTAGATATGGCCAAAATACGGAACAGTGCTCGGCTGGAGGATAGATTTGGGCTTCTTTATTGTTGCAACAATTTGGGTTTGACAATGACCTTTTTAGATCTTGGGCTCCATATAAAAGTTGTAGGTCTATGTCTTACCTTTCCATCCACATAAAGTAGACCTAAATCTGAGATCTATAACTCCAGATATGACCCAATTAATGAATAGTGTTCCGGTTTGGATTGCACCGACATCTCTTTTCTAAATTTGGCCATCTCTTTATCCTTTCAATTTCAGTTCTTAAATTCATAAATCAATCCTTTTATTTATGTGATAGGCCTGCATTTAAAATGAACATTTACCATAAATTAAAGGTATCTTATATTATTAGATATCTTATTATAAAACATGCTTTTGTTAAGGAGTTATTGATACTTTAAGTGCAAAATGATGATATAAAACCATTATAAAAATGTACTTTTAAGTACTAATCAACGAGTATAGGTTATGATTGGGCCTTTGAAAATTGTTTAAAGTATGTGTTGTTCATAGAGACATTTCTTAAAAGAAGGCAAAGTTGGATAGTCATTAGTTGAATGTTCATTGGTTTCACAGATTTGACACACAATGTTTTGAACAGATTTTAATTGACCACTCTTTTTTAATTCTAGTGTCTCAACTTTTCTGGCTAAAAAAGCAAATTTGGCTTGGAGATCATGATCTTCCCTAAGGTTATACATACCTCCACTAGAAGTATAAGGTTGAGTCTTACCTAGTGCCTCATAAGTTCTTGTAGTGTTCCAATTTTGAGCATTTTCAGCTAGCAAGTCTAGGTACCCCATTGCTTCGTCAGGGTCTTTATTTTCAAAAGTTTCATTGCATATCAATTCCACCATTTGTCTATCTTTAGGTGTTAACCCTTCATAAAAATATGAAACCAATCTCTATGTTTCAAAACCATGATGAGGGCAAGTATTAAGCAAGTCCCGATACTTATCCCAACATTGGTAAAATGTTTCTCCTGGTTTTTGAGTGAAAGTGGTGATTAGTCTTTTGAATGAGTTTGTTCTATGAGATGGAAAAAATTTCTTTAAAAATTATTGTTGCATTTCATCCCAAGCATGAATGGATCCTGACCTAAGATTTTATATCCATGTTTTAGCTTTATCTTTTAATGAAAAAGGAAAAACCTTTAATCTGATGGTGTTCATGCTACAATTTAAGTCATTATAGGTGTTACAAACTTCTTCAAATTCTCTCAAATGCAAGTATGGATTTTCTAGATCTAAGTCATAAAAAGAAGGTAAAAGTTGAATAATGTCTGGCTTAAAATTAAAGTGAGATGCATCAGGAGGGAAAATTATGAATGAAGGTGCATTTATTCTTGTAAGGTTCATATGGTCTCTAAGTGTTTCAACTCGGTTATTCTCATTATTCTCATTATGAAGTGACTAGTTATCTTCTTCGGCCTTTTTTTTTTAAATAATAAGGATACCCTACAAAGTCTACCACTTAATGTACCTTACCAAACTCTCATGCACGTATGGAAGAAAATAAAAGGAGGAAGAAAATAAAAGAAGAAGGAAACAAAACAAAAGAAACAAAAGTTAGATACAAAATAAAATGAAAAGTGAAAATAAAATAAATATTATAATTTATATAAAAATTTACCTCCCTAGCAACGACGCCAAAAACTTGACATGATCAAAGAGTTGATGTCTAAGCCTAAGTGCAGAAGTGTCAAAATACTAAATAACCTGGCAAGACCGGAGTCGAACCATAGAGAGATTAACTATATAAATTATAAATAAAACAACAACAACAACAATAATAAATAAAAATAACAACAACAACAATAACATTGATGATGGTAGTGGTGAAGATGAGTTAAAGAGGACTTTAAGATGTAAAATTATAGTATTTATTTTCTCTTTTCACTTTTCTTGTATATAACTTTATTTTTTTTCTTTTGTTTCTTTTTATTTTGTTTTCTTCATCCTTCTTTCGCCTTCTTCTTCTTTTTTATTTTATTTCTACACGTGCATGAGAGTGTGGTTACGTACATCAAGTGGTAGACTTTGTAGGGTATCCTCATCATTTTCAGAAAATATGGCTGAAGAAGATAATCAATCACTTTATAATGAGAATAATGAGAATAACCGTGCTAGAACACTTAGAGACCACATGAATCCCACAAGAACAAGTGCACCATCATGCATAGTTTTTCCTCCCGATGCATCTCATTTTAATTTTAAACCAGGTATTATTCAACTTTTACCATCTTTTCATGGTTTAGAATTGGAAAATCCATACTTGCATTTAAGAGAATTTAAGGAGGTGTGCAACACATATAATAACTTAAATTGTAGCATGAACACCATCAGATTAAAGCTTTTTCCTTTTTCATTAAAAGATAAAGCTAAAACATGGCTATAAAATTTAAGACCTGGATCCATTCGTACTTGGGATGAAATGCAACAACAATTTTTAAAGAAGTTTTTCCCATCTCATAGAACAAACTCTTTCAAGAGACAAATCACCACTTTCACTCAAAAACCAGGAGAAACATTTTACAAATGTTGGGATAGGTATCGAGACTTGCTTAGTACTTGCCCTCATCATGGTTTTGAAACATGGAGATTGGTTTCACATTTCTATGAAGGGTTAACACCTAAAGATAGGCAAATGGTTGAATTGATGTGCAATGGAACTTTTGAAGATAAAGACCCTGATGAAGCAATAGAGTACTTAGACTTGTTAGCTGAAAATGCTCAAAATTAGGACACCGTGGGTACTTATGAGGCACCGAGTAAAACTCAACCTCATACATCTAGTGGAGGTATGTATAACCTTAGAGAAGATCATGACCTTCAAGCCAAGCTTGCATCTTTAGCTAGAAAAGTCGAGGCACTAGAATTGAAAAAGAGTGGTCAATTAAAATCTGTTGAAAACATTGTGTGTCAAATCTGTGAAACAAATGAACACTCAACCAACAATTGTCCAACCTTGCCTTCTTTTAAGGAATGTCTCCATGAACAAGCCCATGCTTTAAAGAGTTTCCAAAAGCCCAACCACAACCCATACTCCCAAACATACAACCCTGGTTGGAGAAATCACCCAAATTTCAATTGGAAGAGTGATAACAACAATGCACAAACTTCACAACCACCATTTCAAGCACACTATAATTTCCAAAATTCTCATGGATATGCACCTCCTTATGCTCCACCTCCTAGAAGAAATCTTGAGGAAACATTGCATGCATTCATTGAAAAGCAAGAGACAATCAATACTCAACTTGCTCAAAACATGACAGATTTTAAAGATACTCTTGCTAAATTAACATCTGCTCTCAGTTTCCAAGAGAAAGGTAAGTTTCCATCTCAACCGCAACAAAATCCCAACGGGCAATACAATGCAAATGCAAGTAGTTTCGGAAGCCAACACATGGATCAAGTCAAATCAGTCACTACTCTACGCAGTGGTAAGGTTATTGAAAAACCCTCTCTTGAACCTTATGAGAAAGATGATGAGTCAATCTCTGAGGGTAAGGAAGGGGATGAATCTGAAAATTGCAAAGAAATGACTGATTCACCGCCAGCACTTCCATTTCCTCATGCCATGACCAAACAAAGGAAAGTCAATCACAACTCTGAAATCTTTGAAACTTTCAAACAGGTAAGGATCAATATACCTTTGCTAGATGCTATTAAACAGGTTCCTTCCTATGCTAAATTTTTGAAAGATCTCTACACTGTGAAGAGGAAACTGAATGTGAAAAAGAAAGCCTTTCTAGCCAAACAAGTAAGTGTTATTCTTCAAAACAATAATGCTTTGAAATGTAAAGACCCTGGTTGTCCTACAATTTCTTGCTTTATTGGAGAGCATAAAATTGAAAGAGCCTTACTTGATCTTGGTGCTAGTGTGAATTTACTTCCATATTCAGTTTTTCAGAGTCTCAATCTAGGTGAGTTAAAACCAACTTCTATAACTCTTTTACTTGCCGATAGATCTATAAAAGTGCCTAGAGGAATAATTGAAGCTGTGTTAGTACAAGTCGATAAATTCATTTATCTTGTGGATTTTATTGTCTTGGACACAGAACCTGTTGAAGCATGTAATTCATTTCCTGTTATTTTAGGACGTCCATTTCTTGCAACGTCTAACACATTGATTAATTGTAGGAATGGACTAATGAAGCTATCATTTGGAAACATGACATTGGAGATGAATATTTTCAACATTTGCAAGCAACCTGGAGATGATAATGATTTACAAGAAGTAGATCATATTGAGGAATTAGTTTATGATCAACTTGAATCTACTTTAATTAAAAATGAATTGGATGAAACTGAAGATTTGCAAATGATTTATTCTGAGGAAGAAATCGCGGATGAAACAAGCACCGAAAATGTTGATGCGAATCTTTTGTCAACAGTGACAACAGATTTGACATCTGACATCACACCAATGGATGATTACTTTCCTAACGAATCCTTACTTTCTCCTAGTCCAATGCCTTGGTATGATAAAAATATGAATTTTCTTGCTTTAGCAGATTTGCCAGCTGATTGGAGTACCCAAGACAAAGAAAAGTTTTTGAACGAAGTGAAGAGCTTTTATTGTGATGACCCTAACTTATTCAAATATTATCCTGATCAAATATTTCAAAGATTCATTCCCGACAATGAGGTAAGTAGTGTCATTAAACTTTATCATTCTGAAGCATGTGGCAGTTATTTCTCGTCAAAAAAGACAACTGCTAAAATCTTTCAAAATGGATTTTATTGGCCCATCATGTTCAAGGACACGCATGCATTCTGCAAAACTTGTGAAAATTGTCAAAAAGTTGATACTGGTCAAAAAGTTTTGTTTTATGATTCTCAACTCTATGCATTCCCTAAAAAGCTAAGATTAAGATGGAGCAATCCTTATGGGGCCTGTGATATTGAGAATTCAATGAGTGACAATGATATTAAGGAAAATAGACTTCGTTTGAAAGCTTACTTTGATAATTTTTCTAGTGAAAATGAATCAACTAGTTGGAATGATCTTGTAGATAAAGGTTGATTTTTTTTTTTTTCTCACATTTTCTTTTTTATGTTTCTTTTTGAGTGATTTTTGCTAGTTTCTCTCACCCCGGTCAAATGGCGGATAACGGTACTCCGTGACTTAAGTCGGTTCTTTCAGTTTCCCACAATTACTGATATCTGTGTATATATCTGTGCAATTCTTTGAATCTCTCTTCCAATTCTCATTTGAAAATGGACACTAATCTTGAAAAATTGAAAAAGTATTTTCCCGCTCTGCCTCATAATGCAATTACAAAAATTTACCGTGCTAGATGTGCAAGATTGAGATTGTTAATGAATCATGGAATTCCTGAAGATATTCGTTGGTTGATTGAAGCAAAGGTCCAATTATCAAGTGAGTCCTCTAATTTCTTTATTTCACACATGCCTGGAACAGGTAAAAGCACTTTTGCAAAGAAACGTCGTGCAAAACGACTAGAAGTCTGTCATCGATGTGCTAGATGGACTTGTAATACACAATGTCGTTCTTTAGGAATGGTATCTATAAACCGTGAAGACAAAATACAATTCATTAAGGATGGCCTGAGTAAGGAGTCTTTAGATAATCTTCTATTGACTCTTGAGACGCATCCCAGTGGAGATGTGCATCGTGCAATTCATGATTTATGACCACTATTTCATAAAGAACATGATTGACTTAGTCTTGGGAATCTGACTAAAAAAGACCTTGTTTGCCAGTTTTTAAGAAAACTGGATGAGAAGCCTATCCCCGACCCATAGAGGGCGTTTAAGCCGTTTTTGGACGTAAAACCAAGGGAAGATGTGAACCACAATCACAACTACCTGTACATACACATACTTTTTCAAAAGTAAATAAATAAACAAATAAAGAGAGAGAGAGAGAGAGTGTGAGACTCCAACTGGCCTATATATAGGTGTTATGATTGCCTTTCTAATTTCTCATCTATAAAACCCTCTTTTCCTTCCTTTCATTTCTACTCAATCCATACATTCAACAAATACAGAAGTGTGTACAAATGGCAAGTTCCTCAAGTCATCAAATAAGAAATATTTGTGTTTTCGGTGGATCTAGTCGTGGGAAAGAAAATGAGTTTTTAGAATCAGCAAATCATCTTGGTCAGGTGCTAGCTGAGAGAAAGATTCATTTAGTGTATGGGGGAGGCAGTTTTGGGTTAATGGGAGGTGTGTCAATAGCTGCATTTTTAGGAGGTAGTCAAGTTTTAGGAGTCGTCCCTAAAGCTTTGGCACAAGGGGACATCATTGGAAAAACAATTGGAGAGGAACTTCAGGTCTCCACAATGTCGGCTCGAATGAATGCAATGTTTAACCATGCTGATGCCTTCATTACTTTACCAGGTGGTTTAGGCACATTGGAAGAGATCTTTCATATTTCCTCTTGGGCTCAATTGCACATTCACCATAAACCTATTGGTTTGTTAAATGTTAATGGTTATTATGATAAGTTGTTGTCTTTTCTTGATCATGCTGTGGAACAGGAATTTCTAACATCTTCTGCACGCCAAATCATAATCTCTGCTACTACTGCTGAATAATTGATTGACCAACTACAATCTTTCATTCCTGTGATTGATCCTTCCATGAGTTGCATAAATTGGTCATCTACGGGAAGCCATAAAAAGCTTAGATTGGATTTGAGCCTTCATTTGTGAATTTTTATGTCTTTTGGTTTTATTATTGTGTTTTGTTATTTCTTATTTTTGTTTCAGTGTGTTTCAGGTTTTGTCAGTGTTCGTTACTTCAGGTGATATCTTCTATACTCTATCTTTCTACCTTAGAACATTGAGGACAATGTCTCGTTTTGGTTGGGGGGAGAGGGTAGTAGTTGATAAAAAAAAAATTGTTTTTCAATTCATAAAGCATGTGCATAATTGTTGTTACTAGGATGGCAGAGTAAAAGAGTTCTTTTGTTAAAGTGACCCTTGAGACGCATCTTAGTAACCATTCTTAACAAGGTCTATTATAATACTTCCTGAAATATTCAGGTTTACAAACTCTCGTATTGTTACCACTTAATTCTGCTCATATACTTATTTAACATGTATTCTTAAACTTTAATTTACACACACACTTTAACATATGATTGTGGGTTGCATATTGGATTATTACATTATTTTTATTTTTTTTGTTAAAGGTAACAACTAAGGGAAATGGATTGTATATAATTCAAAAAACAAAAACATGAAAAAAAAAGAAAAAAAGAAAAAAAAATGATGATAATAAAAATGTAAATAAGTTTGGTTTCGTAGCCTCCCTAACCTAAGCAATTAAGCCCGAAGGGGTGTTTTAACACCTAATACCCTAAAGTCAACTGACTTGGGAGCTATTGGCCCAACGCTTATTACATGGGTAGAGAAGAAAAGCTTAAGGGAATCAAACATTGCACTATCTATATATCAGTATCTGCGACCCGAGTTACTAAGCTCGTAGGGGTGTCTTAACACCTAATGCCCTAAGACCAACTGGTCTGGGAGTCATTAGCTGAAAGCTCGTTACATGGGTTAAAGATGCATGATGTTTTTTAATTATATGTATATATATTTAAAAAAAAGGAAAAGAAAAAAGAAAAAAAAGACAAAAATAATAATTCCAGTCCAAGGAAGTTAACCATAAACATTATAACAAAAATTTTGTTTTCTTCCAAGAAAAGCCCCATAATTATGTGTTGATACATTGAGCACAAAAGAAAGGTTTATTAATATCTTGTTAAGAGGTATTGAGCAGATATATAAATTTAATGAGAGTTTGTTTATCTGGATAGATTAATGGATGTTAAATGATGAATACCTTACTTTGTGAAATTTGCAAATTGTTTTAACGCTTTGATTACTAGGGACTAGTAATAAGCTGGTTGGGGGGTGTGATTAGTACTTAAAAGTGCATTTTTATCATGGTTTTATATCATCATTTTGCATTTGAAGTATCAATAACTCCTTAACTAAAGCATGTTTTATAATAATATATCTAATAATATAAGATACCTTTAATTTATGGTAAATGTTCATTTTAAATGCAGGCCTATCACATAAATGAAAATATTGATTGATGACTTTAAGAACTTAAATTGCAAAGGCAAAGAGATGGTCAAACTTAGAAAAGAGATGTCGGTGCAATCCAAACCGGAACACTATTCGGTAATTGGGTCATATCTGGAGCTACAGATCTCAGATTTAGGTCCAATTTATATGGATGGAAAGGTAAGACATAGTCCTACAACTTTCATATGGAGCCCAAGATCTAAAAAGGCCATTTGCAAGTCCAAATTATAGCAACAACAAAGAAGCCCGAATCTGTCTTCCAGCCCGAGTACTGTTCGATATTTTGGCTATATCTGGAGTTCTAGAAGTCCAAATAAGCTGAATTTTTTACACAAGAAAGCTGAGACAATTGCCTACAACTTTCATGTTTCACCTGGCTCCAATTTTGACGTTATCAATGACGTTTTGGGCAGACAAGAGAAGATAAGGATTGTCACCAAGTCAAAAAGTTGGCCACCCACTTATCAATTAGTCATCAAATCAATAGTTCCCAATTTTGGCCTATAAAAGGAGGCATTTGCCATGCATTTAGGCATCTTGGTTTCCAGATCAAGATCATGCTCTTCCTTTCTCTCTTTGTATTTTTTGTAATGTTTATGCTTTCCTTTCATTAATATCAAGTTTATGCCTTTCATTTCCTTTCCTTTACTTAGTTAACTTTTATGTTCTTATTTTGTTTATTTATTTTGCTTTCTTTCATTATGTCTAGCTAAGTTAATTATGTCAAGGTGAAAAGGTTACACTAATGGTGTGAGAATAAGTATAATGTAAACTTAATATGGACTTTAATGTTTGATACTAACATGTTTTATATTTGTTATCTTGTTCACTCTTTAATACTTTGCTTGTTAAATGACTAATCTTGATTTATGTTGTATAACACTTGGTACAAAAAATGCTTGGCACTTTCATAGCCCATAATGTATGGTATAACCGACACCTGAGCTATGAAAGGAACTTGATTTGTTGTTAACATAAGTTATAATCATGAATGCTTGACGAGATTTACAAGTATTAGCATTAATTGAATAAGATGACTAATGTAATCATGTTAATAATATATAATCTGATTGGAACCTCCTTTGTGTGTGGTTTCCAATTGAATAATAAGAGTTTATACTATACTTGTTTGATATACCATTAGTGGAACCTCTAACCTTGACATTTGTTCTTATCATTGTTTAATCTTTACATTAATATTCCATCTTGAAGTTCTCATCATCTTCTTCTTCCCCTTCTTTTTTCTTTATTATTATTGTTATTGTTATTGTTATTGTTATTGTTATTACTATTATTATTAGTATTATTATTACTACTACTACTACTACTACTACTAGTATTATTATTATTATTATTATTATTATTATTACTATTACTATTATTGTTGTTTATAATTGTTCTTTATAATTTGTACAATTAACCTCCCTATGGTTCGATCCCGATCTTGTCGGGTTATTTATTACTTCGACACTCCTGCACTTGAGAGAAGACATAAATCTTTTCGTCGTGTCAAGCATCATTGACACGACTAAAAGGTTGATGTCTTCTCCCAAGTGCAGGAGTGTCGAAGTAATAAATAACCCGGTAAGACCGGGGTCGAACCACAGGGAGGTTAATTGTACAAATTATAGACAACAATTATAAACAACAATAACAACAACAACAATAGTAGTAGTAGTAATAATAATAATAATAATAATAATAATAATAATAATAATAATAATAATAATAATACTAGTAGTAGTAGTAGTAGTAGTAGTAGTAGTAGTAGTAGTAGTAGTAGTAAAGAAAGAGAAGAAGAAGAAGATGATGAGAACTTGAAGATGTAAAATTAATGTAAGGATTAAACAATAATAATAACAAATGTCAAGGTTAGAGGTTCCACTAATGGTATATCAAACAAGTATAGTATAAACTCTTATTATTCAATTGGAAACCACACACAAAGGAGGTTCCAATCAGATTATATATTGTTAACATGATTACATTAGTCATCTTATTCAATTAATGCTAATACTTGTAAATCTCGTCAAGCATTCATGATTATAACTTATGTTAACAACAAATCAAGTTCCTTTCATAGCTCAGGTGTCGGTTATACCATACATTATGGGCCATGAAAGTGCCAAGCATTTGTTGTACCAAGTGTTATACAACATAAATCAAGATTAGTCATTTAACAAGTAAAGTATTAAAGAGTGAACAAGATAACAAATATAAAACATGTTAGTATCAAACATTAAGGTCCATATTAAGTTTACATTATACTTATTCTCATACCATTAGTGTAACCTTTTCACCTTGACATAATTAACTTAGCTAGACATAATGAAAGAAAGAAAAATAAATAAACAAAATAAGAACATAAAAGTTAACTAAGTAAAGGAAAGGAAATGAAAGGCATAAACTTGATATTAATGAAAGTAAAGCATAAACATTACAAAAAATACAAAGAGAGAAAGGAAGAGCATGATCTTGATCTGGAAACCAAGATGCCTAAATGCATGGCAAATGCCTCCTTTTATAGGCCAAAATTGGGAACTATTGATTTGATGACTAATTGATAAGTAGGTGGCCAACTTTTGACTTGGTGACAATCCTTATCTTCTCTTGTCTGCCCAAAACGTCATTGATAACGTCAAAATTGGAGCCAGTTAACATAAAAGTTGTAGGCAATTGTCTCAGCTTTCTTGTGTAAAAAATTCAGCTCATTTGGACTTCTAGAACTCCAGATATGGCCAAAATACCGAACAGTGCTCGGGTTGGAAGACAGATTCGGGCTTCTTTGTTGTTGCTACAATTTGGACTTGATAATGGCCTTTTTAGATCTTGGGCTCCAATGAAAGTTGTAGGCCTATGTCTTACCTTTCCATCCATATAAATTGGACCTAAATCTGAGATCTGTAGCTCCAGATATGACCCAATTACCGAACAGTGTTTCGGTTTGGATTGCACTGACATCTCTTCTCTAAGTTTGACCATCTCTTTATCCTTGCAATTTAAGTTCTTCAAGTCATCAATCAATCCTTTCATTTATGTGATAGGCCTGCATTAAAAATAGACATTTACCATAAATTATAGGTATCTTATATTATTAGATACATTATTATAAAACATGCTTTAGTTAAGGAGTTATTGATACTTCAAGTGCAAAATGATGATATAAAACCATGACAAAAATGCACTTTTAAGTACCAATCAATCATCGAAATGAAGGAGGAAAGAAAATTCTTGGTGGAGAAATGGAGGTGGCTCCTTTCTTGAAGATGATTTCAATAATATTATCAGCTTTTTTAGTGTATTTAGGTTATGTGAATTGTATAGGGATAAAGCTTTGATGTAACTTTTCATAATTGATAATCGAAGAAAATGAGAGTAACTTTTGTAAGTTCATTTTCAGAATTTATCATAAGACATAACTATAAATGACTTTTTGATTGATATTAATAGTAATAAGTGAAACATCATTTATAACAAGAAGTACTAAATCAAAAGCATGATTTTGGACCCTATAAGCCATTTGATAATGAAGAATGGTTTGATAAGTGTCTAAAACTTGATTAGCACCCATAATTTACAATTAGACTTTCAAAAAGTGGTTGAGTTGAGGGTCATCCAAAGCTATGTTGAAGTTTGAATAGAAAATAACAACTATTGTATTATAATTAAGTGTGGTTTTAAGAGATCTAATGCATGTATGTTGATACTCTAGATATGTAATATTTAAAAGAGTTAATCTTGCTGTAATAGATAAACTTTTATGGTCATGATAAGATAAGACTAGTTTTATAGCACCAAAATGAATATATGTATATTTTTAAGAAATTCATTAGCCTGAAAATTTAGATGGAATTTTAAGAGTAACAAACTGTTTGTAAGAAGTAGAATTAATTTTATGTTGGTTAAAAAAGAAAGTTTGATACATTCTTTTGCTACATAAAATGGTTGTTTGAAGAAAGTTTTAATACTATATATAATACAATAAGATTTCTTTTTTATATATAAAAACATCATAAAAATTTTATTAGCCTATAAATTTAAAAAAAATTTGAGAGTAACAAAATATTTGTAGAAAAGTATAAGTAATTTTATACCAGTCAAAAGAGAAAGCTTGAATAATTATTTTATTACATGAAATTATTGTTTGATAAGAGTTTTAATACTATAAATAACATAATAAAATTATTTTATAAAAATATTATAAATATTAAAAAAAATCTATTTCAAATATTTTTTAATGAACATTTTAAAAACTAATTTTATAAAAATAGTCACTTTCAAATAAAAAGATATATATAAAATATTAATAATCAAACGATATCAAAAAACTTCTTGGAAGATAAGAAGATTTGTTTCCTTTTTTATCAATTCAAATTTTAAATATTAATATTAAAAAAATAATAAAAAATCAACCTCACTTGGTGTTAAGCAGTTTCGATCCAAACACTGGTCACCGCCTCCCCACTATAAAACAAAAATTCTGTATTGCTAGCTGCCTGAAAGGATCATCCACGTAATTCTCTCTCTCGAAGCACAACGCCCTCAAAATAAACAAATGGTCCATACCCTCTCTCTCTACCTCTCCGCCAAAAATCATTCTCTCCAATCAGAATTAGGATCCTGTCGCTGTCACACCACCACCACCACCACCACCACCAGTCCCTGTTCCGTTACTGCGGTTGCAAAGACCCCTCCTGTCCCTGTTTTTGCTGTGTGCTCTCTGAACTTTCTGATTTTATAGAAAATGGACTCTAAATTAAATCTAGGGTTTCACCGTGCACAAATAGTCGACGATTCAATCTCTCTCCAGCTCGACTCTAGCCTCCGCGACCTCCCCACCGCCAACCCGGTTTCACCCGTTCCTCTCCAATTGCTCGAGCAAGTGACCGAGTCTCACTACTGCAATAACCAAAACGTTGAGAAAGAAGAAGACGACGATGACAGAGATGTCGAGGAGTTTAGGATATTAGGGCACTCTTTGTGTTTCAAACGCCGAAGAGAGAGCGATTCTTTGACGAGCAATAAAAGAGAGGCATCCTCCTCTTCTAATGGATTGGATGTTGAAGAGCGCAGGAATCTTGTCAAAACATGGGGGAACCAGCCGCTAAGCGCGGCGGATTCGGAGATTTTTGAGATAATGGAGAAAGAGAAAGAGAGGCAGTTTAAAGGGATTGAATTGATTGCGTCGGAGAATTTTGTATGTAGAGCGGTAATGGAGGCTCTTGGAAGTCATTTAACGAATAAGTATTCTGAGGGAATGCCTGCAGCGCGATATTATGGTGGGAATCAGTACATTGATGAGATTGAACTGCTGTGTTGTAAGAGAGCACTGGAGGCTTTTGGTTTGGATTCTGAGAGTTGGGGAGTAAATGTGCAGCCATATTCGTGTACTTCGGCTAATTTCGCTGTGTATACTGGGTTATTGTTGCCGGGGGATAGGATTATGGGGTTGGACACACCATCTGGAGGGAATACGAGTCATGGCTATTATACCCCTCATGGGCGGAAGGTTTCCGGTGCATCTATTTTCTTCGAGAGTTTGCCTTATAAGGTCAATCCTCAAACTGGGTATATTGATTTCGATAAGTTAGAGGAGAGGGCACTTGATTTTAGGCCAAAAATACTCATTTGTGGTGGTAGCTCGTATCCAAGGGAGTGGGGTTATGCGAGGTTAAGGCATATCGCAGATAAGTGTGGTGCTGTGCTTATGTGTGATATGGCACAGATTAGTGGTCTTGTTGCTGCTAAGGTGCACATTACGATTCTCTTGTTTTGCTTGTCAATTCCTGCTTTAATGTTAACTTTATTTAATGCATTGCATATTCCGTGATAAAAGATGTCTTTGTTTTTCAATTTGTCTTCTGTTAATTATGTTAACTGCTTTCACACGTAGCAGTAACAATCTGTTGCATGAATTTGGGGCTTTGCCACTGCTGAGAATCATTTCCCCTGATAGTTTGTAGTGATGCTACTTGTTCTTCAAAACGTGTTAAGTTTTGTTTCGTTGAGAGGGTAATGGAATCCTTTGCCTGGCATTCAGGCTATTAATCAACGTCTTGGAATCTTTGTTTTTGAGAAATTTGTGATCTTACATTACATTCTATTGTTTGGTGATGTAATACTATACTATGTAATATGGGAATCAATTTATCTACAGAATTTAAATCCATCACTCAATAGGGCATTGGCTGTTTTGGCCCAGAATCAGAAAATTGGCCTTGAACTTATTGTTGAAATGCTCCTCTGCAAATTTTTTCATTTATATGGAGTATTTGTTCTATGGGGACATGATAACAAGGCTTGTTGATTGATATGCGATCTAGAGATGATAAGTGTCATAGCTTCATTTGTACTATATACTGAAAGGGAGTAAAGTTCCGGCACCTTTGCTATGTGGATTCCCTTAAGCTTGAGGAGGGAATTTATGCCAAACGATATCAAGACAGAACAATATTCACTAATTTTGTTTCCAGCAGAAAATAACCGAAGAAAGAATAGACAAAGAGAAAGAAAGTTGATATTTATTGCAGGAAATAAAGATTACAAGAAAGATAGAACAAGTAGCCTCACACCACTCAAGAGAATCACTCTCATTTTGGAATCACACCAAAGACAAGAACTGTATTCCAATCTCCTATCCAAACAAACATTCTACATTAAATAGAAATACATCTTACAGTTAATACTTAAATAACTACTTAAGATAAGAACAATAACAGTTATATTAACTTCTTCTGCCACTTGGAAGTCTGAGATGATCTTCAGTTATTGATTGTAACTTCCCCTTTTGCCAACGTATATCACTTGCATTGTAGCCTCCATAGAATGTATCCCTTTACTTGAATTAACTTGATCCCTGTCAGTTGTTATGGTCTTCTGCTTGCTTTGGACTGTAGTGTTGTCACTTGGAATACCCGAATTTGCATCGAGGGAATGGCCGATTGGAAGCTTAAAATACTGATCTAAGGCATGGGAATAGGATACTGATCCAGGACAACAAACTGTCTAGCAAGTATACCTGGAGACCCTTTTTTTTCCAGGATATATAATCAATATAATATAGGAGCTATTTTTGTTATTTCTTAATTACCAGGATTTTATTATTTTAATTTTAGCAACTTGTTAATTTTATTTTTGTTGGGACACTATACAAGTGTAGTTGAACTCTTTGTGTGATTCTATCAATAAAATATTTCTGGTTGAGAGTTTTCTCTTCCCTAGTGTAATCCAGATCCTATTCCCAAGGCTTAGTCATGAACTAGCCTAATTACCTGCTTTGAGCCATGTTAATTGCAGAAGCACTGCTCATGTGAAACATGACTAAGTCTGCACCCTTTCCTGAATAAGACTAGATGATACCTTTTTCGCTTAGGTTACTAGGGTTTCTTGGTGTCTATGTAAGCATTATTGAACATAAAACTTGTCAATGTTTTTTGAATAGGATCAATGATAGTGGTGTATTTCCACTTTTGACCATTTCCTTAATAAGCATGTTATTAATTGAATGGGAGCATGGATCAACTGATTTGGCTTATTTTAATACAGGAATGTCTGAACCCCTTTGTTTACTGTGATATTGTTACCTCAACAACCCATAAAAGTCTTCGAGGTCCAAGGGGAGGCATCATTTTCTATAGGAAGGGTACAAAACCAAGGAAAAGGGGGATCCATCTAGGTCAAGGAGATGAGAGTGATCAATATGATTTCGAGGATAAGATTAATTTTGCTGTTTTTCCATCATTGCAAGGTGGACCACATAATAACCACATCGCTGCTCTTGCCATAGCCTTTAAACAAGTGGCTACCCCTGAGTACAAGGCATACATGCAACAGGTGAAGAAAAACGCACAGTATTTAGCAGATGCTTTACTGAGAAGAAAATGCAGGCTAGTAACTGGAGGCACGGATAACCATTTGCTACTCTGGGATCTCAGGCCTTTGGGATTAACAGGTATGGTACACATGTAGCTATCAGCTATTGCATATTGCAAGCATAAAATGCTCCTCAATCCTTGAGAAAGGAAGCAAGCTAGTTATGATGATTTTTTTATTGATTCTCATTATCTTTGCCTCAGTTTTTAATGTGGTATTGAAATGACCCCCCCACTCTCTTTCTCAAGTAGCATTCGAAATGATCTGTTATTATTTTGTTGATATAAGTTATCTTGTTGATAGAAGATGAATTTTGACTTCAAACAGGCGGCATTACTTATATTTTTTTTGATGATGGTTCACACTCTTTGAAGTTCAACATCATTTCCTTTTCTTTATCATACCCATATGTTTTTTAACATTTATAATTTGGGTCTGAATTTTGGATACATTTATTGCTGAGGAAGACTAGTGAGAAATTGTTTTTTCCCTTTATGTTTCCCTTTATACAACTTAGTGCTCAGCAATGTGAACCACTGAACCCATATCCTTTATTTTGCATTATCTAGTCCCATATTCCCATATTCTCTGCAGATATTTAGAAATCAAATCCCTTCTTGCAACATCAGCCACCATTTATGTTAAGTCACCTCCCATCCCTTGTATTCGAATGTTGTCACTCCCTCCTTATACCAAGGACTTATGAACTATATTTATTAAACGAGATTCCCCTAACTTATCCTTCAATTGATGCTACATCAGTCTACCCTGTCATTTGCTGCTAACAGTTATCCATCCTAACTTTTTTTTTCCCCAGATGCCAAGATTCCTTAGCTTCCTCTCTATTAGCACAACCTTCTTTCTCAGATGTGTGTATCCTTTAGGTTGCAAACATCTTGTGTTTGGTGACTAGATGAGATTGGACATAATGAGATGGGACTGGATAAGGTACTCCCTTAGGGGGGATGAAACAGAAATCTGGGCATGGGACAAGAAAAAAATGAACTTTTGTTTCATCCCAGTTGCACACCAAACATTAGCCCAAACAAAACTTTCATGTCTTCTGTCCATTCCCCATGTATCGAACTCTACCTTAGTTTCTTGTTTCTTGTTTCTTGTAACACAAGATGTTCATCCTGACAGTCTTGTTTACTGCCATAAAGAATAGCTAGTGTTCTTGCTGGCCTGTAAAATAAGTGTGTAACCAAACAACTGCTTTCTGTTTCCTTCACATGCACCACTTGACCTTTCTTCCTTGTAGTCTTGTTTTGCTTCCTCAATGTGGGTCACAAGAATGATCCATGTGAAACTTCTATTATAACTATTAATCTGACTCTGGATTTTTTTTCCTTGTAATTTCCTTTATTATTTGCATCAATTTGCAAGCTTTCTGTGCAAACATGTGACTTTTTTTGAATCTGGTGGGACGAGGGCTTTGTTCCTTGAAATTTCTATGAATGAGGTCTTCCTAATTTTTTTCGTTCTTTTGTGTATACATAGGTAAAGCTTATGAAAAGGTCTGCGAGTTGTGCCACATCACAGTAAATAAAATTGCTATTTTTGGGGAGAATGGAACTATTACTCCTGGAGGTGTAAGGATTGGTAAGTGAGTTTTGTTTCAACTTTTTCCAGCAAACACATTGACCTATTATAAAGAAATGGTTTCATTGCTTATTAACTTCTATTTTAATCACTCAGGCACTCCTGCCATGACTTCAAGAGGTTGCCTGGAATCTGATTTTGAGACAATTGCTGATTTTCTCCTGAAAGCTGCACATATTGCTTGTATGGTGCTGCGTGAACATGGGAAGCTGCAGAAGGCTTTCATGAATGGTCTGCAAACCAAGAAAGAAATTTTAGAGCTCCAGAAGCAAGTTGAAAATTTTGCAACTCAGTTTGCAATGCCAGGTTTTGACATGTGAATGGGTTTTGGGAATGAAATATTTGAAGTGCCTCCCTGAGCTCTTTTAAACCTGGCAGTCATCCCTTTGCGCCTCATTTTGTTGGCTCCAGACAACAAACAGTCCTGGGCTTCTATAGACAACAGTTTTGGTTAAATCTTCTGTGGTTGCCAACCTCCTGAAATTGCAAGATGTCATATTGCCACAGGGAGGGATTTTGCTCTGTTGATGGATAATAACAGGATCTTGTTGGCTACAAACCCTTTGTCCTCTTGTAACCAGACAGCAGCATCACCTCTCTGATTGCTCTGGTAAAAATGGTGGCCTGACCCTGGAAAAAGAGTAGGCCTGATATGATATACAGGTTGGTGATTGTATCTATTGATTGATTTTCCGTATAGGATTGTTGATTACTCAATGGAATCTACTGGGTACAGTAAATTTTTCAATATACTCCTATTGAGAATTGAAGCCCTGATTTTGTTACAGCGGTGAAACATTCAGTGGATGGCCATTTAATTTGCCATTTCATTACAGATTACTCTTTACTACAATAATGCGGATCATACTCTTTTACTTTTTCCTTCAGCCCATTTTCTTTTGAAGTATTTAATTGTGGATTTGAACTTGCACGGGTGAATGTGATTTGGCTGATCGATTTCTGCAGTTGATCTTCAATCTCTTGTAATGCTACTGTCATCACATTTTGTCTGGAGCCATTGTTGCTATAGCTTGGAATAATTTTGTCTCAGGATGCAGCTGTTTAGTTCGCTACCATCTCTCAGAATGTGAGATGATATATCAAGCCAAAAATAACGTGGTAAACCTTAGCCATGTTTTTTTCACAGATGTTCTCTTATGTAATTGATCATTTTGGAATGCAGGATAGACGGACTTTAGGTTTAAGCAACTGGTGGATGATAGATGCTGCAGATTTTTAGCGATGCACATTCCTCATACTGGATCATTTCATATTGGTGTTCAACTCTTTAGGTGTATCCATGACTGTCAACTTCTTTTGAAGGTATTCATTTGAACATATGATCTGGTCTAATATTGTTTTTGCGTCTTATGGAGTTTTTTTAACCAAAACAATTGTATTTCATATTTCATAAGCTTATTTTTCCGAGGGGTACTTCAGAACTTATTTCTCAAATATTGGTGTTTTTATTTTTGAAATCGCCATCTGTAATAGATTAGGAAAATAATATATTATACAAATTTCAAATAAAGAAATTAAAGCCCTATATTCATACCATCATTTTGTTTTTTAAAGACTTTCATGTTCATCTCTCTATACGTTTCTTTTAAATAACTGATTTCAAAATACAATGGCATAGCTTGTTATCGTTCTTATCGCAGTCATTAATGTGGTCTTCTTGTACACCTTTTCTATTATTATTGAAATAATTCCAGATTAAAAGAGAAAAAAAGTTTACTGAAGCATTTCTTTGTTTGTTTGACATTGGAGCCCAAATCAGATGTGGGTTCGTTTTGTGATTGAATTGTAGAGGTAAAAAATGAGTGGTTCTCTACGTCAAGACTTGAAATCTCAAAATTAGGTGAATCCAAGGCCTGAAGTAATGTGAACAAAATAACCATTAGTTGGAAAATAAGATTTTTAGTACTTGCTTTTAGTAAAAAAAAAAGAAAAAAAGGTTTTAGAATAACATAGATTTGCTTAAAAACTCACCCTTGGGTGGGTTCTAGAATTGCTAGATATATAATAATTTTTAGTTGAAAAAATTAGTCAGTTAAAGAACTGTGATGGGTATTGAGTGGCTTGAAGGAAGGAATAGTAACATGCAGGTGACTGAACAAGCGTGGAGTGACGATTGTTGAATTATTTTGCTCAGTTAATATGAACACAAATAATCATCCAGTTATAAGATGTTTTTTCAGTAAATCTTGGATGTCCTCGATACAACACTGATGATGGGCTAATATTTACTTGATTTCTGGTTGATCTGGGAGGATTCTAAGTAAACACAGAATTTATCGACAAAAGGGTATAACTTAATTAGGATGAATTTTTGTCGCTTAATTTTGGAAAAAAAAACAAAGTAAATTAGTTCTACTTCGTTTGTTGAGAATTGACAATGCCTCCTACATTCAATAGACAAGTCCATATCTTATAAAATAGTATAATTTCTCAGTTAATTTCCGAGGATTTGTGTTTTTTTTCTAGGCGATGGGCCAATTTTTACTTGCATTCAGATAGATGATTTGACCGATTCTCTGTACATTATGAAATTTATTGAGTAAATGGGTATAGTTTACTTGAGCTATTGCAAATACGATGAATCTCATTAAATAAGTTAGTGTATATTTTCTAAGACCGCCTAGATTTCTCAGATTCTTAATAAACCAGTGGAGTGGATGTATTAGTATATGTTTGGTGATGCAGTAAAGGGAGGGTGCTTCTGTAAAAATATTTTTAATGTTTTTGTAAAAGTATTTTTAATTTAAAATACTTTAAAATAATTTTTGAGGTTTTTTTTATATAATAGCATATCAAAATTATTAGGAAAAAACATCAATTTAATAATATTTTTTTAAATAAAAAATGAGTTGGACTATATTATTAGTTTTTAAAAACTTGTGAACTTGTTTGGTTGATAGTTTTTTCCTCAAAATATACACTTAAGTTTAAATGGATAATTGAATTATTGGGAATAATCTCTGGATTTTCAACACTCAAAACTTGGGTGTCCCAAACTCAATTTTGATTTCTACCCACCTTAAGTCTTGCTTTGAACCTGCAGTGCTTAAGACCCAATTTTGATCCAATTTCTAGATTGATTTTAAGTGTATTGAACCTAAATCTTGAGTGCTTTGAACCACCCATAATGTAAACATGAACCTCGGATGCTTTGAATCTAGTCTTAACTCAACTCTTGAATGCTTTATACCTGGTCTTCATCTATACCCTAACACCAATTCCAATCTTAACTTGAGTGCTTTGAACTTGATCATGGTCCAAAGCCTTACACCAATCATTTTTTGAATGTGGCATGACACGATAAAAAGATTAATATCTTCTTTCAAGTGCAAGAGTGTTGAAATAATAAATAATTCGGCAAGACCGGGGTCGAATCACAAGAGGGTGAATTATACAAATTATAAATAATAATAATACAACAATAATAGTAGTAGTAGTAGTAGTAATAATAATAATAATAATAATAATAAAGAAAAAGAAGGAGAAGAAGAAGAAGAAGAAGATGATGATGAGAACTTTGAGATGAAATATTAATGTAAGGATTAAATAATGATAATAACAAATGTGTTAGAGGTTCCATTACTGGTATATCAAACAAGTATAGTATAAATTTTTATTATTCAATTGGAAACCATATATAAAGGAGGATCCAATCAGATTATAAATTGTTAATATGATTATTTTAGTCATCTTATTCGATTAATGCTAATACTTGTAAATCTTGTCAAACATTCATGATTATAACTTATGTTAACAACAAATCAATTTTCTTTCATAGCTCAGGTGTTGGTTATACCATACAGTATGAGCTATGAAAGTGTCAAACATTTGTTGTACCAAGTGTTATACAACATAAATCAAGATTAGTCATTTAACAAGCAAAGTATTAAAGAGTGAACACGATGACAAATACAAAACATGTTAGTATCAAACATTAAAATCCATATTAAGTTTACACTATACTTATTCGTACACCATTAGTGTAACCTTTTCACCTTGACATAAGAAACTTAGCTTGACATAATGAAAGAAACAAAAACAAAAACAAATAAACAAAATAAGAACATAAATAAGATAGAAATTAACTAAGTAAATGAAAGGCATAAACTTCATATTAATGAAAACAAAACATAAACATTACAAAGAGAGAAAGCAAGAGCATGATCTTGATCTGGAAACCAAGATGCCTAAATGCATGACAAATGCCTCCTTTTATAAGCTAAAATTGGAAACTATTGATTTGATGACTAATTGATGAGTAGGTGGCCAACTCTTGACTTGGTGACAATATTAATCTTCTCTTGTCTACCCAAAACGTCATTGATAATGTCAAAATTGGAGCCACTTAAAAATATGAAAGTTGTAGAAAATTGTCTCAGCTTTCTTGTGTAAAACATTCAACTCATTTGGTCTTCTAGAACTCTAGATATGAACAAAATACTGAACAGTGCTCGGGCTGGAAGATAGATTTGGGCTTCTTTGTTGTTTCTACAATTTGGACTTGAACAGTGCTCGGGCTGGAAGACTTTCTATGTTTTGAAATAAATCCCACCTTTTGACAATTTTCATAGGTCTTGCGGGATGCATGTGATTCCTTGAATATTGTGGGCTAGTAAAATCCGCTTTGTGAGATTTCTACAGTCCTCTTTTTTGACGAGAAATGATCCTCATATGCTTTAAAGTGACAAAATTTAATGAAATTGCTTACCTTATTGTTGGGAATGCATTTTTGAAATATTTGATCAGGACAATAATTGAATAAGTAAAGGTCATCCTAATAAAAATTTTGCACGTTGTTTAAAAATTTTCTTTTGTCTTCGATACTCCAATGAGCTAGCAAAAATCCTAAAGCAAGACAATTGATATTTTTAGCAAACCAAGACATTGAACTAAAAGAAAATAGAGATTCATCAAGAAAGTAATCAGCGATTTGTGTGATGTCGGGTGTCGAATCTGTTGTCACTTTTGATAAAAGATTCACATCAATATTTTTGATGCATTTTTCATCCTTGATTTCTTCTTGATTGGTCATGGCATGAGAAAATGGAAGTGTTGGAGGGAATCAATCTTTTCTTTGCAATGTTCAGATTCATCCATTTTCTTACCCTCAGAGATTGACTCATCATCTTTCTTACAAGGTTCAAGAGTGGGGTTTTTAATAACCTTACCATTGCGAAGACTAGTGACTGATTTGACTTGATCCATGTGTTGACTTCCGGAACTACTTGCATTTACATTGTATTGACCCTTGAGATTTTGTTGTGGTTGACATGAAAACTTGCCTTTTTCTTAGAAACTGAGAGCAGATGTCAGTTTTGCAAGAGTATCTTTAAAATCTGTCATGTTTTGAGTAAGTTGAGTATTGATTACCTCTTGCATTTGCATTGTATTGACCCTTGAGATTTTATTGTGGTTGACATGGAAACTTGCCTTTTTTTTAGAAACTGAGAGTAGATGTTAATTTTGCAAGAGTATCTTTAAAATCTGTCATATTTTGAGTAAGTTGAGTATTGATTGCCTCTTGCATTTCAATGAATGCATACAAAGTTTCCTCAAAATTTCTTATAGGAGGTGAAGCACAAAGAGGTGTATATCCATGAGAATTTTAAAAATTATGGTGTGCCTGAAACGGTGGTTGTGAAGTTTGTACATTGTTATTATCACTCTTCTAACTGAAATTTGGGTGATTTCTCCAACCAGAGTTGTATGTTTGGAAGTATGAGTTGTGGTTGACCATTTGAAAACTGTTTAAAGTATGGACTTATTCATGGAGACATTCCTTAAAAGAAGGCAAGGTTGGACAATTACTGGTTGAGTGTTCATTTGTTTCACATATTTGACACATAATGTTTTCAATAGATTTTAATTCCTCTAGGCACTTTTACAGATCTATCAGCAAGTAAAAGAGATATAGAAGTTTGTTTTAACTCACCTAGATTGAGACTTTGAAAAACTGAATATGGAAGTAAATTCACACTAGCTCTAAGATCAAGTAAGACTCTTTCAATTTTATATTCTCCAATAAAGCAAGAAATTGTAGGACAACTAGGGTCTTTATTTTTCAAAGCATTATTGTTTTGAAGAATGACACTTACTTGTTCAGCTACAAAGACTTTCTTTTTCACATTCAGTTTTCTCTTCATAGTGCATGGATCTTTCAAAAATTTAGCATAGGAAGGAACCTGTTTAATAGCATCTAACAAAGGTATATTGATTCTTACCTGTTTGAAAATTTCAAAAATTTCAGAGTTGTGATTGACTTTCCTTTGTTTAGTCATGGCATGAGGAAATGGAAGTGCTGGCGATGAATCAGTCGTTTCTTTGTAATTTTCAGATTCAACCCCTTCCTTACCCTCAGAGATTGACTCATCATTTTTCTTATAAGGTTCAAGAGAGGGTTTTTCAATAACCTTATCATTGCGTAAAGTAGTGACTGATTTGACTTGATCCATGTGTTGGCTTCCGGAACTACTTGTATTTACATTGTATTGCCCCTTGGGATTTTATTGTGGTTGAGATGGAAACTTACCTTTCTCCTGGAAACTCAGAGCAGATGTTAATTTTGCAAGAGTATCTTTAAAATCTGTCATATTTTGAGCAAGTTGAGTATTGATTGTCTCTTGCTTTTCAATGAATGCATGCAATGTTTTCTCAAGATTTTTTCTAGGAGGTGGAGCATAAAGAGGTGCATATCCATGAGAATTTTGAAAATTGTGGTGTGCTTGAAATGGTGGTTGTGAAGTTTGTGCATTGTTTTTCTCACTCTTCCAACTGAAATTTGGGTGATTTCTCCAACCAGGGTTATATGTTTGTGAGCATGGGTTGTGGTTGGCCCTTTAGAAACTGTTTAAAGCATGAGCTTGTTCATGGAGACATTCCTTAAAAGAAGGCAAGGTTGGACAATCGTTGGTTGAGTGTTCATTTGTTTCACAGATTTAACACACAATGTTTTCAACAAATTTCAATTGACCACTCCTTTTCAATTCTAGTGCCTCGATTTTTTTAGCTAAAGAAGCAAATTTGGCTTCAAGGTCATGATCTTTCCTAAGGTCATGATCTCCTAGTTTTTGAGTGAAAGTGGTGATTTGTCTTTTGAAAGAGTTTCTTCTATGAGATGGAAAAAACTTCTTTAAAAACTGTTGTTGCATTTCATCCCAAGCACGAATGAATCCTGGTCTCAAATTTTATAGCCATGTTTTAGCTTTATCTTTTAATGAAAAAGAAAAAAACTTTAATCTGATGGTGTTCATGTTACAATTTAAATTATTATATGTGTTGCAGACCTTCTTAAATTCCTTTAAATGCAAGTATGAATTTTCCAATTCTAAGTCATGAAAAAAAGGTAAAAGTTGAATAATGTCTGACTTAAAATTAAAATGAGATGCATCGGGAGGAAAAACTATGCATGATGGTGCATTTGTTCTTATAGAATTCATGTGGTCTCTAAGTGTTCTAACACGGTTATTCTCATTATGAAGTGATTGATTATCTTCTTCGGTCATATTTTCTGAAAAAGATGAGGATACCCTACAAAGTCTACCACTTGATGTACGTGACCACACTTTCATGCACATATAAGAATAAAATAAAAGAAAAAAAACAAAAAAAAAGAAGAAAGAAGAGACAACAAATAAAATTATATACAAGAAAAATGAAAAGAAAAAATAAAATAAATGTTATAATTTATACAATAACTTACCTCCCCGGCAACCGCGCCAAAAACTTGACACGACGAAAAGATTAATGTCTTCTTCCAAGTGCAGGAGTGTTGAAGTAATAAATAACCCGGCAAGACCGGGGTCGAACCACAAGGAGGTTAATTGTACAAATTATACATAATAATAATACAACAACAACAACAACAACAATAGTAGTAGTAGTAGTACTAGTAGAAGTAATAATAATAATAATAATAATAATAATAATAAAGAAGGAGAAGAAGAAGAAGATTATGAGAACTTTGAGATGAATTATTAATGTAAGGATTAAACAATAATAATAACAAATGTTAAGGTTAGAGGTTCCACTACTGGTATGTCAAACAAGTATAGTATAAACTTTTATTATTTAATTGGAAAACACACACAAAAGAGGTTTCAATCATATTATAGATTGTTAATATGATTACATTAGTCATCTTATTTGATTAATGCTAATACTTGTAAATCTCGTCAAGCATTCATGATTATAACTTATGTTAACAACAAATCAAGTTCTTTTCATAGCTTAGGTGTCGGCTATACCATACAGTATGGGCTATGAAAGTATCAAGCATTTGTTGTACCAAGTGTTATACAACATAAATCATGTTAGTATCAAACATTAAAGTCCATATTAAGTTTACACTATACTTATTCGTACACCATTAGTGTAACCTTTTCACCTTGACATAATAAACTTAGCTAGACATAATAAAAGAAACAAAAACAAATAAACAAAATAAGAACATAAATAAGATAAAAGTTAACTAAGTAAATGAAAGAAAATGAAAGGCATAAACTTGATATTAATGAAAGCAAAGCATAAACATTACAAAGAGAGAAAGCAAGAGCATGATCTTTATTTGGAAACCAAGATGCCTAAATGTATGACAAATACCTCCTTTTATAGGCCAAAATTGGAAATTATTGATTTAATGACTAATTGATGAGTAGGTGACCAACTCTTGACTTGGTGACAATCCTTATCTTCTCTTGTCTACCCAAAACATCATTGATAATGTCAAAATTAGATCCACTTGAAAACACGAAAATTGTAGAAAATTGTCTCAACTTTCTTGTGTAAACAATTCAGCTCATTTGAACTTCTAAAACTCCAGATATGGGTCAAATACTGAACAATGCTCGGGCTGGAAGATAGATTCAGGCTTCTTTATTATTGCTACAATTTGGACTTGAAAATGGTCTTTTTAGATCATGGGCTCCATATGAAAGTTGTAGGCCTATGTCTTACCTTTCCATTCATATAAAGTAGACCTAAATCTGAGATCTAGAGTTTCAAATATAACCTAATTACTGAACAATGGTTCAGTTTGGATTGCACCAATATTTTTTTTCTAAGTTTGACCATCTCTTAGTTCTTTTAATTTCAGTTCTTAAATTCATCAATCAATTCTTTTATTTATATGATAGACCTGTATTTAGAATGAATATTTACCATAAATTAAATATATCTTATATTATTAGATATATTATTATAAAACTTGTTTTAATTAAGGAGTTATTGATACTTCAAGTGCAAAATGATGATATAAAACCTTTATAAAAAATGCACTTTTAAGTATTAATCATGACACCAATCTTGACTTGAACTCTAACACCTTCGATCTAGACCTAGTCTTGGCCTGAACCTTAGTATTTTTTTCTAAACTTAACACGAAGCACCTTAAACCCACCTTAAACCCGATCTTGGTTCAAGCCCCAATATCAATCTTAATAGGAATTTTGGGCTACTCGAATTTGATTATAATTTGAATCTTAGCATCATTCTAAACCCTAACCTTAGATGCGCCTAGAACTTGATACCACTTTGAACCCGAAAATTAGTTTATAACCCCATATTGGTCTTAACCCTAGTTTGAGCCTCATCATTAATCTTAACTTGAACCTTAAGTATCTTGGATTTAATCTCATTTTGAACCCTAAACACTATAAATCTAGTCCTAGTTTAAATCCCGAGCGCCCTAAACCCAAACATTGATCCTTGATCCCCAACACTAAACCTTGCCTGAACCTTCAGAGTTAATTCTAACCTAAACCCTTTGTGTTAAGGTCCCATCTTGTACCTTAAATACCTTAGATCTAGTACTAAATGACCGACCTTAAGAGTCACAACTTATGTCATAATATGAAACCTAATAGTTCTCAACCTACTATACAATGACTAGAGCACTATAAACTCTGGTGTTAGTCTCAACTCGAACAATGTTCACTTTAGACTCGTTTATGGTTTAAATCTTGAACTGCTTGAACTATATTCTAGCTTGAACACTAAGCATGATGCATGTTAACTTATCGACTCATGAACCCAACTTGAATCCTAAAAAGATATGAGTATACAAAATATTTTGAGAACTTTTAAAAACAACTTTTTTGGATTTAATTTTTTTTGAAATTTGGCTACCAATTTTATTTTTTCAAACTTAAAAGATGAAAACAAATAGTTTTTCATATTTTGTTTTATAATTTTTTAAAACAAAAATAGAAAGATAAACTACTCAAACCTTTTATCAACCTAAAATTATTTGAGAATTAGTTTATGTATTCTTAATTTCATTTTCAATCTTGTTGCACTTTGATATATTTAAAATCAAGTATTTTCGTTCCTCTTTTATAAGATTCTCTCTATATTTTGCATATAAAACTAAGTAAAATATTCTCAACTTCACTAATAACCTTTAACCTAAAAAATCAATACAAAATTTTTATATGAAAATAATTTTAAATTTTAAAAATAAAATTTAATAACAAAATTGAATTCTTCATCAAGAAAAATTATGTTTACTTTTAAAAAAAAATGAAAGAAATGATTGAAAGAAGATAGTGTGTTTAGGCTACTAGTTAAAAACAATTAGAAAAAAAGTTTTAGATGTAGAATTAAAATAACAATATTAATTTTTATATTTATTTGTTTTATCATCAAATTATTTTATAAAAAACGGAGTATTAAAAATGAGCAAGTTCAATTGGATTTTTTTTTTCTGTCAAGGGAGAACCTAAGTTTGTTAAGAATCTTAAAACTTCCATTGGAGAATTAACATGAGTTTTAATACTTAATTCTTGATAAATGTTGCAAATGGTGATTTTTTTATAAAAAATTATAATAACTCATTTTAATGAGTTCAGGGCGTGGGATATTTTGGATATATATAATTTAATTTCATTGTGTGCAAGTTATGTGCCATAGTTTTACTAGTTTGGATAGAAAGAATTTAACAGAAACATAGCTTGAAAATATAGGAACATTAATTGAATATAATTATACGTACGTTGAGGAATATATTGGTTACAACACCTAAAATATAAGATCAAATAGAGTCATTTCCCCAAGGATTAATTTACTGAATGAAGGGTATTTACTTGAATTACTGTAAATCGGACTATTCTCAATAAATTCATCATATTCATGCATGTCTTGTTTGTTAAAGAAGAACATTTGAGATTTATATCTTGTTTTGCCACGAACTATATATGAAAGAATTCAACAAGTCCATTGGACTTGATTCCTCTTCCAATAAGTAGCAAAGCGAAGAAAGGGAAGAACTATAACTAAAGAAGTTACATGAGCACATTCATGACAAGATTGCTTGGAAAAAGTAGCATATCCTCGTAGGGTTCTATTGATCTTGGGTTGTTCAAGCGTGGATTAGTTTCATTGTGCGTATTTGCAAGGAGTTCATGGGTTTAAATCCTGTACTTTGAATTAAGTTTAAAAAATACCGTGTTGTAAAAGGAGGCTAGAGTAGTCTTTCATTATATCTTAATTCTGAATATTCAATTTTTATACTAGAAAAAAAATATTAAAGACTCTAAATAATTGGTTTAGGTTACAAAAATTGTTGAAGTAATTCTTTAAAAAACATCAATAGAAAAATTTAACACGTTAATTATATATATGAAAGTACTCGATGCTTTAATTATAAAATAATATATATAATTTGGATGTAGTATTTTAAAAAATTATATCAACTTAAAAATTTAAATTATTAGGTGAAGCCACAAAATATAAATTATATATTATTTTGTAATATATTTCTTTAAATAAAATATTTTTAGACTTGAAATTTGTACAAACTTATTACTACATTGTGTTTACTTTAACCAAATGAAAAGGAGATTAAAATTTGAATTCATGATTATTAGATTATCAAAACTTTGATAATATATCAAAAAATTATTTTAATTTAAAATTTTAAATGAGATAAAAATATATAATTTATATATTATTTCTTAACAGTGATATTCAACTTTATATTTAACATTTTGAATCATAACACAAATAATTCAATATTCCTAGAGCAAAACTAGTTGAATAGATAATTGGGATAGTAACCTAGCTAGAGGAATTAATATAGAACAAATCCCCCCTCTCCCCTCATTCTTTTTTTTTTCTAATCTTATTTTTTAATATTAGGTTTTTATTGAGTTTTTTTATTGTATTTTTTAAACTTTATCTTTTAATATTTAATTAATTTTAAATTTATTTTCATAATTTATTTCTATTTACTTTCAATGAGATTATAATAATCTCACATAAACATTCAAATATTTGGTTTGTACTTAATTTTTCAAACATCTATTTTTTAATTATAGAATTAAATGAAAAAATAGTAAAAAAAATAAAGTTATCAAATCCAATAGAGTCCATGACTCTCTAGTTTAGTGGGTTTAACATTAAATCTTGAACTGATTTAATATATCACCATCTTAATATTAAAAAAAAAAGACACCGTCTTCAAATTAATGAAAAAAAAGACGCCATCTTGAAAGTTCTTTAAAGTCAAACCATTCTTTTTACATGTCATCCATGTTGTATTTTGACTCGCTAAGTCGACTAAATAATATAGAGGTAACTTTCACAAGATTTAATTTTAGATTTAGGCTACATAAGAAGTTGGGTCATTAGATTTCATGATTCATTTATTGGGCTCGGTTTAATAATAATGTCAAATAATTCCTTGTGATCTTGATTTTTTTTTTATTTACATTTAGAGAAATTTTGATTCAACTTGTAGTATGACACAAACTTGTAAAATAGTGTTATGGCTAATGCTGCTTGATCTATACATGCATTTTTGGTAGTTATCCTTTTTAGGTTTCTTTCAACCTAATTACTAATCTTGTTTCTTTTGCTTGCAATTTTGTCATTTTCTTTTCTTTTTTGTTCATTTGAATGTATATTTATATGATTTGATTCACTCTTATGATACCTTAGTTTTTTTTTTCAATAATAACCTTTTAGCTTAAAACAATGGCGTTTAGCTAGCCCAATATTGGTGTTTCACAAAACATGTGTGGTTAATTAGGAGAACAAACTTTGATATATGATTTTTTTTATTGGTGATATGTTGTATTTATTGATAAAAATACTAACATAATGAAATGAATAATTATTTTTTGACGTGTTTTTATCATTGACATTACCCAAAAATTGATGTTTTCTCTCAAGTGTAAGAGTGTCGAAGTAATAAACAACTCAATAAGATCGGGGTCGAACCATAAGGAGGTTAATTGTATAAATTATAAACATCAATAATATAACAACAACAACAACAACAATAATAATAAAAGAAGAAGTTGATGAGAACTTTGAGATAGAATATCAATTTGAGGATTAAACAATAATAAAAATAAATGTTAAGATTAGAGGATCTCCTAATGGTATTTCAAACAACTATAATATAAACTCTTTTATTACTCAATTGGAAACCACACACAAATAAAGTTCCAATTGAATTATAAATAATTAATATGATTATATTAATTATCTTATTTGAATAATGTTAATACTAGTAAATGTTGTTAGATATTCATGATTATAACTTATGTTAACAACAAATCAAGTTCCTTTTATAGCACAAGTGTCGGTTACACCATATGATTGAGCTATGAAAATGTCAAGTATTTGTTGTACCAAGTGTTATACAATATAAATCTAAATTAACCATTTAATAAGCAAATTATTAAGGGTGAACAAGATAGCAAATACAAAACATGTTATTATTAAACATTAAAATCTATGTTAAGTTTATACTGTACTTATTCTTACACCATTAGTATAACCTTTTCACCTTAATATAATAAACTTAGCTAAATATAATGAAGAAGATAAATATAAATAAATAAGATAAAAGTTAACTAAGTAATCGAAAGGAAATGAAAGGCATAAATAATATATTAATGAAAGCAAAACTTAAGCATTACAAAAATACAAAGATACCTAAATGCATGACAAATGCCTTTTTTTGTAGGCCAAAATTAGGAACTATTGATTTTTTGACTAATTATTGAGTGGGTGACCAACTCTTAACTTATTGACAATTCTTATCTTCTTATCTTAATAAAACGTAAGTGATAACATCATAATTTGAACCATATTTCCATATGAAAGTTCTATAAAATTATCTTAGCTTTATAGGAAAAAAATTGAGGTTATTTGGACTTCTAGAACTTGAGATATGGTATGAACACTGAACAGTCTTTAGGTTATAGGATAAATTCGAACTTCTATATTGTTGCTAAGATTTGGACTGCCAAACAACAGAATTGAGTTTTGCCTTCTGCATAAAAGTTTTAAACCTATGTCTTAACTTGTCATCCATATAAAGTAGACTTAAATCTAAGATCTACAATATTAGATATGATCCAATTACCAAATAGTGTTCCAGTTTGGATTACACCAGCATCTCTTTTCTAAGTTTGGCTCTCTATTTGTCATTTCAATTTCAATACTTCAACTCATCAATCAATCCTTTTATTTATATGATAGACCTGTATTTAGGATGATATTTACCATAAATTAAATGGCATCAGACTTGTTATTATAAAATATGTTTTAATTAAGGAGTTATTGATAATTCAAGTGCAAAATGATGATATAAAACCTTGATAAAAATGTATTTTTAAGTACTAATATGCTCTAATACTATGTCAAAAAACATTCTTAGCCTAAAACCTTAAGTTATTAGGTAAGGTCTCAATATATATATAATTTATATCTTAAGAGGAACTTCGCAACATTTCAAAAGAACCAATAAAGAAAACATAATGAAATCATTATAGGAGCTGAAACCACCAAAATTTCTTAAGGCATTATAAACTTATAGGTTAAGAGCTCTAAGATATGCTCATGAGGTAAAAGAGATTGGTAAAGTATAAAGTGTTAGTTTATAGATTTGATGAATTGGGTTTTTCGATCCTATCTAAATAGGTTTGTAGTAGTGTTTATTGATGATATACTAAAATATTTCTTATCACGAATGGAACATGATATTTGAGAGAGGTATTAGAGACTTTGAGGAGAAATAAGTTTGTATGCGAAGCTAAGTAAGTTGGATTTTTGGCTGAATGAAGTGGTATTTTTAGGCTATTTAATATCGAAGAAGGGTGTTTATGTAGATCTGAAGAAGATAAAAGTAGTATTGAAATGTGAAAGACCATGAATGTGATTGAAATTTATAGTTTTCTAGACTTAGCTAGATATTATAGAAGATTTATTATTAGTACTTAAAAATGCAGTTTTATCAAGATTTTATATCATCATTTTGCACTTGAAGTATCAATAACTCTTTAACTAGAACATGATTTATAATAACAAGTCTGATAATATAAGATACTTTAATTTATGGTAAATGTTCATTTTAAATGTAGGTCTATCACATAAATTAAAGGATTGATGGATGTGATTAACTATTGAAAATAAGAGGACAAAGAAAAGGCTAAGCTTAGAAAAAAGATATTGATTTAGTTCAAATTGGAACACTGTTAAGTTATTGGGTCACATTTGGAGCTGTAGATCTTGGATTTCATTTTAGTTTATATGACTAAAAAGCTAAGACATTGGCCTAAAATATTCATGAGAATTCAAGACTTAATTCTACCGTTTGGAAGTCCAAATCTTAGCATCAAAAGAAAAGTCTGAATATGTCCAAATGCACCTCAATGTTTTTTTATTGGAAAACTGAGACAATTTCCCAGAACTTATGTTAACAACAAATCAAGTTCCTTTCAAAGCACAGATGTAGATTATTGATTAGTACTTAAAAGTGCATTTTTATCATGGTTTTATATCATCATTTTGCACTTGAAGTATCAATAACTCCTTAACTAAAGCATGTTTTATAATAATATATCTAATAATATAAGATACCTTTAATTTATGGTAAATGTTCATTTTAAATGCAGGCCTATCACATAAATGAAAATATTGATTGATGACTTTAAGAACTTAAATTGCAAAGGCAAAGAGATGGCCAAACTTAGAAAAGAGATGTCGGTGCAATCCAAACCGGAACACTGTTCGGTAATTGGGTCATATTTGGAGCTATATATCTCAGATTTAGGTCCAATTTATATGGATAGAAAGGTAAGACATAGGTCTACAACTTTCATATGGAGCCCAAGATCTAAAAAGGCCATTATCAAGTCCCAATTGTAGCAACAACAAAGAAGCCCGAATCTGTCTTCTAGCCCGAGCACTGTTCGGTATTTTGGCCATATCTGGAGTTCTAGAAGTCCAAATGAGCTGAAGTTTTTACAAAAGAAAGCTGAGACAATTGTCTACAACTTTCATGTTTACAACGGGCTCCAGTTTTGACGTTATCAATGACGTTTTGGGTAGACAAAAGAAGATAAAGATTATCACCAAGTCAAAAGTTGGCCACCCACTTATCAATTAGTCATCAAATCAATAGTTCCCAATTTTGACCTATAAAAGGAGGCATTTACCATGCATTTAGGCATCTTGGTGTTCAGATCAAGATCATGCTCTTCCTTTCTCTCTTTGTATTTTTTGTAATGTTTATGCTTTGCTTTCATTAATATTAAGTTTATGCTTTTCATTTCCTTTCCTTTACTTAGTTAGCTTTTATGTTCTTATTTTGTTTATCTATTTTTCTTTCTTTCATTATGTCTAGCTAAGTTAATTATGTCAAGGTGAAAAGGTTACACTAATGGTGTAAGAATAAGTATAATGTAAACTTAATATGGACTTTAATGTTTGATACTAACATGTTTTATATTTGTTATCTTGTTCACTCTTTAATACTTTGCTTGTTAAATGATTAATCTTGATTTATGTTGTATAACACTTGGTACAACAAATGTTTGGCACTTTCATAGCCCATAATGTATGGTATAACCGACACCTGAGCTATGAAAGGAACTTGATTTGTTGTTAACATAAGTTATAAGCATGAATGCTTGACAAGATTTACAAGTATTAGCATTAATTGAATAAGATGACTAATGTAATCAAGTTAACAATATATAATCTGATTGGAACCTCCTTTGTGTGTGGTTTCCAATTCAATAATAAGAGTTTATACTATACTTGTTTGATATACCATTAGTGGAACCTCTAACCTTGACATTTGTTATTATTATTGTTTAATCCTTACATTAATTTTCCATCTCCAAGTTCTCATCATCTTCTTCTTCTTCTCTTTCTTTATTATTATTATTATTACTACTACTACTACTACTATTATTATTATTATTATTATAGTTGTTGTTGTTATTGTTATTGTTGTTGTTATTATTGCTATTATTGTTGCTTATAATTGTTGTCTATAATTTGTACAATTAACCTCCCTGTGGTTCGACCCCGGTCTTGCCGGGTTATTTATTACTTCGACACTTCTACACTTGGGAGAAGACATCAACCTTTTAGTCGTGTCAAGTTTTTGGCGCCGTTGCCGGGGAGGTAAGTTCTTGTATAAATTATAGTATTTATTTTCTCTTTTCACTTTTCTTGTATATAACTTTGTTTCTTTTCTTTTGTCTCTTTTTATTTTGTTTTCTTCCTCCTTCTTTTGCTTTCTTCTTTTTATGTTATTTTATTCCTACACGTGCATGAGAATGTGGTCACGTACATCAAGTGGTAGACTTTGTAGGGTATCCTCATCATTTTCAGAAAATATGGCTGAAGAAGATAATCAATCACTTTATAATGAGAATAATGAGAATAACCGTGCTAGAACACTTAGAGACCACATGAATCCCACAAGAACAAGTGCACCATCATGCATAGTTTTTCCTCCCGATGCATCTCATTTTAATTTTAAACCAGGTATTATTCAACTCTTACCTTCTTTTCATGGTTTAGAATTGGAAAATCCATACTTGCATTTAAGGGAATTTGAGGAGGTGTGCAACACATATAATAATTTAAATTGTAGCATGAACACCATCAGATTAAAGCTTTTTCCTTTTTCATTAAAAGATAAAGCTAAAACATGGCTACAAAATTTGAGACCAGGATCCATTCGTGCTTGGGATGAAATGCAACAATAGTTTTTAAAGAAGTTTTTCCCATCTCATAGAATAAACTCTTTCAAGAGACAAATCACCACTTTCACTCAAAAACCAGGAGAAACATTTTACCAATGTTGGGATAGGTATCGAGACTTGCTTAGTACTTGCCCTCATCATGGTTTTGAAACATGGAGATTGGTTTCACATTTCTATGAAGGGTTAACACCTAAAGATAGGAAAACGGTTGAATTGATGTGCAATGGAACTTTTGAAGATAAAGACCCTGATGAAGCAATGGAGTACTTCGACTTATTAGCTGAAAATGCTCAAAATTGGGACACCACGGGTACTTATGAGGCACCGAGTAAAACTCAACCTCATACATCTAGTGGAGGTATGTACAATCTTAGGGAAGATCATGACCTTCAAGCCAAGTTTGCATCTTTAGCTAGAAAAGTCGAGGCACTAGAATTGAAAAAGAGTGGTCAATTAAAATCTGTTGAAAACATTGTGTGTCAAATCTGTGAAACAAATGAACACTCAACTAACGATTGTCCAACCTTGCCTTCTTTTAAGGAATGTCTCCATGAACAAGCCCATGCTTTAAACAGTTTCCAAAGGCCCAACCACAACCCATACTCTCAAACATACAACCCTGGTTGGAGAAATCACCCAAATTTCAATTGGAAGAGTGAGAACAACAATGCACAAACTTCACAACCACCATTTCAAGCACACCACAATTTCCAAAATTCTCATGGATATGCACCTCCTTATGCTCCACCACTTAGAAGAAATCTTGAGGAAACATTGCATGCATTCATTGAAAAGCAAGAGACAATCAATACTCAACTTGCTCAAAACATGATAGATTTTAAAGATACTCATGCTAAATTAACATCTGCTCTCAGTTTCCAAGAGAAAGGTAAGTTTCCATCTCAACCGCAACAAAATCCCAAGGGGCAATACAATGCAAATGCAAGTAGTTCTGGAAGCCAACATATGGATCAAGTCAAATCAGTCAGTACTCTGCACAGTGGTAAGGTTATTGAAAAACCCTCTCTTGAACCTTATGAGAAAGATGATGAGTCAATCTCTGAGGGTAAGGAAGGGGTTGAATCTGAAAATTACAAAGAAATGACTGATTCACCGCCAGCACTTCCATTTCCTCATGCCATGACTAAACAAAGGAAAGTCAATCACAACTTTGAAATTTTTGAAATTTTCAAACAGGTAAGGATCAATATACCTTTGCTGGATGCTATTAAACAGATTCCTTCCTATGCTAAATTTTTGAAAGATCTATGCATTGTGAAGAGGAAACTGAAAGTGAAAAAGAAAGCTTTTATAGCCGAACAAGTAAGTGCTATTCTTCAGAACAATAATGCTTTGAAATATAAAGACCCTGGTTGTCCTACAATTTCTTGCTTTATTGGAAAACATAAAATTGAAAGAGCCTTACTTGATCTTGGTGCTAGTGTAAATTTACTTCCATATTCAGTTTTTCAGAGTCTCAATCTAGGTGAGTTAAAACCAACTTCTATATCTCTTTTACTTGCCGATAGATCTGTAAAAGTGCCTAGAGGAATAATTGAAGATGTGTTAGTACAAGTCGATAAATTCATTTATCATGTGGATTTTATTGTCTTGGACACAGAACCTGTTGAAGCATGTAATTCATTTCCTGTTATTTTAGGACGTTCGTTTCTTGCAACCTCTAACGCATTGATTAATTGTAGGAATGGACTGATGAAGCTATCATTTGGAAACATGACATTGGAGATGAATATTTTCAACATTTGCAAGCAACCTGGAGATGATAATGATTTATAAGAAGTAGATCATATTGACGAACTAGTTTATGATCAACTTGAATCTACTTTAAGTAAAAATGAATTGGATGAAACTGAAGATTTGCAAATGATTTATTCTAAGGAAGAAATCACGGATGAAACAAGCACCGAAAATGTTGATGCAAATCTTTTATCAACATTGACAACAGATTCGACATCTAATATCACACCAATCGATGATTGCTTTCCTAACGAATCCTTACTTTTATTGTGATGATCCTTATTTATTCAAATATTGTCTTGATCAAATATTTCGAAGATGCATTCCTGACAATGAGGTAAGTAGTGTCATTAAATTTTGTCATTCTGAGGCATGTGGGGGCCATTTCTCATCAAGAAAGACAACTGCAAAAATCTTACAAAGTGGATTTTACTGGCCCACCATGTTCAAAGACTCACATGCATTCTGCAAGTCTTGTGAAAATTGTCAAAAGTTGGGATCTATTTCAAAACGTCACATGATGCCTTTAAACCCTATTATTGTCATTGAGATTTTTGACTGTTGGGGTATAGATTTCATGGGCCCATTCCCTCCATCATTTGGTTTCTTATACATATTAGTTGCAGTAGATTATGTTTTAAAATGGATAGAGGCAATTCCAAGTCGAAACAATGATCACAAAACAGTGATAAAGTTTTTGAAAGAAAATATTTTGAGTCGATTTGGAGTCCCTCGAGCCATAATAAGTGATGGTGGAACACATTTCTGCAACAAGCCACTTGAGTCTTTAATGAAAAAATATGGAATCACACACAAAGTTGCCACCCCTTATCACCCTCAAACAAGTGGACAAGTAGAGCTTGCTAATAGGGAGATCAAACATATTTTGGAGAAAACAGTGAACCCTAATAGGAAAGACTGGTCTTTAAGACTTAATGATGCACTTTGGGCTTATCGAACTGCTTATAAAACATCATTAGGTATGTCACCTTATAGACTAGTCTATGGAAAACATTGTCACTTGCCTGTGGAACTTGAACATAAAGCTTATTGGGCTATTAAAGCTTTCAATTCAAATCTGGATGATGCTAGTCAACTGCGAAAATTACAAATAAATGAGCTTGAGGAAATAAGAAATGATGCATATGAAAATTCAAGAATTCATAAAGCAAGAATTAAAGAGTTTCATGATAAGAAAATACAGAGAAAAACCTTCAATGTTGGTCAAAAAGTCTTACTTTATAATTCTTGACTGCATTTATTTCCTGGAAAATTAAGATCAAGATGGAGCGGTCCTTTTATTGTGAAACATGTGTATCCATATGGGGCCTATGACATCGAGAATCCAAAGAATGGCAATGTTTTCAAGGTAAATGGACATCGTCTGAAAGTTTACTTTGATAATTTTTCAGTTGAACATAACTCTATTGAATTGGGTGATCCTGTATATAAAGATTGATTTTATTTTATTTTATTTTATTTTATTTTTGTTTCTTTTTGAGTGATTTTTGCAAGTTTCTTTCACCCCGGTCAAATGGTGGATAACGGTACTCCGTGACTTAAGTCGGTTCTTTCAGTTTCCCACAATTACTGATATCTGTGTATATATCTGTGCAATTCTTTGAATCTCTCTTCCAATTCTCATTTGAAAATGGACACTAATCATGAAAAATTAAAAAAGTATTTTCCCGCTCTGCCTTAGAATGCGATTACAAAAATTTACCGTGCTAGATGTGCAAGATGGAGATTATTAATGAATCATGGAATTCCTGAAGATATTCGCTGATTGATTGAAGCAAAGGTCCGATTATCAGGTGAGTCCTCTAATTTCTTTATTTCACACATGCTTGGAACAGGTAAAAGCACTTTTGCAAAGAAGCGTCGTGCAAAACGACTAGAAGTCTGTCATCGATGTGCTAAGATGGACTTGTAATACACAATGTCGTTCTTTAGGAATGGTATCTATAAACCGTGAAGATAAAATACAATTCATTAAGGATGGCCTAGGTAAGGAGTCTTTAGATAATCTTCTATTGACTCTTGAGACGCATCCTAGTGGAGATGTGCATCATGCAATTCATGATTTATGGCCACTATTTATAAAGAACATGATCGACTTAGTCTTGGGAATCTGACTAAAAAAGATCTTGTTTGCCAGTTTTTAAGAAAACTGGATGGGAAGCCTATCCCCGACCCATAGAGGGCGTTTAAGCCGTTCTTGGACGTAAAACCAAGGGAAGGTGTGAGCCACAATCACAACTACTTGTACATACACATGCTTTTTCAAAAGTAAATAAATAAATAAAGAGAGAGAGAGAGAGTGCGAGACTCCAACTGGCCTACATATAGGTGTTATGATTGCCTTTCTAATTTCTCATCTATAAAACCCTCTCTTCCTTCGTTTCATTTCTACTCAACCCATACATTCAACAAATACAAAAGTGTGTAGAAATGCAAGTTCCTTAAGTCATCAAATAAGAAATATTTGTGTTTTCGGTGGATCTAGTCCTGGGAAAGAAAAGGAGTTTTCAGAATCAGCAAATCATCTTGGTTAGGTGCTAGCTGAGAGAAAGATTCATTTAGTATATGGGGGAGGCAGTCTTGGGTTAATGGGAGGTGTGTCAATAGCTACATTTTTAGGAGGTAGTCAAGTTTTGGGGGTCGTCCCCGAAGCTTTAGCACAAGGGGACATCATTGGAAAAACAATTGGAGAGGAACTTCAGGTCTCCACAATGTCGGCTCGAATGAATGCAATGTTTAACCATGCTGATGCTTTCATTGCTTTACCAGGTAGTCTAGGCACATTGGAAGAGATCTTTCATATTTCCTCTTGGGCTCAATTACACATTCACCATAAACCCATAGGTTTGTTAAATGTTAATGGTTATTATGATAAGTTGTTGTCTTTTCTTGATCATGCTATGGAACAGGAATTTCTAACATCTTCTGCACGACAAATCATAATCTCTGCTACTACTGCTGAACAATTGATCGACCAACTACAATCTTTCATTCTTGTGATTGATCCTTTCATGAGTCGCATAAATTGGTCATCTACGGGAAGCCGTAAAAAGCTTAGATTGGATTTGAGCCTTCATTTGTGAATTTTTGTGTCTTTTGGTTTTATTATTGTGTTTTGTTATTTCTTATTTTTGTTTCAGTGTGTTTCAGGTTTTGTCAGTGTTTGTTATTTCAGGTGATATCTTCTATACTCTATCTTTCTACCTTAGAACATTGAGGACAATGTCTTGTTTTGGTTGGGGGGAGAGGGTAGTAGTTGATAAAAAAAAATTATTTTTCATTTCATAAAGCATGTGCATAATTGTTGTTACTAGGATGGCAGAGTAAAGGAGTTCTTTTGTTAAAGTGACTCTTGAGACGCATCTTAGTAACCATTCTTAACAAGGTCTATTATAATACTTCCTGAAATATTCAGGTTTACAAACTCTCGTATTGTTACCACTTAATTTTGCTCATATACTTATTTAACATGTATTCTTAAACCTTAATTTACACACACACACTTTAACATATGATTGTGGGTTGCATATTGGATTATTACATTATTTATGTTCTTTTGTTAAAGGTAACAACTAAGGGAAAGGGATTGTATATAATTAAAAAAAAAGAAGAAGAAAAACATGAAAAAAAAAGAAAAAAAATGATGATAATAAAAATGTAGATAAGTTTGGTTTAGTAGCCTCCCTAACCTAAGCAATTAAGCCCGAAGGGGTGTTTTAACACCTAATACCCTAAAGTCAACTGACTTGGGAGCTATTGGCCCAACGCTTGTTACATGGGTTGAGGAGAAAAGCTTAGGGGAATCAAACATTGCACTATCTACATATCAGTATCTGCGACCCGAGTTACTAAGCTCGTAGGGGTGTCTTAACACCTAATGCCCTAAGACCAACTGGTCTGGGAGTCATTAGCTGAAAGCTCATTACATGGGTTAAAGATGCATGATGTTTTTAAATTATATGTATATAGATTTTTTTTTTAAAAAAGAAAGAAAAAAAAAGAGACAAAAATAATAATCCCAACCCAAGGAAGTTAACCTTAAACATTAGAACAAAAATTTTGTTTTCTTCCAAGAAAAGCCCTATAATTATGTGTTGATACATTGAGCACAAAAGAAAGGTTTATTAATATCTTGTTAAGTGGTATTGAGCAGATATATAAATTTAATGAGAGTTTGTTTATCTGGATAGATTAATGGAAGTTAAATGATGAATACCTTACTTTGTGGAATTTGCAAATTGTTTTTCTATTTTACGCTTTAATTACTAGGGACTAGTAATAAGCTGGTTGGAGGGTGTGATTAGTACTTAAAATTGCATTTTTATCATGGTTTTACATCATCATTTTGCACTTGAAGTATCAATAACTCCTTAACTAAAGCATGTTTTATAATAATATATCTAATAATATAAGATACCTTTAATTTATGGTAAATGTTCATTTTAAATGCAGGCCTATCACATAAATGAAAGGATTGATTGATGACTTTAAGAACTTAAATTGCAAGGGCAAAGAGATGTCAAACTTAGAAAAGAGATGTCGGTGCAATCCAAACCGGAACACTGTTCGGTAATTGGGTCATATTTGGAGCTATATATCTCAGATTTAGGTCCAATTTATATGGATGGAAAGGTAAGACATAGGCCTACAACTTTTATATGGAGCCCAAGATCTAAAAAGGCCATTATCAAGTCCCAATTGTAGCAACAACAAAGAAGCCCGAATCTGTCTTCCAGCCCGAGCACTGTTCGGTATTTTGGCCATATCTGGAGTTCTAGAAGTCCAAATGAGCTGAAGTTTTTACAAAAAAAAGCTGAGACAATTGCCTACAACTTTCATGTTTACAACAGGCTCCAGTTTTGACGTTATCAATGACGTTTTGGGCAGACAAGAGAAGATAAGGATTGTCACCAAGTCAAAAGTTGGCCACCCACTTATCAATTAGTCATCAAATCAATAGTTCCCAATTTTGGCCTATAAAAGGAGGCATTTACCATGCATTTAGGCACCTTGGTGTTCAAATCAAGATCATGCTCTTCCTTTCTCTCTTTGTATTTTTTATAATGTTTATGCTTTGCTTTCATTAATATTAAGTTTATGCCTTTCATTTCCTTTCCTTTACTTAGTTAGCTTTTATGTTCTTATTTTGTTTATCTATTTTTCTTTCTTTCTTTATGTCTAGCTAAGTTAATTATATCAAGGTGAAAAGGTTACACTAATGGTGTAAGAATAAGTATAATGTAAACTTAATATGGACTTTAATGTTTGATACTAACATGTTTTATATTTGTTATCTTGTTCACTCTTTAATACTTTGCTTGTTAAATGACTAATCTTGATTTATGTTATATAACACTTGGTACAACAAATGCTTGGCACTTTCATAGCCCATAATGTATGGTATAACCGACACCTGAGCTATGAAAGGAACTTGATTTGTTGTTAACATAAGTTATAAGCATTAATGCTTGACGAGATTTACAAGTATTAGCATTAATTGAATAAGATGACTAATGTAATCATGTTAACAATATATAATCTGATTGGAACCTCCTTTGTGTGTGGTTTCCAATTCAATAATAAGAGTTTATACTATACTTGTTTGATATACCATTAGTGGAACCTCTAACCTTGACATTTGTTATTATTATTGTTTAATCCTTACATTAATTTTCCATCTCCAAGTTCTCATCATCTTCTTCTTCTTCTCTTTCTTTATTATTATTATTATTATTACTACTACTACTACTACTACTATTATTATTATTATTATTATTATTATTATTATTATTATTATTATTATTATTATAGTTGTTGTTGTTATTGTTATTGTTGTTGTTATTATTGCTATTATTGTTGCTTATAATTGTTGTCTATAATTTGTACAATTAACCTCCCTGTGGTTCGACCCCGGTCTTGCCGGGTTATTTATTACTTCGACACTCCTACACTTAGGAGAAGACATCAACCTTTTAGTCGTGTCAATTATACCATATAGTTGGGCTATGAAAGTGCTAAGTATTTGTTATACCAAGTGTTATACAACATAAATTTAGATTAACTATTTAACAAGCAAAGTATTAATAGTAAACAAGATAACAAATACAAAAAATATTAGTATCAAATATTAAAGTTCATGTTGAATTTATACTATACTTATTTTTACACCAGTAGTGTAACCTTTTTACCTTTACGCAATAGACTTGACTAAACATAATGAAAGAGAGAAACATAAATAAACAAGAAAAGAACATAAATAAGATAAAAGTTAGCTAAGTAAAAAAAAAGAAAATGAAAGCATAAACAAGATATTAGTGAAAGCAAAACTTAAGCATTACAAAAATACAAAGAGAGAAAGTAAGAATGTGATGTTAATTTGGAAACTAAATGCCTAAATGTATGACAAATACCTCATTTTATAGGCCAAAATTAGAAACTATTGATTTGATGACTAATTGTTGAGTGAGTGATCAACTCTTGACTTGGTGAGAATTCTTATCTTTTTGTTTGCCCAAAACATCATTGATAACATCAGAATTTGAACTAAACCTCCACATGAAAGTTGTAGGAAATTATTTTAGCTTTTTAGGAAAAACAATTAAGATCATTTGGACTTCTAGAACTCTAGATATGGGCTAAATACTGAATAGTATCTACGTTGTAGGAGAGATTCAGACTTCTACATTGTTGCTAAGATTTGGACTTCCAAACAACAAAAATGAGTCTTGTCTTCCGCATAAAGGTTTGAGGTCTATATCTTAGCTTTCCATCCATATAAAGTAGACTTAAGTCTGAGATCTAGAACTTTAGATATGACCTAATTACCAAACAATGTTCTAGTTTGGACTAGACCAACATCTCTTTTCTAAGTTTGGCTCTCTATTCGTTATTTCAATTTCAATACTTCAACTAATTAATCAATCTTTTTATTTATGTTATAGGTCTCCATTTGGGATGAACATTAAACATAAATTAAAGGTACCTTATGGTATCAAACTTATTATTATAAAACAAGTTATTGATACTTTAAATGCAAAATGATGATATAAAACCTTGATAAAAATATACTTTTAAGTACTAATCACACTCCCCAGCCGACTTATTACTAGTCTCTAGTAATCAAGGCATTAAAATAGAAAAATAATTTGTAAATTCCACAAAGTAAAACATTCATCATTCAACTTCTATTAATCTATTTAGATAAATAAATTCTTATTAAATTTATATATCTGCTCAATACCTCTTAAACAATATATTAATAAACCTTCCTTTTGTTCTTAATATATCAACATATAGTTATGAGGCTTTATTTGGAAGAAAACAAAATTTTTGTTCTAATATTTAAAACTAACTTACTTGGGTTGAGATTATAATCTTTTTCTTTTTCTTTTTTTATTAATATACATATAACTTAAAAATACAATGCATCTTTAACCCATGTAACAAGCTTTCAGCTAATGAATCCCAGACTAGTTGGTCTTAGGGCATTACGTGTTGAGACACCACTACAAACATAGTGACCCGGGTTGCAGATACTGATACATAGATAATGCAATATTTGGTTTTCTTAAGCTTTTCTCCTCAACCCATGTAATAATCGTTGGGCCAGTAGCTCTTAAGTCAATTAACTTTAGGGTATTAAGTGTTAAAACACTCATTCAAGCTTAATTGCTTAGGTTAGGGAGGCTACAAAGCCAAACTTATTTATGATTTTATTATCATAATTTTTTTTTGTTGTTTTTTGCAATTTATATACCACCCTTTCACTTAGTTGTTACCTTTAACAAAAGAACATAAATAATATAATAATCCAATATGCAACCCACAATCATATGTTAAAGTGTGTATGTAAAAATAATGATTTAAGAATACATATTAAATTAAGTGATAACAATGCGAGAATTTGTAAACTTGAATATTTCAAGAAGTATTCTAATAGACCTTGTTAAGAATTATTACTAACATGCATCTCAAGAGTCATTTTAACAAAATAATTCATTTATTTTGCCATCCTAGTACCAATAGTTTTGCAAATGGTTTATAAAATAGAAACATAATTAGTTAATTTTTTTTAATAATATCAACTACTAGCCTTTTGATTAGTACTTAAAAGTGCATTTTTAATAAGGTTTTATATTATTATTTTGCACTTGAAGTATCAATAACACCTTAACTAAAGCATGTTTTATAATAACGTATCTCATAATATAAGATACATTTAATTTGTGGTAAATCTTCATTTTAAATATAGGCATAACACATAAATAAAAGGATTGATTGATGAGTTTAAGAACTAAAATTGAAATAACAAAAAGATGACCAAACTTAGAAAAGAGATGCCAGTGCAGTTCAAATCGGAATACTATTCGGTAATTGGGTCATATCTGAAGTTGTAGATATCAGATTTTGATCTACTTTATATGGATAGAAAGGTAAGACATAGGCCTACAACTTTCATGAAGTCCAACATTTAAAAAGGTCAATTTCAAGTCCAAATTGTAGCAACAACAAAGAAGTTTAAATCTGTCCTGCAGCCCGAATATTGTTCAGTGTTTGACCCATATCTGAGACAAGTTCAAATGACCTCAATTTTTTTTCCAGGAAATCTGAGACAATTTCCTAGAACTTTCATGTTTTTAAATAGTTCAAATTCTAACATTATCAATAATATTTTGGGAAGACAAAAGAAAATAAGGATTGTCACAAAGTCAAAAGTTGGTCACCTACTCATCAATTAGTCATCAAATCAATAGTTCCTAATTTTGGCTTATAAAAGAAGGGATTTTCCATACATTTAGGCATATTGGTTTCCAGATCAAGATCATACTCTTGCTTTCTCTCTTTGTATTTTTGTAATACTTAAGTTTTATTTTCATTAATATCTTGTTTATGCCTTTCATTTCCTTTCCTTTACTTAGTTAACTTTTATTTTATTTATGGTCTTATCTTGTTTATTTATGTTTCTCTCTTTCATTATGTTTAGCAAAGTTTATTATGTCAAGGTGAAAAGGTTACACTAATGGTGTAAGAATAAGTATAATGTAAACTTAACATGGACTTTAATGTTTGATATTGACATATTTTGTATTTGTTATCTTGTTCACTCTTTAATACTTTGCTTGTTAAATGACTAATCTAGATTTATATTGTAGAACACTTGATACAACAAATGCTTGACACTTTTATAACACAAACCGTGTGGTCTAACCGACACCTGTGCTATGAAGGGAACTTGATTTGTTGTTAACATAAGTTATAATCATGAATGTCTGACAACATTTACAAGTATTAGCATTATTCGAATTAAATAACTAATGCAATCATGTTAACAATTCATAATCCAATTAGAATCTTCTTTGTGTGTGGTTTCCATTTGAGTAATAAAAGTTTATACTATATTTATTTAAAATACCATTAGTGAATCCTCTAACCTTAACATTTATTGTTATCATTGTTTAATCGTTACATTGATCTTCCATCTCAAGGTTCTCATCAAGTTCTTCTTCTTCTTCTACTACTACTACTACTACTATTGTTGTTGTTGTATTGTTGTTATTTATAATTTATACAATTAACCTTTTTATGGTTTAACCTCGGTCGTACCATGTTATTTATTACTTCGACACTCCTGCACTTGGGAGAAGATATCAATCTTTTGGTCATGTCAAGTTTTTGGTGTCGTTGCTGGAGAGATAACTTCTTATACAAATTATAGTATTTATTTTATTTTCTCTTTTCACTTTTCTTGTATATAACTTTGTTTCTTTTCTTTTGTTTCTTCTTCTTTTGTTTTCGTCTTCTTTTATTCTACTCCTACACGTGCATAAGAGTATGGTCACGTAAATTAAGTGGTAGACTTTGTAGGGTATCCTCATTATTTTTAGAAAATATGGCTCAAGAAAATAATCAATCACTTTATAATGAGAATAATGAGAATAACCGTGTTAAAATAATTATAGACCATATAAATCCCACAAGAACAAGTGCACCATCATGCATAGTTTTTTCTCTTGATGCATCTTATTTTAATTTTAAACCATGCTTTATTTAAGTTTTACCTTATTTTCATGGCTTAGATTTAGAAAATCCATACTTGCATTTAAGGGAATTTATGAAGGTTTGTAGCACCTATAATGACTCAAATTATAGCATGAACACCATAAAATTAAAGCTTTTTTCTTTTTCATTAAAAGATAAAGCTAAAATATGGCTATAAAATTTGAGACTTAGATCCGTTCGTACTTACGATGAAATGCAACAATAGTTTTCAAAGAAGTTTTTCTCATCTCATAGAACAAACTCTTTCAAAAGACAAACTAGGAGAAACATTTTACTAATGTTAGGATAGGTATCGAGACTTAATACTTGCCCTCATTATGGTTTTAAAACATGGAGATTGGTTTCATATTTTTATGAAGGCTTAACACCTAAAGATAGACAAATTGTTGAATTAATGTGTAATGAAACTTTAAAGATAAAGATCCTGATGAAACAATAAAGTACTTAGACTTGTTAGCTAAAAATGCTCAAAATTGAGACACCACCGGTACTTATGAGGCACCAAGTAAAACTCAACCTCATACATCTAGTGGAGGTATGCATAACCTTAGAGAAGATCATGACCTCTAAGCCAAGTTTTCATCTTTAGCTAGAAAAGTCGAGGCACTAGAATTAAAAAAGAGTGGTTAATTAAAAGCTATTCAAGACATTGTGTGTCAAATCTGTGAAATAAATAAACACTCAACTAATGATTGTCTAACTTTGTCTTCTTTTAAGAAATGTCCCCATAAAGAAGCCAATACTTTAAACAATTTCTAAAGGCCTAACCATAACCTATACTCTCAACCATAAAACCCTAGTTGGAGAAATCACCCAAATTTCAGTTGGAAGAGTGATAATAACAATAATGCACCAACTTCATAACAATTTCAAGCACATCATAATTTCTAAAATTCGCATTGATAAGGACCTCCTTCTTCTACCTCTTAGAAGAAATCTTGAGGAAACATTGCATACATTCATTGAAAAGTAAGAGACAATCAATACTTAACTTGCTCAAAGCATGACAGATTTTAAAGATACTCTTATAAAATTGACATCTGCTCTCAGTTTTCAATAGAAAGGTAAGTCTCCATCTTAACCACAACAAAATTCTAAGGGGCAATACAATGCAAATGCAAGTAGTTATAGAAGCCAACACATGGATCAAGTCAAATTAGTCGCAACTCTTTGTAGTGGTAAGGTTATTGAAATACCCACTCTTAAACCTTACAGAACTTAAAATTGAAAGAGCCTTACTTGATTTAGCTAGAGTCTCAATTTACTTGAGTTAAAATCAACTTCTGTAACTCTTTTATTTACCGATAGATCTATAAAAGTACCTAGAGGAATAATTGAAGATGTGTTCGTAAAGTAGATAAATTCATTTATCCTATGGATTTTATTATCTTGGACACACAACTAGTTGAAGCATGTAATTCATTTCCTTTTATTTTAGGACGTCTATTTCTTGCAACTTCTAATATATTGATTAATTGTAGGAATGGACAAATAAGGCTATCTTTTGGAAACATGACATTGGAGATGAATATTTTCAGTATTTGCAAATAACCTGGAGATGATAATGATTCACAAGAAGTATATCTTATTGATAAATTAGTTTATGATCAATTTAAATCTACTACGAATAAATCAAAGTTTCATGAATTTGAAAATATGCAAATGATTTATTCTTGGGAAGAAATCACAAATGAAAAAAGCACTGAAAATATTGATGCAGATCTTTTATCAAGAGTGACAACAAATTTGACATTTGACATTACAACAATCAATGATTACTTTCTTGACAAATTCTTACTTTCTCTTAGTCCAATGCCTTGGTCTGATAAAAATTATCAATTTTTTTACTTTAAGAGATTTGTCAGCTCATTGGAGTATCCAAGACAAAGAAAAATTTTTGAACAAAGTGAAGAACTTTTATTGGGATGACCCTAACTTATTCAAATATTGTCCTAATCAAATATTTCAAAGATGCATTTCTAACAATGAGGTAATTAGTGTCATTAAACTTTGTCATTCTAAAGCATATGAAAGTTGTTTCTTGTTAAAAAAGACAGCTATGATAATCTTTCAAAATAGATTTTATTGGCCCACTATGTTTAAAGACATGCATGTATTTTATAAATCTTGTGAAAATTATCAAAAAGTTGATACTAGTAAAAAAGTCTTGCTTTATAATTCTCGACTCTATTTATTCCTTGGAGAGCTAAGATCAAGATGAAGCAGTTCCTTTATTGAGAAACATATGTATCCTTATAGGGCCTTTAATATTGAGAATCCAAAGAATGATAATGTTTTTAAATCTCTCCCACCCTAGTTAAATGATGGATAACAGTACTCCGTGGCTCTTAAGTTGGTTATTTCAATTTCCCATGATAACTAATATCTGTATATATATTTATTCAAATCCTTATTCCTTCTCTTCTCTTTGGATCTCTTTTCCACTTCTCATCTTAAAAAATGGACACTACTCTTGAAAAATGGAAAAAGTATTTTCCTATTTTGTCTCAAAATACAATTACAAAAATTTATCGATTTAGGTGTGTAAGATTGAGGTTATTAATAAAACATGGAATTCCTGAAGAGATTCACTAACTAATTGAAGCAAATGTCTGATTATCAAGTAAGTTTTCCAATTCTTTCATTTCACACATGCTTGGAACAGGTAAAAGCACTTTTACAAAGAAACGTTATGCAAAATGACTGAAAGTCTACCATCAATGTGCTAGATGAACTTACAATACACATTATTGTTCTTTAGAAATAATATCTATAAATCATGAAGATAAAATACTATTTATTAAGGATGACCTGAGTAAGGGGTCTTTAGATAATCTTCTATTGACTCTTAAGATGCATCCTAATGGAGATGTGCATTGCGTAATTCATTATTTTTACCACTATTCCATAAAGAACATACTCAACATAGTCTTGGAAATCTAACTAAAAAAGACCTTGTTTGCCTGTTTTTAAGAAAACTAGATGAGAAGCCTATCCCTAACCTATAGAGGGTGTTTAAGTCATTATTGGATGTAAAATCAAGGGAAGATATAAACCACAGCCACAACTGCAATTTGAGTCTTAGTTTATAAAAACTTGTGTCTTTTGGTTTTATTATTGTGTTTTGTTGTCTCTTATATTTGTTTAAGTGTGTTTTAGGTTGATTAGTGTTCATTATTTCAAGTGATGTCTTGTATACTCTATCTTTCTATGTTAGGACATTGAGGACAATGTCTCGTTTTAGTTGGGGGGAAAGGATAATACTTGATAAAAAAATAATTAACTGTGTTTTCTATTTCATAAAGTAAGTGCAAAATTGTTATTACTAGGATGATAGAGTAAAGAAGCTCTTTTGTTAAAGTGACTCTTAAGACGTATCTTAGTAACCATTCTCAACAAGGGCTATCGTAATACTTTTTGAAATATTCAGGTTTACAAACTCTTGTATTGTTCTCACTTAATTCTGCTCATATACTCATTTAATATTTATTCTTAAACCTTAACGTTCACACACACACACACTTTAACATATTATTATAGGTTGCATATTGGATTATTATATTATTTATGTTCTTTTGTTAAAGGTAACAATTAAGAGAAAGAGATAGTATGTAATTTGAAAAAAAAAAACAAAAAAAAGAGCAAAAACAAATTATGATAATAAAAATAGAAATAAGTTTGGTTTTATAGCCTCCTTAACCTACATGATTAAGCCTAAAAGAGTTTTTTAACACCTAATACCCTAAAGTCAACTAACTTGGGAGCTATTGGCCCAATGCTTGTTACATGGGTTAAGGAGAAAAGCTTAAGGGAATCAAACATTGAACTATCTATGTATTAGTATCTGCAACCTGAGTTACTAAACTCATAGGGGTGTCTCAACATCTAGTGCCCTAAGTCCAACTGATTTGGGAGTCATTAGCCGAAAGCTCATTACATGAGTTAAAGATGCATTGTGTTTTAAGTTACATGTAAATATATTTTAAAAAAAAAGTAAAAAGAAAAAGAAAAAAATCTCAATCCAAGGAAGTTAACCTTAAACATTAAAACAAAAATTTTATTTTCTTCTAAGTAAAGCCCCATACCTATATGTTGATATATTGAGCATAAAAGAAAAGTTTATTAATATCTTGTTTAATAGGTATTGAGTAGATATATAAATTTAATAAGAGTTTGTTTATATGGATAAATTAATGGAATTTGAATAATGAATACTTTGCTTTGTTCAATTTCCAAATTATTTTTCTTTTTTAACTCTTTGATTAGTATGAACTAGTAATAAGCTGGTTAGGGGGGGTGTGATTAGTACTTAAAAGTGCATTTTTATTAAGGTTTTATATTATCATTTTGCACTTGAAGTATCACTAACTTCTTAACTAAAGAATGTTTTATAATAACATATATAATAATATAAGATACCTTTAATTTGTGATAAATTTTCATTTTAAATCCAGGCCTATCGCATAAATGAAAGGATTGATTGATGAGTTTAAGAATTGAAATTGAAAGGACAAAGAGACGGCTAAACTTAGAAAAGAGATGCTGATACAGTCCAAACAAGAATACTATTCGGTAATTGGGTCATATCTGAAGTCATAGATATTGGATTTAGGTCTACTTTATATGGATGGAAAGGTAAGACATAGGCCTATAACTTTCATAGAAGCTCAAGATTTAAAAAGGTCATTTTCAAGTCCAAATTGTAACAACAATGAAGAAGTTTAAATCCATCCTGCAGCCCGAACGTTGTTAAGTGTTTGACCCATATCTGGAGTTCTAGAAGTTCAAATGACCTCAGTTTTTTTTTTCCAGGAAATCTAAGGCAATTTCCTAGAACTCTTCTATTTTCAAGTATTCCCAATTTGAGCAGACAAGAGAAGATAAGGATTGTCACCAAGTCAACAGTTGGTCACGCACTCATTAATTAGTCATTACATCAACAGTTTCTAATTTTGGCCTATAAAAAAAGGCATTTGCCATGCATGTAGGCATCTTGATTTCCAGATCAAGATCATGCTCTTTCTTTCTTTCTTTGTATTTTTGTAATGCTTAAGTTTTATTTTTATTAATATATTATTTATGCCTTTTATTTCTTTTCCTATACTTAGTTAACTTTTATCTTATTTATATTCTTATCTTGTTTATTTATGTTTCTCTTTTTCTTTATGTTTAGCTAAGTTTATTATGTGAAGGTGAAAAGATTACACTAATGGGTAAGAATAAGCATAATGTAAACTTAACATGGATTTTAATGTTTGATATTAATATGTTTCGTATTTGTTATCTTGTTCACTCTTTAATACTTTGGTTGTTAAATTACTAGTCTAGATTTATATTGTACAACACTTGGTACAACAAATGCTTAGCACTTTCACAGCACAAACCGTATGGTATAACCGATTCTTGTGCTATGAAAAGAACTTGATTTATTGTTAACATAAGTTATAATCATGAATGCTTGACAACATTTACAAGTATTAACATTATTTGAATAAGATAGCTAATGTAATCATTTTAACAATTCATAATTTAGCATTATTCGAATAAGATAGCTAATGTAATTATGTTAACAATTCATAATCCAATTGGAACCTTCTTTATGTGTAGTTTTCAATTGAGTAATAAGAGTTTATACTATACTTTACATTTGTTACTGTCATTGTTTAATCCTTGCATTGATCTTCCATCTCAATGTTCTCATTAACAACTTCTTTTTTTTCTTCTATTACTATTACTATTACTACTTCTACTACTATTGTTGTTATTGTTATTGTTATTAATCTTGTTGTATTGTTGTTATTTATAATTTATATAATTAACCTCCCTATGGTTCGATCCCGGTCTTGCTAAGTTATTTATTTCTTCGACACTCCTGCACTTGAGAAAAGATATCAATCTTTTAGTCATGTCACCTTTCTCCCAACCAAAACGAAACATTATCCTCAATGTTCTAAGATAGAAAGATAGAGTATAAAAGACATCACCTGAAATACCGAACACTAATAAACCTGAAATACACTTAAACAAATATAAGAAATAACAAAACAAAAATAATATGTTATTAAGAAAACTAAAAGACATAAGGATTCACAAATAAAGGCTCAAATCCAATCTAAGTTTTTTACAGCTTTCCTTAGTTGATTAATTTATACGACTCATGAAAGGATCAATTATAGGATTGAAAGATTGTAGTTGGTCATTCAAGTGTACAGTAGTAGTAGTAGTAGAAATTATGATTTGTCGCACTTAAGATATTAGAAATTCATGTTCCATAACATGATAAAAAAGACAACAATTTATCATAAAAACCATTAATATTTAGCAAACCTATCAGTTTATGGTGAATATGCAGTTGCACCCAAGAGGAAATATGAAGGATCTCTTCTAATGTGCTCAGACCACCTGGTAAGCCAATAAAGGTATCAACGCGTTTAAAAATTGCATTCATTTGATTAGACATTATGAAAACCTGTAGTCTCTCTCTAATTGTTTTTCTAAAGATGTCCCTATTTTTAAACGTTTTGGGGACAACCCCCAAAACTTGACTACCTCCTAAAAATACAGTTATTGACACTCCCTGCATTACCTAGGTTAAAGATGCATGATGTTTTTAAATTATATGTATATATTTAAAAAAAAAAAGAAGAAAAAAGATAAAAATAATAATCTCAACCCAAGGAAGTTAACCTTAAACATTAGAACAAAAATTTTGTTTTCTTCCAAGAAAAGCCCCATAATTATGTGTTGATACATTGAGCACAAAAAAAAGGTTTATTAATATCTTGTTAAAAGGTATTGAGCAGATATATAAATTTAATGAGAGTATGTTTATCTGGATAGATTAATGGAAGTTAAATGATGAATACCTTGCTTTGTGAAATTTACAAATTGTTTAACGCTTTGATTACTAGGGACTAGTAATAAGCTGGTTGGGGGGTGTGATTAGTACTTAAAAGTGCATTTTTATCATGGTTTTATATTATTATTTTGTACTTGAAGTATCAATAACTCCTTAACTAAAGCATGTTTTATAATAATATATCTAATAATATAAGATACCTTTAATTTGTTGTAAATGTTCATTTTAAATACAGGCCTATCACATAAATGAAAGGATTGATTGATGACTTTAAGAACTTAAATTGCAAGGGCAAAGAGATGTCAAACTTAAAAAAGAGATGTCGGTGCAATCCAAAGTAGAACACTGTTCGGTAATTGGGTCATATCTAGAGCTATAGATCTCAGATTTAGGTCCACTTTATATGGATGGAAAGGTAAGACATAGGCCTACAACTTTTATATGAAGCCCCAGATCTAAAAAGGCCATTTTCAAGTCCAAAGTGTAGCAACAACAAAGAAGCCTGAATCTGTCTTCCAGCCCAAGCACTGTTCGGTATTTTAGCCATATCTGGAGTTCTAGAAGTCCAAATAAGCTGAATTTTTTACACAAGAAAGATGAGACAATTGCCTACAACTTTCATGTTTTCAACTGGCTCCAATTTTGACGTTATCAATGATGTTTTGGGCAGACAAGAGAAGATAAAGATTGTCACCAAGTCAAGAGTTGACCACCTACTTATCAATTAGTCATCAAATCAATAGTTCCCAATTTTGGCCTATAAAAGGAGGCATTTGCCATGCATTTAGGCATCTTGGTGTTCAGATCAAGATCATGCTCTTCCTTTCTCTCTTTGTATTTTTTATAATGTTTATGCTTTGCTTTCATTAATTTTAAGTTTATGCCTTTCATTTTCCTTTCCTTTACTTAGTTAACTTTTATGTTCTTATTTTGTTTATCTATTTTTTCTTTCTTTCATTATGTCTAACTAAGTTAATTATGTCAAGGTGAAAAGGTTACACTAATGGTATAAGAATAAGTATAATGTAAACTTAATATGGACTTTAATGTTTGATACTAACATGTTTTATATTTGTTATCTTGTTCACTCTTTAATACTTTGCTTGTTAAATAACTAATCTTGATTTATGTTGTATAACACTTGGTACAACAAATGCTTGGCACTTTCATAGTTCATACTGTATGGTATAACCGACACTTGAGCTATGAAAGGAACTTGATTTGTTGTTAACATAAGTTATAATCATGAATGCTTGATGAAATTTACAAGTATTAGCATTAATCAAATAAAATGACTAATGTAATCATGTTAACAATCTATAATCTGATTGGAACCTCCTTTATGTGTGGTTTTCAATTGAATAATAAGAGTTTATAGTATGCTTGTTTGATATACCATTAGTGGAACCTCTAACCTTGACATTTGTTATTATCATTGTTTAATCGTTACTTTAATATTCCTTCTCAAAGTTCTCATCTTCTTCTTCTTCTTCTTCTTCTTTTTCTCCTTCTTTTTATTTATTATTATTATTGTTGTTGTTGTTGTTGTTGTTGTTGTTGTATTATTGTTATTTATAATTTGTATAATTAACCTCCTTATGGTTCGACCCTGGTCTTGTTGGGTTATTTATTACTTCGACACTCCTGCACTTAGGAGAAGACATCAATCTTTTGGTCGTGACAAGTTTTTGGCACCGTTGCCGGGGAGGTAAGTTTTTTTATAAATTATAATATTTATTTTATTTTCTCTTTTCACTTTTCTTGTATATAACTTTATTTCTTTTCTCTTGTTTCTTCTTCTTTTGTTTTTTTTTCTTTTATTCTATTCCTACACGTGCATGAAAGTGTGGTCACGTACATCAAGTGGTAGACTTTGTAGGATATCCTCATCATTTTTAGAAAATATGGCCGAAGAAGATAATCAATCACTTCATAATAAAAATAATGAGAATAACCGTGCTAGAACACTTAGAGACCACATGAATCCACAAGAACAAGTGCACCATCATGCATAGTTTTTCCTCCCGATGCATCTCATTTTAATTTTAAGCCAGGTATTATTCAACTTTTACCTTCTTTTCATAGCTTAGAATTGGAAAATCCATACTTGCATTTAAGGGAATTTGAGGAGGTTTGCAACACATATAATAATTTAAATTGTAGCATGAACACCATCAGATCAAAACTTTTTCCTTTTTCATTAAAAGATAAAGCTAAAACATGGCTATAAAATTTAAGACCAGGATCCATTCGTGCTTGGGATGAAATGCAACAACAACTTTTAAAGAAGTTTTTCCCATCTCATAGAACAAACTCTTTCAAGAGACAAATCACCACTTTCACTCAAAAACTAGGAGAAACATTTTACCAATGTTGGGACAGGTATCGCGACTTGCTTAGTACTTGCCCTCATCAGGGTTTTGAAACATGGAGATTGGTTTCACATTTCTATGAAGGGTTAACACCTAAAGATAGGCAAATGGTTGAATTGATGTGCAATGGAAGTTTTGAAGATAAAGACCCTGATGAAGCAATGGAGTATTTAGACTTGTTAGTTGAAAATGCTCAAATTTGGGACACCGCGTGTACTTATGAGGCACCGAGTAAAACTCAACCTCATACATCTAGTGGAGGTATGTACAACCTTAGGGAAGATCATGACCTTCAAGCCAAATTTGCATCTTTAGCTAGAAAAGTTGAGGCACTAGAATTGAAAAAGAGTGGTCAAGTAAAATCTGTTGAAAACATTGTATGTCAAATCTGTGAAACAAATGAACACTCAACCAACGATTGTCCAACCTTGCCTTCTTTTAAGGAATGTCTCCATGAACAAGCCCATGCTTTAAATAGTTTCCAAAGGGCCAACCAGAACCCATACTCCCAAACATACAACCCTGGTTGGAGAAATCACCCAAATTTCAGTTGGAAGAGTGAGAACAACAATGCACAAACTTCACAACCACCATTTCAATCACACCACAATTTCCAAAATTCTCATGGATATGCACCTCCTTATGCTCCACCTCTTAGAAGAAATCTTGAGGAAACATTGCATGCATTCATTGAAAGGCAAGAGATAATCGATACTCAACTTGCTCAAAACATGATAGATTTTAAAGATACTCTTGCAAAATTAACATCTACTCTCAGTTTCCAAGAGAAAGGTAAGTTTCCATCTCAACCACAACAAAATCCCAAGGGGCAATACAATGCAAATGCAAGTAGTTCCGGAAGCCAACACATGGATCAAGTTAAATCAGTCACTACTCTGCGCAGTGGTAAGGTTATTGAAAAACCCTCTCTTAAACCTTATAAGAAAGATGATGAGTCAATCCCTGAGGGTAAGGAAGGGGTTGAATCTGAAAATTGCAAAGAAACGACTGATTCACTATCAGCATTTCCATTTCCTCAAGCCATAACTAAACAAAGGACAGTCAATCACAACTCTGAAATTTTTGAAATTTTCAAATAGGTAAGAATCAATATACCTTTGATGGATGCTATTAAACAGGTTCCTTCCTATGCTAAATTTTTAAAAGATCTATGCACTGTGAAGAGGAAATTGAATGTGAAAAAGAAAGCCTTTCTAGCCGAACAAGTAAGTGTTATTCTTCAAAACAATAATGCTTTGAAATATAAAGACCCTGGTTGTCCTACAATTTCTTGCTTTATTGGAGAATATAAAATTGAAAAAGCCTTACTTGATCTTGGTGCTAGTGTGAATTTACTTTCATATTCAGTTTTTCAGAGTCTCAATCTAGGTGAGTTAAAACCAACTTCTATATCTCTTTTACTTGCCGATAGATCTGTAAAAGTTCCTAGAGGAATAATTGAAGATGTGTTAGTACAAGTTGATAAATTCATTTATCCTGTGGATTTTATTGTCTTGGACACAGAACCTGTTGAAGCATATAATTCATTTCCTGTTATTTTAGGACGTCCATTTCTTGCAACGTCTAACGCATTGATTAATTGTAGGAATGGACTGATGAAGCTATCATTTGGAAACATGACATTGGAGATGAATATTTTCAACATTTCCAAGCAACCTGAAGATGATAATGATTTACAAGAAGTAGATCATATTGACGAATTAGCTTATGATCAACTTGAATCTACTTTAAGTAAAAATGAATTGGATGAATTTAAAGATTTGCAAATGATTTATTCTAAGAAAGAAATCACAGATGAAAAACACACCGAAAATGTTGATGCGAATCTTTTGTCAACAGTTACAACAGATTCGACATCTGACATTACACCAATCGATGATTACTTTCCTAACGAATCCTTACTTTCTCTTAGTCCAATGCCTTGGTATGATAAAAATATCAATTTTCTTGCTTTAGGAGATTTTCCAGCTGATTGGAATACTCAAGACAAAGAAAAGTTTTTGAACGAAGTGAAGAGTTTTTATTGTGATGACCATAACTTATTCAATTATTGTCCTGATCAAATATTTCAAGGATTCATTCCCGACAATGAGGTGAGTAGTGTCATTAAACTTTGTCATTCTGAAGCATGTGGAACTTATTTCTCATAAAAAAAACAGCTACAAAAATCTTCCAAAATGGATTTTATTGGCTCACCATGTTCAAGGACATGCATGCATTCTGCAAAACTTGTGAAATTTGTCAAAAGATTGATACTGGTCAAAAAGTTTTGTTTTATAATTCTCAACTCTATGCATTCCCTAGAGAGCTAAGACCAAGATGGAGCAATCCTTATGGGGCCTGTGATATTGAGAATTCAATGAATGACAATGATTTTAAGGAAAATGGGCATCGTTTGAAAGCTTACTTTGATAATTTTCCTAGTGAAAATGAATCAACTGGTTTGAATGATCTTGTAGATAAAGGTTGATTACTTTTTTCTCACATTGTTTTTGTGTTTCTTTTTGAGTGATTTTTGCTAGTTTCTCTCACCCCGGTCAAATGGCGGACAACGGTACTCCTTGACTTAAGTCGGTTCTTTCAGTTTCCCATAATAACTGATATCTGTGTATATATTTGTGCAATTCTGTAAATCTCTCTTCCAATTCTCATTTGAAAATGAACACTAATCTTGAAAAATTGAAAAAGTATTTTCCCGCTTTGCCTCAGAATGCCATTACAAAAATTTACCGTGCTAGATGTGCAAGATTGAGATTGTTAATGAATCATGGAATTCCTGAACATATTCGCTGGTTGATTGAAGCAAAGGTCCGATTATCAGGTGAGTTCTCTAACTTCTTCATTTCACACATGCCTGGAATAGGTAAAAGCACTTTTACAAAGAAACGTCGTGCAAAACGACTGAAAGTTTGTTATCGATGTGCTAGATGGACTTGTAATACACAATGTCGTTCTTTAGGAATGATATCTATAAACCGTGAAGATAAAATACAATTCATTAAGGATGGCCTGAGTAAAGAGTCTTTAGATAATCTTCTATTGACTCTTAAGATGCATCCTAATGGAGATGTGCATCGTGTAATTCATGATTTATGGCCACTATTTCATAAAGATCATGATCGACTTAGTCTTGGGAATCTGACTATAAAAGACCTTGTTTGCTAGTTTTTAAGAAAACTAGATGGGAAGCCTATCCCCGACCCATAGAGGGCGTTTAAGTCGTTCTTGGACGTAAAACCAAGGGAAGATGTGAGCCACAATCACAACTACCTGTACATACACATGCTTTTTCAAAAGTAAGTAAATAAATAAATAAATAAAGAGAGAGAGAGAGTGTGAGACTCTAGCTGGCCTACATATAGGTGTTATGATTGTCTTTCTAATTTTTCATCTATAAAACCCTCTCTTCCTTCCTTTCATTTCTACTCAACCCATACATTTAATAAATATAGAAGTGTGTAAAAATGGCAAGTTCCTCAAGTCATCAAATAAAAAGTATTTGTGTTTTCGGTGGATCTAGTCCTGGGAAAGAAAAGGAGTTTTTAGAATCAACAAATCATCTTGGTCAAGTGCTAGCTGAGAGAAAGATTCATTTAGTGTATGGGGGAGGAAGTGTTGGGTTAATGGGAGGTGTGTTAATAGCTGCATTTTTAGGAGGTAGTCAAGTTTTGGGGGTCGTCCCCGAAGCTTTAGCACAAGGAGACATCATTGGAAAAACAATTGGAGAGGAACTTCAGGTCTCCACAATATCAGCTCGAATGAATGCAATGTTTAACCATGCTGATGCCTTCATTGCTTTACCAAGTGGTCTAGGCACATTGGAAGAGATCTTTCATATTTTCTCTTGGGCTCAACTGCACATTCACCATAAACCCATAGGTTTGTTAAATGTTAATGGTTATTATGATAAGTTGTTGTCTTTTCTTGATCATGCTGTGGAACAGGAATTTCTAACATCTTTTGCACCACAAATCATAATCTCTGCTTCTACTACTGAACAATTGATTGATCAACTACAATCTTTCATTCCTGTGATTGATCCTTTCATGAGTCGCATAAATTGGTCATCTAAGGGAAGCCGTAAAAAGCTTAGATTGGATTTGAGCCTTCATTTGTGAATTTTTGTGTCTTTTGGTTTTATTATTGTGTTTTGTTATTTCTTATTTTTGTTTCAGTGTGTTTCAGGTTTTGTCAGTGTTTGTTATTTGAGGTGATATCTTCTATACTCTATCTTTCTACCTTAGAACATTGAGGACAATGTCTCGTTTTGGTTGGGGGGAGAGGGTAGTAGTTGATAAAAAAAAAATCATTTCATAAAGCATATGCATAATTGTTGTTACTAGGATAGCAGAGTAAATGAGCTCTTTTGTTAAACTGACTCTTGAGACACATCTTAGTAACCATTCTTAACAAGGTCTATTATAATACTTCTTGAAATATTCAGGTTTACAAACTCTCGCATTGTTATCACGTAATTCTGCTCATATACTTATTTAACATGTATTCTTAAACCTTAATTTACACACACACACTTTAATATATGATTGTAAGTTACAGATTGGATTATTACATTATTTATGTTCTTTTGTTAAAGGTAACAACTAAGGGAAATGGATTGTATATAATTAAAAAAAAACATGAAAAAAAAAGAAAAAAGAAAAAAGAAAAAAAATGATGATAATAAAAATGATGAATACCTTGCTTTGTGAAATTTACAAATTGTTTTAACGCTTTGATTACTAGGGACTAGTAATAAGCTGGTTGGGGGGTGTGATTAGTACTTAAAAGTGCATTTTTATCATGGTTTTATAACATCATTTTGCACTTGAAGTATCAATAACTCCTTAACTAAAGCATGTTTTATAATAATATATCTAATAATATAAGATACCTTTAATTTATGGTAAATATTCACTTTAAATACAAGCCTATCACATAAATGAAAGGATTGATTGATGACTTTAAGAACTTAAATTGCAAGGGCAAAGAGATGGTCAAACTTAGAAAAGAGATGTCGGTGCAATCCAAAGTATAACACTGTTCGGTAATTGGGTCATATCTGGAGCTATAGATCTCAGATTTAGGTCCAATTTATATGGATGGAAAGGTAAGACATAGGCCTACAACTTTCATATGGAGCCCAAGATCTAAAAAGGCCATTTTCAAGTCCAAATTGTAGTAACAACAAAGAAACCCGAATCTGTCTTCCAGCCCAAGCACTGTTCGGTATTTTGACCATATCTGGAGTTCTAGAAGTCCAAATGAGCTGATTTGTTTACACAAGAAAGTTGAGACAATTGCCTACAACTTTCATGTTTTCAACTGGCTCCAATTTTGACGCTATCAATGACGTTTTGGGCAAACAAGAGAAGATAAAGATTGTCACCAAGTCAAGAGTTAGCCACCCACTTATCAATTAGTCATCAAATCAATAGTTCTCAATTTTGGCCTATAAAAGGAGGCATTTGCCATGCATTTAGGCATCTTGGTGTTCAGATCAAGATCATGCTCTTCCTTTCTCTCTTTGTATTTTTTGTAATGTTTATGCTTTGCTTTCATTAATTTTAAGTTTATGCCTTTCATTTTCTTTCCTTTACTTAGTTAACTTTTATGTTCTTATTTTGTTTATCTATTTTTTCTTTCTTTCATTATGTCTAGCTAAGTTAATTATGTCAAGGTGAAAAGGTTACACTAATGGTGTAAGAATAAGTATAATGTAAACTTAATATGGACTTTAATGTTTGATACTAACATGTTTTATATTTGTTATCTTGTTCACTCTTTAATACTTTGCTTGTTAAATAACTAATCTTGATTTATATTGTATAACACTTGGTACAACAAATACTTGGCATTTTCATAGTTTATACTGTATGGTATAACCGACACCTGAGCTATAAAAGGAACTTGATTTGTTGTTAACATAAGTTATAATCATGAATGCTTGATGAGATTTACAAGTATTAGCATTAATCAAATAAAATGACTAATGTAATCATGTTAACAATCTATAATCTGATTGGAACCTCCTTTATGTGTGGTTTTCAATTGAATAATAAGAGTTTATAGTATGCTTGTTTGATATACCATTAGTGGAACCTCTAACCTTGACATTTGTTATTATCATTGTTTAATCGTTACTTTAATATTCCTTCTCAAAGTTCTCATCTTCTTCTTCTTCTTTTTCTCCTTCTTTTTATTTATTATTATTATTGTTGTTGTTGTTGTTGTTGTTATTATTATTATTGTTGTTGTTATTGTTATTGTTGTTGTATTATTGTTATTTATAATTTGTACAATTAACCTCCTTATGGTTCGACCCCGGTCTTGCCGGGTTATTTATTACTTCAACACTCCTGCACTTGGGAGAAGACATCAATCTTTTGGTCGTGTCATCCCTATTTGTAAAAGTTTTGGGGACAACCCCCAAAATTTGACTACCTCCTAAAAATACAGTTATTGACACTCCCTGTATTAACTCAAAGCTACCTCCCTCTTACACTAAATGAATCTTTCTCTCGGCTAATACTTTACCAAGATGATTTGCTGATTCTAAAAACTCTATTTTCTTCCTAGGACTAGATCCATCGAAAACATAAATATTTCTTATATGATGACTTGAGGAATCTGTCATTTTTACACACTTCTATAGTTGTTAAATGTATGGATTGAGTAGAAATCTAGGGAAGAAAAATAAGATTTTATAGATGAGAACTTGACAATACAATTATACCCCTTATATGTAGGCTAGTTGAAGTCTCTCTCTCTCTCTCTTTATTTATTTATATTATATTTTTCTTGAAAAACAACATGTGTATGTATAGGTAGTGGTGATTGTAGCTCATACCTTTCCTTGGTTTTACATCCAAGAATAACTTAAATGCCTTTTATGAGTTGAGGATAGGCTTCCCATCTAGTTTTCTTAAAAACTAGCAAACATGGTCTTTTTTAGTCAGATTCCCAAGACTAAGTCAATCATGTTCTTTATGGAATTGTGGCTATAAATCATGAATTACACGATGCACATCTCCACTAGGATGCATCTCAAAAGTCAATAGAAGATTATCTAAAGACCCCTTAGTCAGGCTATCCTTAATAAATTATATTTTATCTTCATGGTTTACAGATACGATTTCTAAAAAACAACATGTTGCATTACAAGTCCACCAAAACCAAACACAAAATAATGTGAGAAAAAAATAATCAATCTTTATATATAGGATCATTCAAATCAATAAAGTCATTTTCAACTGAAAAATTATCAAAGTAAACTTTCAAATGATGTCCATTTACCTTAAAAATATTATTATTCTTTGGATTTTTTATATTATAGGCCCTATATGGATACACATGTTTCACAATAAAAGGACCACTCCATCTTGATCTTAGTTTTTCAAGAAATAAATGGAGACTGGAATTATAAATTAAGACTTTCAGACCAACATTGAATGTTTTCTCAGTATTTTCTTCTCATGAAACTCTTTGATTCTTGCTTTATGAATTCTTGAATTTTCATATGCATCATTTCTTATTTCCTCAGGCTCATTTATCTGTAATTTTCTTTGTTGAATAACATCATCAAAGTTTGAATTGAAAGCTTTAATAGCCTAATAAACTTTATGTTCAAGTTCCACAGACAAGTGACAAGGTTTTTCATAGACTAGTCTATAAATGATGTTTTATAAGCAGATTAATAACCCTAAAGTCTTAAAGATCAGTTTTTCCTATTAGGGTACACTATTTTCTCCAAGATCTGTTTGATCTCCCTATTAGCAAACTCTACTTGTCTACTTATTTGAGGGTGATAAGGGGTGGAAACTTTATGTGTGATTCCATATTTCTTCATTAGAGACTTGAATGACTTATTGCAGAAATATGTTCCACCATCACTTATCATAGCTCGAGGGATTTCAAATCGACTCATGATATTTTCTTTCAAAAACTTTATCACTGTTTTGTGATCATTGTTTTGACTTGAAATTGCCTCTATCCATTTTGAAACATAATTTATTACAACTAATATGTACAAGAAATCAAATGATGGAGGAAATGGACCCATGAAATCTATACCCAAACAGTCAAAGATCTCAATGACAAGAATATGATTTAAAGGCATTATGTGATGTTTTGAAATAGATCCCAACTTTTAACAGTTTTCACAACTCTTGCAAAATATATATGAATCCTTGAACATGGTGGGCCAATAAAATTCATTTTGTAAGATTTTTGCAATAGTCTTTCTTGATGAGAAATGGCCCCCACATGCCTCAAAATGACTAAATTTAATGACACTACTTACCTCATTATCAAGAATACATCTTTAAAATATTTGATCAGAATAATATTTTAAATAATAATAGTCATCCCAATAAAAGTTCTTAACTTTGTTTAAGAACTTTCTTTTATCTTGGGTATTCCAATGAGGTGGCAATTGTCATGAAATAAGAAAATTGACAATATTAGCAAACCACGACAATGTAGAGATAAAAAGTAAAGATTTATTAGGAAAGCAGTCATCAATTAATGTGATGTCAACTTTCGAATCTGTTGTCAATCTTGACAAATGATTTGTGACAACATTTTGGGTACCTTTTTCTGTCATTGATTGTGATATCAAGTTCTTGAAGTAATAAAATCCACTACACCAATCAAGCATTAGAATCTCTTTTAGAAAGAAGATATTTCAATGCTACATGATTAGTAAAAACAATAATAGGTGAGCCAACAAGATAAAACCTGGATTTTTCACATGCAAATATTACTGCAAGTTCCTTTCATAGCACAAGTATAGGTTATACTATACTATTGAGCTATAAAAGTGCCAAGTGTTATACAATATAAATCTAGATTAACCATTTAGCAAGCAAAGTATAAAGAGTAAATGAGATAACAAATACAAAACATGTTAGTATCAAACATGAATATCCATGTTGAGTTTATAATATATTTATTCCTACACTATTAGTGAAATATCTTCACCTTGACATAATAGACTTGACTAAATATAATGAAAGAGAGAAACATAAATAAATAAGATAAGAACATCAATAAGATAAAAGTTAGCTAAGTAAAGAAAAGAAAATGAAAGTCGTAAACAAGATATTAATGAAAGCAAAACTTAGGCATTCCAAAAATACAAAGAGAGAAAGTAAGAGCATATCTTGATATAAAAACCAAGATACCTAAATACATGAAAAATGCCTCTTTTTATAGATCAAAATTTAAAACTATTGGTTACATCTTGACTTGGTGACAATTCTTATCTTCTTGTCTGAATAAAATGTAAGTGATAAGATTAGAATTCGAACCAAACTTCCATATGAAAGTTCTAGAAAATTATCTTAGCTTTCTAGAAAAAAAAATTGAGGTCATTTGGACTTTAAGAACTTGAGATATAGGCTAAATATTAAATAGTGTATGGGTTGCAGGGCAGATTTAGACTTCTATATTGTTGTTAAGATTTGGACTTACAAACAACAAAATTAAGTCTTAACTTTTCATGAAAGTTTTAGGCCTATGTCTTAGCTTTTCATCCATATAAAGCAGATCTAAATCTGAAATTTACAGCTTCAGATATAACTCAATTATGAAACAGTATTCTAGTTTGTACTACACCAATATCTTGTTTCTAAGTTAGATCCTCTTTTTGTCCTTTCAATTTCAATACTGCAACTCATCTATTAATTCTTTTATTTATGTGATAGACTTGTATTTAAGATGAACATTTACAATAAATTAAAGGTACCTTATGGTATTAGACTTGTTATTATAAAACATGTTTTAGTTAAGAAGTTATTGATACTTTAAGTGCAAAATAATGATATAAAACCTTGATAAAAATACACTTTTAAGTACTAATTAGTTTTACACTTTTATAAAGGGTTAACACCTAAAAATAGACAAATGATAGAATTGATGTGCAATGAAATATTTGAAGATAAAGACCCTGATAAAACAATGGAATACATGGTTTTGTTAGTTGAAAATGCTTAGAATTAAGACACTACAAGTACTTTTGAGGCATCGTGTAAAACTTAACCTCATACATTTAGTGGAGGTATATACAACCTTAGGAAAGATCATGACCTCTAAGCCAAATTTATATATTTAGTTAGAAAAGTCAAGACACTAGAATTAAAAAAGAATGGTTAATTAAACTTTGTTCAAGATATTGTGTATCAAATCTTTGAAACTAACAAACATTCAACCAATGATTGTTCAACTTTTCTTTCTTTTAAGGAATGCCTTCATAAACAAGCCATAATTTAAATAGTTTTCAAAGGTCAAATCATAATCCATACTCACAAATATATAACTCTAGTTGGAGAAATCACCCAAATTTCAATTAGATGAGTGGTAATAATAATTTATAAACTTCATAGCCATAATTTAAAGTACACCATAATTTTTAAAATTCTCATGGATTTGTACCTCTTTATACTTCCTTTCCTAGAGGAAATTTTGAGGAAACTTTGTATGCATTCATTAAAAAGTAAAAGACAATCAACACTTTACTTGCTCAAAGTATAACATATTTTAAAGATACTCTTGCAAAATTCACATCTACTCTTAGTTTTTAGAAGAAAGGTAAATTTTTATCTCAACCACAGAAAATCCTAGAGGACAATACAATTCAAGTGGAAATAGCTTTATAAGCTAATATATGGATCAAGTCCAATCACTCATTACTCTCCACAATGGTAAGGGATCAAGTCCAATCACTTATTATTCTCCACAATGATAAGGTTATTTAAAAACCAATTCTTAAACATTGTGAGAAAGATGATAAGTCAATCTTTAAGAGTAAGGAAGGGGTTAAACTTAAATATTGCAAAGCAAAGACTGATTCCGCACCAGTACTTCTATTTCATCATGCCATGACCAAACATATAAAAGTCAATCATGATTCTAAAATCTTTGAAACTTTTAAACTAGAAGAAATCAAATATGAAAAAGGCACAAAAAATATTAATACAAATCTTTTGTCAAGATTTATAATAGATTTGATATCCAATATTACACCAATTGATTATTACTTTCTTGGTCAATCTTTACTTTCTTTTAGTTCAATGTCTTGGTTTGCTAAAAATATCAATTTTTTTTTACTTTAGGATTTTTGCCAGCTCACTAGAGTACCAAAGACAAATGAAAGTTTTTGAACAAAGTGAATAACTTTTATTAGGATGACCCTTATTCAAATATTGTATTGATTAAATATTTTCGAATATGCATTTCAAATAATAAGGTAAGTAATGTTATTAAATTTTATCATTTTAAGGCATATGAGAGTTATTTCTCATAAAAAAAGTAATTGCAAAAATCTTACAATATGAATTTTTATGGCCTACCATGTTTAAAGACACATGTGTTCTACAAACTTGTGAAAATTATCAAAAATCAGGATTTATTTCAAAACATAAGGAATCTTTAGATAATCTTCTATTTACTTTTGAGATGTATCTTGGTGGAGATGTGCATTATGCAATTCATGATTTATAACCTAATTTTTATAAAGAACATGCTCGTCATAGTCTTGGAAATCTGACTAAACAAAATCCTATTTGCTAGTTTTTAAGAAAACTGGATGGGAAGCTTATCCTCAACCTATAAAAGGCATTTAAGTCATTCTTGAACGTAAAACAAAGGGAAGATATGAGCCATAATTACAACTACTTGTATATACACATGTTTTAAAAAAGAGAGAGACACTCCAACTAGCCTACATATAGGTGATATGATTTTATTTTTTAATTTCTCATCTATAAAATCTTCTTTTCCTTCCTTTCATTTCTATTTAACCCATACATTCAACAGATATATAAGTGTGTAGAAATGACAGGTTCCTCAAGTCATCAAATAAGAAATATTTGTGTTGTTGATGGATTCTGTCCTAGGAAAGAAAAGGAGTTTTTAGAATCAACAAATCATCTTGGTTGGATACTAGCTGAGAGAAAGATTCATTTAGTTTATAGGGGAGGCAGTCTTAGATTAATAAGAGTGTGTCAATAGTTGTATTTTTAGAAAGCAGTCAAGTTTTAGGGGTTGTCCCCAAAGCTTTAGTAAAATGGGACATCATTAAAAAAATAATTAGAGAGGAACTATAGGTCTCCACAATGTCTAATCGAATGAATGTTTTATTTAAACATGTCGATGCCTTCATTGCCTTACTAAGTGGTTTAGGCATATTGGAAGAGATCTTTCATATTTTCTCTTGGCCCAACTTCACATTCACTATAAATCTATAGGTTTGCTCAATGTTAATGATTTTAAAGATAAATTATTGTCTTTTCTTGATTATGTTGTGAAGCAGTATTTTCTAACATTTTGGGCACGAAAAATTATAATCTCTATTAGTATTGATGAACAACTGATTTATCAATTACAATCTTTCATCCTTATAATTGATTCCTCTATTAGTCGAATAGAATGGTCAAACAAGGAAAGCCATAAAAAGCTGAGATTGGATTTAAGTCTTAGTTTGTAAAAACTTGTGTCTTTTAGTTTCATTAATAGCATAATATTTTACTGTTTTGTTTTCTCTTATATTTGTTTAAATGTGTTTCAGATTTGTTAGTGTTCGTCATTTCAGGTGATGTTTTTTGTACTCTATCTTTCTATATTAGAAACATTAAGGACAATGTCTTGATATTAAAAAAATTAACTAATTGTGTTTTCTATTTCATAAATCATTTATAAAACTGTTGTTACTAGGATGATAGAGTAAGTGAGTTCTTTTGTTAAAATGATTCTTAAAATGCATCTTAGTAAATATTTTTAACAAGGTCTATTATAATACTTCTTGAAATATTCAGGTTTACAAACTCTCACATTATCATCTCTTGATTCTGCTCATACACTCATTTAACAAGTATGCTTAAACTTGTATTTTCACACACATATTTTAACATATGATTATGGGTTACATATTAGATTATTACATTATTTATGTTTTTTTGTTAAAAGTAACAACTAAGAGAAAGGGATAATATATAATTTATAATAAAAAAATGATAATATTAATGATAATAAAAACATACATAAGTTTGGTTTTATAGTCTCTTTAACCTAAACAAAGCCCGAAAAGGTGTTTTAATATATAATACCCTAAAGTTAACTGACTTAGAAGCTATTGGTACAGTGCTTGTTACATAGGTTAAGGAGAAAATTTTAAGGGAATCAAACATTGCACTATCTATGATTACTATCTGCAACCCGAGTTATTAAGCTCGTAGGTATGTCTTAACACCTAATGCTCTAAGACTAACTAGTTTAGGAGTTAATAGCTGAAAGCTTGTTACATGAGTTAAAGATGCATTGTGTTTTAAGCTATATGTATATATATTAAAAAAGAAGAAAAAAAATATAATAATCCCAACTCAATGAAGTTAACCTTAGAAAAACATTAAAACAAAATATTATTTTCTTTCAATAAAAATCCCATCATTTATGCTTTCATACATTGTGCACATAAAAATAAGGTTTATTAATATCTTATTTCAACTGTATGAAATAGATATATAAATTTAATAAGAGTTTATTTATTTGGATAGATTAATGGAAATTGAATGATGAATGTCTTGCTTTGTGGAACTTGTAAATTGTTTTTCTATTTTAATGCTTTGATTACTAAGGACTAGTAATAAGTTGATAGGGTGTGTAATCAGTACTTAAAAGTTCATTTTTTATCATTTTGCACATGAAATGTCAATAACTTCTTAATTAGAGCATGTTTTATAATAACAAGTTTGATGATATAAGATGCCTTTCATTTATAGTAAATGTTCATTTTAAATATAGATATATCACTTAAATCAAATAATTGATTGATGTGATTAACTATTGAAAATGAAAGGATACAAAAAAAGGCTAAGATTAGAAAAGAGATGCTGGTTCAGTCCAAACTGGAATACTGTTAAGTTATTAGGTCATATTTGGAGCTATAGATCTTGAATTTTAGTTTAGTTTATATAGTTAAAAAGCTAAGACATAGGCTTAAAAGATTCATAGAGTCCAAGTCTCAATTTTGCTGTTTGAAAGTCCAAATCTTACCATCAAAAGAAATGTCTGAATATGTTTTGCAATCTATACATTGTTCAGTGTTCAGCCCATATCTTAAGCTCTAAAAGTTCAAATGCACCGTTTGTTTTTATTCAAAAGTTGAGATAATTTCCTAGAACTTTCATGAAGACTATCCATTTAAATTTTGATGTTGACAATGATGTTTTTAGTTGACAAAAAAAAATAAAAATTATCACAAAGTCAAGAGGTGGCCACACACTCAACAATTAGTCATTAAATCAATAATTTAAATTTTTAGCTTATAAAAAGAGGCATTTGCCATGTATTTAGACATCTTGGTTTTCAGATCAAGATTATTTCCTTACTTACTTTCTTACTTTGTACTTTTAATGTTCTAGTTTTATTTCATGTTGTAGTTTTATTAATATCTTATTTATTTAATTATGTTCTCATCTTATTTAATTATGTTTCTTTTTTCATAATGTTTAGCTAAGTTTAATATGTCAAGGTGAAAATATTTCACTAATGGTATTAGGATATGTATGATATAAACTCAATATGGAATTCAATGCTTACATCAAAGAAAATTTGTTATTAATGTTTCTTATCATTTTTATCTTATTAACTCTTAATACTTTATTTGTTAAATGGTTAATCTAGATTTATGTTATATAACACTTAGAATAATAAATGTTTGACACTTTCATAACCAACCATGTGGTATAACTGACACCTATGTTATGAAAAGAAGTTGATTTGTTGTTAACATAAGTTAACATGATGAATTCCTGACAATATTTAAAAGTATTGATACTATTTAAATAAAATAATTAATATGATTATGTTAACAATTTATAATGAACCATTAATAACAAATCATCCAATTGGAACCTCATATGTATATGGTTTCCAGTTGAGTAATAAAAAGAGTTTATATTATATTTATTTTTAATACTATTAGTGGATCCTCTAACCTTGCTATTAGTTTTTATCATTGTTTAATCTTCATATTAATCTTACATTTCAAAGTCCTCTTTAATTCATCATCATCATCATTATTATAGTTAACCTCCTTATAGTTCGACCTCAGTTTTGTTAGGCTATTTATTATTTCGACACTCCTATACTTGAAAAAAAACATCAATTTTTTGATCATGTCAAAAGCCTTATTGACCAAGCAGTTAAGAGTTCGTATCTCATCACCATCTTTCTTTTTGATAAAAATTAAGTATAAGGTAGTATAGATTTATGTAACTTTCAAGTTCAAAGAACTTTTATATAAGAAAATATGTTAAAAAATAATATATATCATATCTTAAAGCTTTATCTAATAATCTAAGTTATTGAATTAAATTTGTTTTTTAAGAGCAACTATATTATAATTAACTTTTTTTTTTTTAAGGAAAGAAACGTACCTAATTGAAAATACAAGGAAGAGTGATAGTGTCTCTATGGCTTGCATATAATTGCTTCACTAAACATGGTCATGAACCTCGTGTACCATTAAGTATTTTTTTTTTTGGTTAGTTGTTGTAGAAGTAGGGCAAACAAGAAGCATCATCTTTACTATTTTTTACCCTGGATAATCACGCACGTACAATCTTTCTTGTCTACAGAAAGAGAATCTATTCTTAAGATGATAGATGATTTTGCTCTCCATTGAAGCCACTGACTAAGCAAATATGCTACCTGTTTCTTATCTTTCGTTGGAAATGTTGCTTTTTTTCAAAGGAAGAATCACATTCCTTTTTCTTTCTTCAAGATTTTCCTTACAGCTTTTCCTTTTTTGAAACTAGAAAGCCCCCACTCCCTAGTGCTTCACAACTATTGTAGCCGCAAGCTAATAAAGTAATGACTTGTTGAATAGGGAGAAGAAAACAAAGAAATGTGTAGAAAAAAGAAAAAAGGATTCACATATTTCTTAAATATCACCTTATATTTTACTTAAAGTAGCGATCGGTTACTATTTTAATATAAAAAAAGATAATAATATAATAATAATTTATTAAAAAACTATTCTAAAAATAAATTTAGTTTTATGCTATTATCTAAATATGTTTTTTTTTTCCTTCTATATATATATATTTTTTTAACTTGAAACACAAAACAAATATAGCTTAAAGCTGCTGCACTTTAAGTACCTTTTCTCTACCTAGGCTGATGAGTGCACATGCCCAAAAGCTTCTTTCTCCCTTCAACTATTTCATCAAAGAAATCATCGAGTTGTCCAATTATGGACTCAACCCCACATGCCAACAATCCAAAGCAACTCCTTAATCTGTCAACTTTGTCTTGAATGTCAATTTCTAATTCATACCGATCATCCACAACAGTACTCTCCAACTCTACTTTGAGCTCTTCCATTGCAATCTTGGCTTGCCTAAACTCATAAAGCACGATCCCTTCTGAAGCTGATGATTGCCCACCAATTTGTTCCATCCCACTTGCTACTCTTCGCTGCAACCTTGCCATTGAAGCCATAAAGGCTGAACCAGCCTCCTCACACTGATCTGCTGCATCTTGCCAAGAAGAAGGCCAACAGTATACTAGCCCAGCAAACAGGATCATTAGGAGCAGTGAGTTGACAATCTTCATTGCGTATAGAACACCTCGAAACCCATTGAATGAGTTGAACCAGCTCGATTGATCAGTCATTACCATGTTTCTTTTGTTTCCTTCAAACTGAAGTGATAATGCTTCAACTCTTGTTTCTATCAAGCTCTTATTATCCTCTTCCAACCCTCTTATTTCCCGTTGACAACCCATGATTGCACGAATAACCTACACCAATATTATCACAACCAAGCATAAATACGTGATTAATTAAGCTAGCTTGAAACATCTTGTGTCCTTTATTAGATGTAAATACTAACCTGACGTGAAACCTGTGCATTCAAATGGGGATGAAAGCCATCGACAAAGGATGTTATATTGGTGCCGGAAGAGTGATAATTTTCCATTCCTAAAACACCTGATTTGAGCACATGACAGGCTTCCCAGAGCCTGGAGCTTTCATCCATGTACTCGTCAAGCCACTTTTCTCCTACGGGGAGGTGAAGCTTTTGAACCAGAGTGGTTAACTGGGAATAAAATGATTGGAGAGAGGATAGAACTTTCGAAAGGAATTGAATCGAGATGAAGTTATGAAATAGGAAACTTTGATCAAGTTCATCAAGTTCTCTTGTAAGCAAGTTGTAGAAGCCATTGACAGAAAGGTTGCATGAAGAATCCATTATAGGAAGAGAAAATAAAAATAAAAATCAAATACGATATATTGCAAGATCGAAGGAAAAGTATTGAAGTTCAATAGCTTCTTATGAATGAGTTTCTTTTCTCTGTATAACGAATAGGGTTATTCTTGGGTGCAATTATGGGTGTTTCCTCTAAAATTGAGGGAATGATTAGGAATCTGTTGTTGTCGTTATCTGATGGGCAAAAAAGGAAGAGAGAGATGGAGAGAATATTACTAGCTACAAGTGTGGTAAAATATATCAAACAATCCATAATTAGCTTGTATCTATAATTATTGTTAAACTCAATAAAGATAAATATACGCTTTCTTGTTAAATTAGATTAATTAACGGGTGATGTTTTTAATGATTTAATTAACTGATCAGGTTATTCTAAAAGATATTTTTATAAAAATAATTAAACTTATGATCTCAATTTCCAGGATAGCTAAGGGATTTCCTGTGAATTACTTTTATTAAAAAAATTATGTAGTGAAATGTTATAGTAATTTATAATATTTTATGAGGAAAGTTATTATTTTTTTTAATAAAATTAATAAAAATAATTTTAAAATATTATAAAAAAACTGTGGAGAAACACTATAATAATCCACAGTATTTTGTAAGGTAATCCACATTGATTTTTTTTTAATATTGAGTTAGTTAAGAATATAGTTTTGTAAGTTTTTTAAAAAACATTATAAATTGGTACAGTATTTCCTCACATGGTTTTTTTAGTTGTGATTTTGTAAGGTAATCCACATTGCTTTTTTCACATGATTTAACTTTACTTGTAATAAAAATTACAAAGTTAAATTATCAACTAACTCAATATTTAAAAAAATCGACAAAATCAATTTTGAAAAAAAATCACAACTAAAAAAACCATGTGAGGAAACACTGTAGCAATTTATAATGTTTTTTAAAAAACTTACAAAACTATATTATTAACTAACTCAATATTAAAAAAAATCAATAAAGATAAATTTAAAAAATTATAATAAAAAAACATGTAGGGAAACATTATAGCAATTTATAGTGTTTTATGAAAAAAACTGCATAACTTTTTCCACGTATTTTAGTTTTATTATAATTGTAATTTTTAACTAATTCAATATTAAAAAAATAAAATCAACAAAGATAATTTTTAAAAAAAGTCTAATCATAATAAAAAAATTCATATAGGGAAACACTAGCCATCCACAATGTTTTTTTTTTATAAATTATAAAATTAAATTCTCAACCAACTCTTTATTAAAAAATAAAAATAACAGATAATTTTATAAAAAATCATAACAAAAAAAAATAAAAAAACTATGTAAAAAAATACTATAACAATTTACGATATTTTATATATAAAAATTACAATATTTTTCTTGTGTAATTTACCTATATTGTAATTTATTATTATTGTTAAACATAAATATAAGCTTTCTTATTAAATTAGATTAGTTAACGAGAATGATGATTTTAATGATATGATTACCTTTTTCAAACCTAATTTAAACTCATAAAAATTAGGATAAATCTAAAAAAAATAAAAAAATAACATGAAGATGTTTTAATAAACATAATTAACTTTATGACTCGTGAATTTACGGGGATATTTTTTCCAAGCCAGTTCCTACTCCTGAGTGTGAAAACTATGGTTTTTACGAAAGAAAATAAATCAAAACAATCTTGAAGCTAGCTATTTATTCTACGATATGCTAGATTATGTTTCCTGGGCTGTGAAAGTTTGACTACTTCGGCTGAGATTGTTTTTCCGAGAGATTGTTTTTCCGATTTGGGTGCTGTCTTTTTTAGCTTTTGACCTATTTCAACCCCACATGTGTTCATCTTATAAATTGAATCCGATATATATATATATATATATATATGATCACCATCCTCTTGTAGTTGCGTACTTACTATTTTAATCAAGAGGATCAGGCATGGATGATCATGAGATTACAAATTTATGCTTAATTATAAGGTAGATTCTTTCACTTTATAAGGACCCAACACTCTATATTAAGCATTAGACTTGGCTATCCATGAATACTTGTCGAGGAATAGAATCTTTGAATGCGTATATATGTCACTATCGATTCTAGACAGTCTTCATGATAGGTCACCTCGTGAATGGACCATGCCCCAAAGTCTAAATGTTCTCGTCGTGGCACATCTTAGACACGCTATGCTGTCTTTCATTGCTAGTGTGATCCCACTCTTGCCTTTTTCAAAAAAAGAAAAAAAAAAGGAAAAAGGAAAGCAATCTCTCATTTTTTCTTAATAAAAAAAATCTGTCCACACTATTTTTCAAAACATAGAACACATATAATAATAAAAAAGTATTATAACAAGGAAAAATAATATTATCCTCACTTAGATTTTGCATTATTAGGTATTTATATTTATATTCATCATCACACATAAATCACATTTCAATGATAATTCTCTCATAGGAAGATTAGTGTGAAAAGGTATAGATTAAAAGCATAAAAAATTCTTATTCTTTATTAATCAATCTAAATAAATGGGAGACTCCACCCAATATTATAGTTATCAAAAAACTTATTAATTTACAAGAGGCTAATAAAAAGATAAATTGTAAATAAGAAGGATATATCACCTTTAAAATATATTATTTAGGGTAAGCTGTATTATTTTTTATTTATAAAAATTAAGGTTGTTGTGTTTTTCAACCGTTGTTTTATCTAAAGTTTAAGAAAAGTCCTTCTAAAAAAAAAAATCTTTATCCTATCAAATTTAAACCTAATAATTTTAAAGTCTATGCGTAAAAAGGAAAAAAAAAACTAAATTAATATCGGGAATACATCTTACGTATAAGTTTGTTATGTTAGATATCAAATAAAACAAAAAATAATTTTTATATTTATATATTTTTTGAAATGGAGGCTGAACTCCAATGACTTTAATAAACTAGTTATTATATCTAAAAAAAATACAATAAAAACTATTTTTTTTTTAATCTTAACAATCCAAAACCATTTCTTGTACTATTTATTTATTTTATTTTTCTGCAAATATGATTTTATCTTTATGATACTTGGTCATATTTGTTAAAGAAATTTTGACTTTTTTAGGATTTTTTGTTGAAAAACAAGTATTTTAATATTGAGTCAATACCATACAATATAAGTTTATTGTCCCAATATTAAATAAACAAGGCTAAAAAAAAAGAAGCAAAGGACCTACAAATAAGTCTAAAAGGGTCCTTGATTTTTTTTAGATTTTTTTGAAATCATTTAAGGGGATATTTGGAAAAAACAAAAGAATGGAAGATATAAAAAAAAATTGGAAAAAGAGAAAGGCAGTTTACCAACACACCCTTATCCAAAATCTGAAAGGTTTACAAAATGCCTTAAGTCATATTTGACAAACACACCTAAAAAAAGTATTTTTTTTCTTTGGCAAAAGATGGGCATTGTTAGAAAAAGGCTTAACCTAATTGACACGATGAAAAGATTAATGTCTTCTCTCAAATGCAGGAGTGTCGAAGTAATAAATAACCTAGCAAGACCGGGATCGAACCATAGAGAGGTTAATTGTATAAATTATAAATGATAATTATAAACAACAACAATAGTAATAACAACAATAAAAATAATAATAGCAATAATAGTAGTAGTAGTAGTAGTAGTAGTAGTAATAATAATAAAGAAAGAGGTGGAGAACAAGAAGAAGATGATGAGAACTTTGAGATGAAATATTAAGATAAGGATTAAACAATGATAATAACAAATGTCAAGGTTAGAGGCTCCACTAATGGTATGTCAAACAAGTATAGTATAAACTCTTATTATTCAATTGAAAACCACACACAAAGAAGGTTCCAATCTGATTATAGATTATTAACATGAGTCATCTTATTCAATGAATGTTAATACTTGTAAATCTTGTCAAGTATTCATGATTATAACTTATGTTAACAACAAATCAAGTTTCATTCATAACTCAAGTGTCAGTTATACCATACAGTATAAACTATGAAAGTGTCAAGCATTTGTTGTACCAAGTGTTATACAACATAAATCAAGATTAATCATTTAACAAGCAAAGTATTAAAGAGTGAACAAGATAACAAATACAAAACATGTTAGTATCAAACATTAAAGTCCATATTAAGTTTACACTATACTTATTCTTACACTATTAACGTGACCTTTTGACCTTGACATAATAAACTTAGCTAAACATAATTAAAAAAAGAAAAATAAATAAAAAATATAAGAATATAAATAAAATAAATGTTAACTAAGTAAAGGAAAGGAAATGAAAAGCAGAAACTTGATATTAATGAAAGCAAAGCATAAGCAATACAAAAAATACAAAGAGAGAAAGTAAGAGCATAATCTTGATCTGGAAACCAAGATACCTAAATGCATGGCAAATGCCTCCTTTTATAGGCCAAAATTAGGAACTATTGATGTGATGACTAATTGATGAGTGGGTGACCAACTCTTGACTTGGTATTAATCCTTATCTTCTCTTGTCTGCCAAAAACATCATTTATAAGGTTAAAATTGAAGCCACTTGAAACATGAAAGTTGTAGGAAATTGTCTTATCTTTCATGTGTAAAAAATTCAGGTCATTTGGACTTCTAAAACTCCAAATATGGGCCAAACAATGAATAGTGTTCAGGCTGGAAGATAAATTCGAACCTCTTTGTTGTTGCTCCAATTTGAACTTGAAAATAAAAGTTTTAGATCTTGCGCTCCATATGAAATTTGTAGGCTTATGTTTTACCTTTCTATCCATATAAAGTAGACCTAAATCTGATATCTACAGCTCCAGATATGATTGATTAGTACTTAAAAGTGCATTTTTATCATGGTTTTATATCATCATTTTGCACTTGAAGTATCAATAACTCCTTAACTAAAATATATTTTATAATAATGTATCTAATAATATAAGATACCTATAATTTGTGGTAAATGTCTATTTTTAATGCAGGCCTATCACCTAAATGAAAGGATTGATTGATGACTTGAAGAACTTAAATTGCAAGGATAAAGAGATGGTCAAACTTAGAGAAGAGATGTCGGTGTAATCCAAACCGGAACACTGTTCGGTAATTGGGTCATATCTGGAGCTACAGATCTCAGATTTAGGTCCAATTTATATGGATGGAAAGGTAAGACATAGGCCTACAACTTTTATATGGAGCCCAAGATCTAAAAAGGCCATTATCAAGTCCAAATTGTAGCAACAACAAAGAAGCCCGAATCTGTCTTCCAGCCCGAGCACTGTTCGGTATTTTGGCCATATCTGGAGTTCTAGAAGTCCAAATGAGCTGAATGTTTTACACAAGAAAGCTGAGACAATTGCCTACAACTTTCATGTTTTCAACTGGCTCCAATTTTGACGTTATCAATGACGTTTTGGGCAGACAAGAGAAGATAAGTATTGTCACCAAGTCAAAAGTTGGCCACCCACTTATCAATTAGTCATCAAATCAATAGTTCCCAATTTTGGCCTATAAAAGAAGGCATTTGTCATGCATTTAGGCATCTTGGTTTCCAGATCAAGATCATGCTCTTCCTTTCTCTCTTTGTATTCTTTGTAATATTTATGCTTTGCTTTCATTAATATCAAGTTTATGCCTTTCATTTCCTTTCCTTTACTTAGTTAGCTTTTATGTTCTTATTTTGTTTATCTATTTTGCTTTCTTTCATTATGTCTAGCTAAGTTAGTTATGTCAAGGTGAAAAGGTTACACTAATGGTGTAAGAATAAGTATAATGTAAACTTAATATGGACTTTAATGTTTGATACTAACATGTTTTATATTTGTTATCTTGTTCACTCTTTAATACTTTGCTTGTTAAATGACTAATCTTGATTTATGTTGTATAACACTTGGTACAACAAATGCTTGGCACTTTCATAGCCCATAATGTATGGTATAACCGACACCTGAGCTATGAAAGGAACTTGATTTGTTGTTAACATAAGTTATAATCATGAATGCTTGACGAGATTTACAAGTATTAGCATTAATTGAATAAGATGACTAATGTAATCATGTTAACAATATATAATGTGATTGGAACCTCCTTTGTGTGTGGTTTCCAATTCAATAATAAGAGTTTATACTATATTTGTTTGATATACCATTAGTGAAACCTCTAACCTTGACATTTGTTATTATTATTGTTTAATCCTTACATTAATTCTCCATCTCCAAGTTCTCATCATCTTCATCTTCTTCTCTTTCTTTATTATTATTATTAGTACTACTACTACTACTACTACTACTATTATTATTATTAGTATTACTATTACTATTATTATTATTATTATTATTATTATTCTTGTTGTTGTTGTTGTTGTTGTTGTTATTATTGTTGTTTTATAATTATTGTTTATAATTTGTACAATTAACCTCCCTGTGGTTCGACTCCGGTCTTGCCGGGTTATTTATTACTTCGACACTCCTGCACTTGGGAGAAGACATCAACCTTTTAGTCGTGTCAATGATACAATTACTAAATAGTGTTTCGGTTTGGATTGCACTAACATATCTTTTCTAAGTTTGGCCATCTTTTTGTCCTTTCAATTTTAGTTCTTAAATTCATCAATCAATCCTTTCATTTATGTGATAGACATGCATTTAAAATGAACATTTACTCCAAATTAAAGGTATTTTATATTATTAGATATATTATTATAAAACATGTTTTAGTTAAGAAGTTATTGATACTTCAAATGCAAAATGATGACATAAAACCTTGATAAAAAAAATACATTTTTAAGTACTAATCACCAACCATGTGAGACGGGCTTCCTAGTTTGGGGCCTAGCCCACAAACATGACCAAAAATAAAGAATAAAAACAACAAAGTTTGAACGAAGGTTTTTATATAAAAAAAGCTTTAGAAATCTGGAATCATGACTTCCAAATCAAACAAGATCTTGTTAAATAAAAGGAACAAAAAGCTTACAAATCATACAAGGATAAAAAATTAAATGATCAAACTCAACAATTATAAAGCAAAGAGAGTAACCTTGTCTTAAAAAGTTTTGGTCCATCAAGACCAAAAACCTAAGATTAAAATTCTAAAACATATGTTTTTAATCAATCAAAACCCAGATTATAGATGCATGATAAGCCATTAAACTTTGGAACCAAAAATATAATAAAACAAAGCATAAAACTAGTATTTGGGGAAAAGTTTAATAGATGAATATTTGAATGTCAAACTCAAGAATTGCAAAAAATACCTAGGAACTATAACAAACTAAAATACAAACCTAAAAAATGTTATAATACTTAGAAAATAAACTTAAATTTTGATATACATCCTCTATGACATACAAACAAAACCACTTGGAATCATTGTAATATAATACCAACAAACAATGATTGGATGAAGGGTAACATTATTTGTTGCAAATGAAAACCTTTAAGGGTAAAGAACACCATAACTATAAGGCAACACCTGGAATACTTAATTTTTATTCATTTATGTATCCACTTGTCAAAAGATAATTACAAGTCTTTATATTGAAAAAAAAAAACTAGAAAGCCTTAGTAATATTGAATAGGAAAAATAAACTTGGAAAACATTCCTTCAAGTAGATAAAAAACTAGAAAAATATAATAATACAATAGAAAAAAATAAAATAACTAAGAAAAATATTGTTTTTGCTAAAAAACCTCTTATATCATATGTAATTAGCTTTGATCTTCAAATTATAGTCATTTTTTTTATATTTTTTGAAATTTGAAAAATTTAAAAGATTTTTTTATCTCAAATTCCACTACCTTTTACATTAAAATACTTAAACGAGTTCTTTGCTAGGAGAAAATATTTCTTTTGAGATATCCTTGAAAAGATAAACCTTATCCATTATTGGCATGAACAAATGCTAGCAAATGTTTTTATAGATGGATTTTGGTAGTTTTTCAACTAATTGTTATTGGTTCAAGCTCTTATCCTTATGTTAATTGAATAGTAAAACATGCATTGATTGAACATATGCGCCTACCCATAAAACAACCAAGGATTGTATACTTAGTTTTTATTTTTTTATGGCAGATAATAGGCCATTCACACCATTTTTTTCTAATTTCATGAATGACATGTCACCCAACTCGACAAATGATGCATTATTTATCTTTCATCTTTTCCAATCACTAAAGGTGGCATGAGCGATTGGAAAATTGGAATCTAAATTTTTTGATTTCAAAAGCCAAGATTTCAATAATTTTTTCAACTAAAAACATTTATAAACAAATTCTAATTGGTCTAAAAATTCAAAATCAATTTAAAAAACTTTCTCAGCTTCAATCTACTTTTTTTGATATCATTGAAGATGAAAACCTCATCTATTAAGTTTTTCTCTCAAAAACCAACCTCTAAACACCAAAATTGAAGTTATTAGTGGTTGGCATCTGGTCATTTAGGAGGTTTATCTCTCTTTAATTTTCTTCCAATGACTTTCTCTATCATCTCACAAGATCTAGGGACTTAAACGTAAAACATATGAAGTTTAGGATCTAAATGAAAAATACAAAGCTAGAATGCACCAAGTGTAACAAGATTAAAATAGAGGGACCAAAATGTATATTTATGCACCTTTAACAATAAACATGTGGTTGTAATTTTTTGTCAATGTCAATTTTAATCCATATTTTTTTAATTTTGTTTATACAATAATTTTAAATTCAAGCATGCAAAATCAACATTCCATTCAATCTTGAGACACTTTGCAAAATTTAGGGGATGTGATGAAATGCAATCCAAAGAGAATAAGAAAATCTAGGAAAAAAAAGAAACTTTCAAAAACCAAATTAAAATAAAAACGTTTGATGCCCAAAATGGAAAAAAATGAAATTCAAGGGATAGATGATGAAAATATGCACAATAAACATTGCTCTGAATAATGTATTGTGAGAGGATGAATAGGAACGCACGCTATAGTAAAAATTTATCCTATTTTATTTCTTTGTTAATAGTTTAATATTTTAAAACAGACCTGTGATCATAATCTATCAAAATTCATTCAACTTAAAGGTATTATTTTGAAAGTTGTTGGAACAACGACGCATGTATTTGATGGAAATCGTTGGTAGCTGTGTAATATTAGAATATTTTTAATTATTATTTTTGAAAGGATACAATTATTTTATAAGGCTTTTCTAGGATAGAGATTTATTGGTGATGTGGCCTTTTCTTTTATTGAGTAATGAACAAGTAAATGGAATAGGGACTAAGGAATAGCGGAGAAGCTTCCAAGAATGAGCGGAGAAGCTTCCATGCTCTGTAATCAAACTTGATCACCAAGTTTGTTCCTTTCTTGTTCATCGAGTGTACTGATTATTATTAATAGACGACAAAATGAGTGGTTTTAGGTTGTGAAAAAGATAAAGTTTGAGAGGTTTTTTTTTTTTTTAAAAAAAAGTATGATAGAGTGTACAAGAGCCTTTCGGAATTGGATTTTGTACATAAGAATCATAATCATATTCTTATACTAATTTCTCTCATAATAAAAAAGGATTACTCCAAAATTATGGATGTAAGTAGAGTTTTGACAAACCATGTTAAATTTTATGTTTCTACTCTTTATTTATCTTTACTATTTTTCTTTTCATTAAATTAGGTTATTCATGACAATTTATGTTGTGTCTCAGTCCCCAATTTCTTGATCTTAAGTTTCATCATGACATAAATATGGCGGGAGCTATTCCGATAAAAAAAACTAGCATGAAGTGGGTATAATATGATATTTTATATCAGAAAGTGTAAGATGATTTATTTCTGTACTTCACTAATTTTAGCACTAAATAAAAGAGTAGCTCGTTGGATAGCTAACTTGTTTTGAGGACTCATTGATTTTTTTATAAAATGTTTGAAAATGTGGATTAACATGTGTTTTTTAAAAATTTAAAAATTATTTTTTTAAAAGAATAATTTTTTTATATTTTAAATTGTTTTAATGTACTGAATTTAAAAATAATTTTTTTAATTTTTTTTAATTTATTTTAACATAAAAAATATTTTAATACATAACTATAATCTCAAATATTCCAGCGGAACTGCTAATAAAGGGTTTTTAAGGGCACCGACACTTGAATAAGTTCTATTTTAACCTGCTTAAAATAATAATATATATCTTTATTGTGCAGACTAGTGTGTGTGTGTATCTTTATTGTGCAGACTTGTGTGTGTGTCTCTATACACAATAAAGGGAAAGAAGCGGGACATTCTTCGGAAGATAGTTTCATCATGAAGCAGGCTAAATTGGGAGTTTGTACTCTTACTTGGGTGACGAATTGCCCCAACAAAAAGCCATGTAACATTAAATTAAAATTACAAAAAAACTATTTCTTATAGAAGAAACACAGCGACCTCTCTAACAAACTACTATGGATGTAATAATATTTTTTTCTTTCAAAGATAAACATGAGAATAGAGTGAGAGAAAAAAAGAAAAAGAAAAAGAAAAGGTAGTTAGAACTAAGTCATGGTTACATTGTTGACATGCGCTGACATATATGGGAGAGAGTTGCTTCCAAGCTGATTTCGTCAGCACCAAGAAAGGCCGTCATCAAAGCTCGAAGAAAGTAGCAGGTATCATGACCTTTCTCACATGCTGGTGCTTGCGCGGGACAACTCCAATATAATTCTATAACCTCATTGAATTTAAATCTCATGTCATGTAATGAACCACACATTAGATAATTAAAAAAAAAACTATATCAGAAAGTTATCTTGTTCTAATTTAATTTTTAAGTTTAGCTTAGAAAAATAATATTAAAAAATAATTAAATAAAGATGTTAAATACATGTCACGCCACGAGATTATATATATATATTTTTATCCATACTCATCTTATATACGCTAAACATTCTCCATGATGGGGAGGAAGGCTAAATTCTCTACTTTCTTGAGAGAGCTTCCTAGAAATTAACACACACATACACATGTACATATATATCCACCGGATTGTTACATAAATATAGGCAAAAAGTTTTGAGAGAATAACTCTAAATTCGCAAACTGGGCATGAGTTCATGACTCTAATCAATAACCAGATAGGGGTTTAGTTGGGATAATTTGAAAGAGTTTTCTTAATTTTTCTTTGAAACTAATGTGGTTGTGGTTTTCCATTTGCCCTTTTCTTCAAATAAAAAGCACCCGACATTCTCTTCTTGTCATAGATACTTTTATATAATTAGTACATCTTGTTCGATTTTCGTAGCAAAAAGAGGCTACATCAGAAAGACTTATAACTAATAAACAGTGGATTTGACTAAAGGAGTTTCTTTGGAGATAACCAAGGAAATTATTATTATTTTGTTTTTGTTTTTTTTTTCTAAAAGTTATTGTTCTTCAAGGATTGGTGGGCTTGACGTCTGTGGCTACATTAGAAGTAGCTAAGTGCAATCTACACTTTGCAAAGCTCATATCAATATTATTTCATAATTAAGAGCTTCACACAACGGATTGAGTCGTCGAAATACAGCTGGCAAATCTAGTAAAGACCTTCCATGATTCCATCACTAAACTTGAAGACAAAGTTATTCCAAAGACACTAATTTTATATTCTATGTTCTGTTGCTATTGCTTTTTGTTGATTTATTGCTTGCATTTCCTACCATAAATAGGGCAAATGACTTGCCGAGAATTGGACTCATGCCGAGAATAGGTTATGATGAACATGCTAATTACAAGCTATTGTCTTCCATGGAATAGGCAGTGATGGCATTTGTTTTATTTTCCTGAGGTGGAGAAAAACAAATAGACCATAACACTGTTATTCCATGGAAGATAATGACTCGTGGTTGACACATGATCTCTCCAGTCCAGTTTAGATTCAAGCTAGCTGCTGTCTGCAAATTCTTTGAAAAGAGTTTGTTTTCTGGCTCACAAAACATTTACAGAATCGCAATATATGTAGGCCAGCCTCTCATTGTAGAAATGCTATTTATATTTTCTAGTTAGCATTTACTAAATTCTTTCATAGTACTAATAATTCATGATATAAAGAACTTATTTCTTGTTAAATATTCCACTAGATTTACCATGATCTTAATTAGCTCATTAATTGTTTCTTGTTAAATAATTCATGATATAATCTTTGACAAGTTTGGAAGAGAGAGAGAAGGAGAGATGCTATTTATCATGCTAATGCACGAGGCGAGGAAAGAGAAGGCAAGGCCAGAAAGGAGGTAAGAGTCGCCTTCATATGTTATCGTGGGTGTCTGGTGGCAGGTCAATCCTCTGCAAAACTGCCTGTAATTGGCAGATCTTCTTCAGGTATTTTGTGATTTAGTCATTCACATCTAATGACTGAGGTTTTGAAGATAATGAATTTGAATCAATAAACATATATTATTTGTCTGTAAAATGATACTTATCCGTATTATTTGTAGTTTTCTTATAGAGTTCAAAAGCAAATACATTCTTAGAGTTAAACAAAGCCACCAAAAAATCTAGGAAATCTTGTATGTTTCTCTTGAAACCCATTCAAAGATAACTTTTAAAATGAAGAAGATGATGCAATTACAGTAACAGTCGAAAACCAATAATCACGTTCAATATTCGTCATCCATGTTCAATATTCTGCAATCCGGCTCATATATATTCGTAATCCTTGAAAAAAAAAACTAGCAGGTCCAAACTGTCATAGCAAGGCAATAATAATTTTTTTTTTTTAAGTAATGACACACTTTAAGAAAGTGAAAACATAACTAGTAATCTTCTCATGTCCAAATCACTAATATAATCTAAATTTACAAAGCTCTCAATATTATTTTTAATGCTACTATTTCTATAATATAGCAACTAATATCTATAGGACCTATGCCAATGAACTTCACTAGGATTTATTATAAACATATTAATCATACTAATAACATATAAAATATATAGACGAGTGCAAGCTATAATATGCAAAATGCTTCTAACTATGCTAGCATATATAACACTTGACATGTGCTTTTTTTTACCCTTGATTTTTGGTGATAAACCTAAAGATAACTTCAAATGAATTGCAACTAGAGCATTCACTTGATTGCAGTTTTTCATATTAAAATATCTAAGTGTCTTCTCAATATATTTCCTTTATGATATATATATAACTCTCCCACACTTTAATTTCTGCATGTTTCTATACCCAAAATTTTCTTAGCTAAACCTAAATCCTTTCTCTAGTCTTTTTTTTTATCAATATCTTTAAAAGTTCATTGTATGAATACTTGTTGGAAAATGATTTTACTAACTTCATTGAGATTGTACTCATGGCTGAACAAGTAAATGAGGCCATCAAAGTCTGAAGAATCGATTGATGAAAGAGTTGAGTCAAAGCTATGGAAAAGAAAAGATTTTAATAAAAAAAAGTATGCCAAAGAGTATCATGTGAATGACTACACTCATTAGCCAAAAGGTTTAAAGGTTCATATGAGAAACGTTTTTACCTTTACTTCACTCAAAATGACATGACTAATGACACTCTTCCATCTTGTCAAGCTTACCCTATACTACCTCAAAACAACCAATCACTTTATTAACAAAACACCCAACCTTTTAACAATAACCAAAAACCATACCACCAAAACACTCAACTACATTCCTATAATCAAAATACCTAAAATACAAGCTAGAATTAAGAAAAATTATCACCCTTTTCAGTGTCTTTGGAAGAGCTATACCAACACTTGATTAAGCTAGCTAAGTCAAGTTACTTTCATTCTTTACAAGCTCTTACAACCACTTTATCTTTGCTAGTATAAGTCCACAGAAATGTGATTATCATTCAAGTATACTTGGGTATAACATTGAGACGTGTGGTGTTTGAAAGACATGTCATTATGTTATTCAAACATGATTGGATATCTTTTAAGGGATATGCAAACACTTAAAAAGTAAATATTGATTCCTTTTCAAATAATGCTAGCATCAATGTTTAAGGCGTGAATGCACTAGATTTTGAAGTCGTGGCATGTGATGAGAAAAAAAAAAAGCACTTTTTATGGCTTTTGAATCCTTTGAGTGATAAAAATCAGGTATGATTAGCTTGTGTAATAAAAGAGGCACCTCATTAGTAATACAAAGCCATGAATGTTTGGTAAGGAAAGCTAACGATTACAACATTGTCAAATTATTGTTGCTCTTGAACTTACGAATAATGTCATTAAAAGTTTATTTTTCTAGGATTTATTTTTCATATGCTCTAAAAGTACTTTGCATTTTTTATAAAGTGTTTTTTTGTCTCATGATGTAACCATATTATTCGATAGTTTCACCCATATTTATCTAATATTTTGTCCATGTTTTATATGTAAAATGCCTTATTATTGATAAATGTTTTATATTGTTTTATGTTTTGAAGGCACTTTTGGATGAAAAATGTAAAAAAGAGTAAATTGGAGATAATTGACAGATTTGATATTCAGTCGATGTTTTGTGTAGAGCGTGAGTTCTAGAGATCGAAATGAAGTGATTCTAGTGGCCCTAAAAAGCTAACATCCATACCTTTCTAGAAATGTGTGCAAGAAAAATAAAAAGAGAAAGATCATGGAAATCATCTCACTTATTGTTCCAAAATCAAGAGTTTTCTATCTAAACGTAACATTTAACATAAATATAATAGAAAATTTTATCAAATTCAAAAACAAGTTATGCAAATGTTAAAATGGCAATCCTTTTTATTAATCCAAATTATTTTTTTCACAAAAGATAAAGTTTTAATAACCCCTATTTTCAAATAATAAAATTACCCTTTAACACACCTCAAAAAGAAAAAATATTACATAAAATAATATACTAAATAGAATGGAATGATTTGATAACCTAAATAATATGCATTCAAGTTATGATCCAACCACATCTTCTCCAAGGTTAACCTATCATTTTTCTTGATTAATGATGATTTGAATGAGGCTAAGGGTTATTGTTCTGAGTATATTTAAGTTTGAGATGAAGAAAAGACATCTTTAGAATACCCTTCATAAATAAAATATATTATTTGCATTCTCCATTTGAGTCATAAAATATCCTTCTTAAATAATAATCCTAACCAGGATCACCTATCATATTGGGGGAAAGTTTTAAAAATTATCTAATTTCTCTACCTTAACTGAAAAGGAAAGTCAACTTATGGAGATTGTCGTTGGTGGAATGTTAGGCCTTAGGGAGACAGGCCTTAGTGAGATAATAAAAGTGGATTTTCACCATTTGATCAAATATCTTAATGATGTTTGATGAAAGCAACAACTGTCATTTAGTCATAACTAGATAAATAACCTTTAATATAAGTAACTTCTTGTTTAACCTTTTAGTTTGGTTTTATACCCATTATTTCTACAATCTGGTTTTGGCAAACTTTCATAATGTGTGCTTATTCCAATAAGTGTTAGATGTCAGATAGGAACCAAGTATAGAAGATCAATGCCAAACATAGGGCAAACTAGGCTACTTTTTAATGGTTAAATAAGGAGAAACTTATTGTGTGGCAGAACTCAAAAGCCTTAAAGTGGCTTGTACAACACCAAAAGAAGAAATATAAGTTGTTTTTCATTTAGGCTACATTGAGAAAAAGCTTCAAACCATTTAGAACAAAATGGATATCGTGAAACATGATATCTTTGAGGTGAAGGCCCAAGATAGTTTAAGGGCTAAGCTTTTTGTTACTAGTGAAGAAGCCTAGAGTTCTAGGGTATGGCTAAAGGCTTTGAGGAATTCTCTTAGGGAGTTCCAATAATTGTTTGGGGGTGTTTGTAGCTTATTTTAAGATAGTTAAGGACAAGATCTTTCTTGACATTTCTAACTTATACTTTAATTAATCAAAGGGAATGCAGGTGGACTTGAGTGCTACTTTCCATCTAGTCGTGGTGCTTGATTGATAAATGTGTTCCCAACAGAGATATCTAATAGAGGAGTTTAAGCTAAATATCTAAGCCTTCTCTCCTCATCCCCTTTCAGTTATGTAAATAACTCTAGCATTGAGGGGTTTTTTCATGTAATGCTTTTTATTTTATAAATTGATTTTTATTTTTCATTTATGCATTAAATTGCTTAATTTGTATGAATTTAAAGCATGTAGTAAAACATTTCAAGGACTAAAGCCTTTAAGAATTTGTTTTTTGAAATTTATAAAGGCCCAATGCTTATACTCAGAAAAATATTTAGCAAGGAATTCTCTAAATAATTTGTATGCGTTCAACCCTTATAGTAACAATTCCATGTAGGATCTAAAGCCCTTAGAAAATTGTTGAAAATTTGTATGGGTCCAACACCCTTAGAAAAATATGTATCAAATTTTGGCAAAAATCAAACTTTGAATTTCACCTACCTTAGCAATATTTGCCTCATGCATGGAACCAAGATCGTTGAGATGCCTTGAGCATCATATGAAGACTAGTGTTATTGCATCATGAAGATGAAGTCAAATCCATATGAGAGTTAAGAGGTTATTGTCTTTTAGAGATTGCATTAATCCTTGTTGTTGTGGTCTTATCAATCCTATCTTTTGAGAGAGTACAATTGCATAAATGAGCCCATGTTAATCTCTTCCAATGTTAATTATGCAATTACGCTAGGGAAACAAAGTTGATCCCTTCTAAGATAAATCATGTAATCGCGTTAGGAAGACTAAGTCAATCTCATGATGGGTGAATTGTGCAATTACACTGGAGATATTGAGTTTAATCTCTGCCAATATATAAAATTTATTGCTAATATTCATATGTATAGTCATCGATAATATTTAAGTTATGACTTGAGCAACCCTCATCTCTTCCTTCCTTATTTCTTCTTCTTCCTCTATTTCTCTTTAGAAATAACAACAACCATATGCAGACATGACCTGGTTTTTTATTTTTTAAAAGACTTCAACAAACCATTATTTGATGAGTATATAAATCATAGTAAATTATCAGTCGTTGTATAGGTGTTCACCCTCAAGTCAAAGCATTGGCTAAGTGAAGTTAGTTACGATAGAAATGTGGAATGAATGAGAAACATTTAACTTAAAATAAATAAGCTAAAAGAGAACTTTTAATGTGCCAATCCCATGTAACATTAAATTAAAATTACAAAAAAAATCTAATTCTTATTAAAAAAGACATTGTGGTCCCTTTAACGAACTACTATAGACAGAATAATATTTTTTTCTTTCAAGATAACCATAGGAATCAAGAGTGAGAGAAAAAAAAAAAAAAACAAGAAAAAGGATAGCTGGATCCAAGTTGTGGTTACGTTGCTGACATGCGCTGACATAGGAGAGAATTGCTTTCAAGCCAATTCCATCGAAAGGTCGTCGTTGAAGCTTGTAGAAAGTTGTATGTGCCCCCTGAATGCGATAACCTTTCTCATATGCTGGCACGTACATATGTGCTAGGCAACTCCAATATAATTTTACAACCTGATTGGATTTGAAACGCTAGATAATTTAAAAAAAAATAAAACTATGCTAGCAAATTATCTTGTTTCAATTAAATTTTAGTTTTAGTTTACGGAAAGAATATTGAGGGACAATTAAATAAAAATGCTAAATGCATATCACACAACAGGATTATATTTTATTTATACGCAATTATCTTATATACGCTATTCTGCATCACACACACACTCTGTATATATATATATATCCACCGGATTGTTACATAAATATAGGCAAAAGGTTTTAAGAGAATAACTCTAAATTCGCAAACTGAGCATGAGTTCATGACTCTAATCAATAACCAGATAGGGGTTTAGTTGTGATAATTTGAAAGAGTTAATTTTTCTTTGAAACTAATGCGGTTGTGGTTTTCCATTTGCCCTTTTCTTCAAATAAAAAGCACCCGACATTCTCTTCTTGTCATAGATACTTTTATATAATTAGTACATCTTGTTCGATTTTCGTAGCAAAAAGAGGCTACATCAGAAAGACTTTTAACTAATAAACAGTGGATTTGACTAAAGGAGTTTCTTTGGAGATAACCAAGGAAATTATTATTATTTTGTTTTTGTTTTTTTTTTTTTAAAAAGTTATTGTTCTTCAAGGATTGATGGGCTTGCCGTATGTGGCTCCATTGGAGGTAGCAAAGTGCAATCTACACTTTGCAAAGCTCAAATCAATATTATGTCTTCCATGGAATAGGCAGTGATGGCATTTGTTTTATTTTCCTGAGATGGAGAAAAGCAAATAGACCATAACACTGTTATTCCATGGAAGATAATGACTCGTGGTTGACACTTGATCTCTTCAGTCCAGTTTAGATTCAAGCTAGCTGCTGTCTGCAAAATTCTTTGAAAAGGGTTTGTTTTCTGGATCACAAAACATTTACAGAATCGCAATACATGTAGGCCAGCCTCTCATTGTAGAAATGCTATTTATATTTTCTAATCAGCATTTACTAAATTCTTTCATGGTACTAATAATTCATGATATAAAGAACTTATTTCTTGTTAGATACTCCACTAGATTTACCAAAATCTTAGCGCAGTAATTGTTTATTGTTAAATAATTCATGATATAAAGCTTGAAACACCCAAAGGTGGAAGAAAAATCTTTGACGTGCTTGAAAGAAAGAATGATTGTACCGAACATTATATTTCTTCAGCCAAGCAGCCCCTACATCTACAAGCTCTCAAGATGAGGTGGAAATTGTCTATAGTTAATCACTTGCTATGAATTATTAGAAGTAAGTGAATGATAATTTGAAGATGATGAATTTGAATCAATAAACATATATTATTCGTCTGTAAAATGATACTTATCCGTATTATTTGTAGTTTTTTTATAGAGTTCAAAAGCAAATACATTCTTAGAGCTAAACAAAGCCACCTGAAAATCTAGGAAATCTTGTATATTTCTCTTGAAACCCATTCAAAGATTACTTTTAAAATGAAGAAGATGATGCAATTACGGTAACAGTCGAAGCCCAATAATCACGTTCAGTATTCGTAATCCATGTTTTATATATAAATATATAAGCCAACCCATAGGATTCTGCAACCCGGCTCATATATATTCGTAATCCATGAAAAAAAAACTAGCTTAATTTGGATGAAAAAAAATATAATGGAATGAAAGAACATGAAATTTGGCATTATCTAAAAGTACTAGCTTAACAAGAAATTCGAAAGAATTATTATCATGTTCAGAATTTCAAAATTAGGGATAATGGTTAATATTGTTACTGTAACTATAATTATGATTATAATAAAAATAAAAATTTATTACAAAAATAGCTATCAACAATCGTCCACCTTAAAAAAAAAATGGTTATATAGTGTGTATATCTGGCAAAATATAAAGAGATAATGAATTATTGTCTCTAATCAATAAAATATGGATTAAAAATCACCACATAGTATTCTGGTCGTGAGGAACTTTAACTGGTTTTAGAGATCAAGCACAGAGACTAATTGAGTAAAGGGAAGATATTAATACCCCAACTATTTCCTACCTAAGATACACTGCATTGTTTTAATGTCTGATAAAATCTAAGGTTGTATTATGTTCTTCTAAATTTTGTTGGTTTGTCTACAATTTAAGAAAAGTCATTCTCTGTAAGGAGATCCTTATCTTGTCGGGTAAAAACTTAATTGTTCTATGATATAAAGAAATACTTTTTTTTATTATCCAGAATATGTTTTACGTATTAATTCATAATCCCTAATACTAAACAAACCTAAATAAAATTTTTGTTGTTTTTGAAATTTTGGATAATGTTCTCTTAACTTTAATAAACTAGTTATGAAAACCAAAATACATGCTAAAATATTGTTTTTTGGTATATGAAAAACCTAATATCATTTTTTTAGCTTTGGGACTCTTGACCGCATGCACAAAAACATGTTTTATCTTTTTTTTTAATTTTTTGTGTATTTTTAAAAGTTTTGATGAAAACCAGATATTTTAATATTATATTTGTATTTTTATGGTGTATTTATTTGGAATGGGCCAGCATGGCCCAATATAAAAACTGATGGGCTAGCATAAGCCCAACATACAACAAAATGGGCTGCCACTGACCCGACTTGAAAATGAAATGAGCCAACACTGCCCCAAAAAAAAATAGGCCACCGACCCAACATGCAAAATGGGCCAAGGCTGGCCCATTATACCATAATTGGCTGATTACTGTGTTGTGCATTGTAATCAGCTAATTATGTTCATTTTACTGTAGAACAAGCTTATGTTCTGTATGCAAAATGAACATAAGGCATACAAGGTGGAGGCTGGAGAAGGAGAAGAAGGAAGAAGAGAGAGGCGGGGGAACTGATTTGCGGTGGTTGTTATAGAAGCTCATTGTGGTGCTCGTAGTGGCAAAGGTGCCAGCGATGAAATGGCGATGGCTTTAATGGCGGTCCTTCTCTCTTCTCTCCTCTATTTTCCTTCTTTTCTTCTCTATTTCTTCTTCTTTGTTTGGTTTTTTCCCTTTACTCCTTTTTCTATTTCTTTTATTTTGGTCTCTCATTCTCTTTTTCGACCTGTTCTCTTTTTTCTTTTATTCTCACTCCATCCTCGGTCTATTTACCCCCCTATTTTTACAACCAAAAACAGGGAAGACATGGCTAGGGCGGACACTATGCTGCCTCCCTTTCACCGTTCGTCCAACACATAGAAAGTGGGTTGTGTCGGTGTTTTTTTGAAGTCATCTGGGGTAAGGAAGTCGGTGAGAAACAAAGGAGTAAAACAAATTTTCTTCCCCTGTTCTCCACATGTCCAAGGAAAGAAAATGATGGTGTCAGTTAAAACGACATTGTTTCAAGCCTTTTTTTTAAAACAGTGCATGAAACGATATCGTTTTGGTCAAAACATACTATTTTATTTAAATGAAAAGGCGGTAAAAACGTGTCAACTTTTATATTGGTCCTCAATTTGTAATTTTTTCAATCAAGTCCTAAATTGCAATTTTAATTTAAAAATCAATGTAATTGCATCCCTGCCAAAAATCCAACAACGACTCTAAAGTTGGCCGCCTTTTTCATTTTGATCCTTGGTCTTGAAATTATGCAATTTAACCCTCAATTGATCAATAAACTTCGAATTTCTTCAATTGGGCCCCTAACTGGTTTTAATTCCAGCCCCTCTACTTACGTGCCTTTTCTATTTTGGTCTTTGGTTTTAGATTTCTTCAATTAAGTCCCTAATTGGCTATCAAACCTTAATATTTATGCAAGTAAACCCTAATTTGACCAAATAAACTTCCAAAAATGATAATTTGACCCTATAACCTTAATTTCTTCTAATTAAAGCCTAAATTGACTCCAAAATCAATTTTTCTTGCAATCAAACTCTCCATAAATTCAATTAAACCTTCAATAAAATTTAATTGAGTCCATAAACATCTAATTTTGGAATTTTCTTACTCAAATTGAATTTTTTTTGTCAACACGCCTGCTATTAATTAATAAAATATTATCAAATTTTAATCTTTTTATTTTTGAACCTCCTCAACCAATTTTTATCCATTTTATGGGCACGCTGACATCCTTTTTTACCTGTTTATATTTTTTTATAATACTTTTTTTATTTTTTATGTGGGGGGCCAAAAATGGGTTATGACAGTTGCCCCCCTCTTTACAATGCTTACAGAGCAAAGATTTTGCATTGTAAGTATTGTAAAGATAAACAAAACTAGTTTTCTCAAAATTTGATTGACTTAAAACTTCGACAAGACTTAAAGTCCTATGTGTTGTTGGGCTAAATTGAGATCCCTTTCGCGAATCCCTTTAAGAAGAACAAAAATCCATGTGTGGTTATGCTAAACTGAGATTGCTTTTGTCAATCCCCTTAAACCAAAACCAAAATCCTATGTGGTTGGGCTAAACTAAGATCCTTTTTGCCAACCCCCTTTAAGAAGAACAAAAATCCATGTGTGGTTATGCTAAACTGAGATTGCTTTTGCCAATCCCCTTCAACCAAAACCAAAATCCATATATGGTTAGGCTAAACTTAAATCCCTTTCACTGATCCCCTTTAACCAGAACAAAAATCCAGTGTGGTTGGGCTAAATTAAGATTCCTTTTGTCAATCCTCTCTAACCAGAACTAAAATCATGTGTGGTTGGGCTACAGTAAGATCCCTTTTGCTAATTTCCTTTGACCAGAACCAAAATCCAATGTGGCTAGGCTACATTGAGATTTCTTTCACCAATCCCCTCTAGCTAAAACTAAAATCCTATGTTGTTAGGATAGAATGAGATTCCTTTTGTTAATCCCCTCTAGCCAGAACCAAAATCCTATGTGGTTGGGCTAAATTGAGATTCCTTTCACTAATCCTCTTTAATGAGAACCAAAATCTAGTGTGGTTGGGCTAGATTGAGATTCCTTTCACCAATCCCTTCTAACCAAAACCAAAATCCTATATGGTTTGGATAGACTAAAATTTCTTTCGCCAATCCCCTCTATTTTTATGAGTGACCTGCCCACACACTCACGCTTACCCTAGTCTATTTTCATGGGCGACCTACCCAAGTAGAAAAAGTAAAAGTGGTCTTATTGTAATGGGTGACCTACCCAGGTAAATGAATGATCTCATTGAATGGGTGACCTACCTAGATAAAAAAAATAAAGAAGTGGTCAAATTGTAATGAGTGACCTACCCAAAAATAGAAAAAAAAGGAAAGAGTGATCATGTTGTAATGAGTAGCTACCCAAAAATAGAAAAAAGAAAAGAGTGGTCGTGTTGTAATGGGTGACCTACTTAGATAAAAAAACTTGAAGAAGTGGTCGAGTTGTAATGGGTGACCTACTCGAAAATAGAAAAACGAAAGAGTGGTCGTGTTGTAATGGGTAACCTACCCAAGTGGAGGAATGGTCATATTGTAATGAGTGACCTACCCAAATAAAAACATAGAGAAATGGTCGAGTTGTAATGGGTGACCTACCCAAAATGAAAAATGAAAGAATGGTTGTGTTGTAATGGGTGACCTACCCAAGTGGAGGAATGGTCACATTGTAATGGATAACCTACCCAGGTGGAGGAATGGTCACATTGTAATGGGTGACCTACCTAGATAAAAACATGGAGAAGTTGTCGAGTTGTAATGGGTGACTTACCTAAAAATAGAAAAAAAAAGAGTGGTTGTGTTATAAAGGGTGACCTACCCAAGTAGAGGAATAGTCACATTGTAATGGGTGACCTACCCAAGTAGAGGAATAGTCACATTGTAATGGGTGACCTACCTAGATAAAAACTTGGAAAAGTAGTCGAGTTGTAATGAGTGACCTATCCAAAATTAAAGAAATAAAAGAATGGTCATGTTGTAATTGGTGACCTACCCAAGTGGAAGAATGGTTACATTATAATGGGTGACCTGCCAAATAAAAACATGGAGAAGTGGTCAAATTATAATGGGTGACCTACCCAAAAAAAAATGGTGAGGGCTCAAACGCACATTAAAAATGAGGTTGAGTTAGAAAACACACTACCTAAGTGGTAAGGGCTTAAAGGCACACTAAAAAAAGGAGGTAGAGTTAGGAAAAGCACAAACTAAGTGATGAGGGCTCAAAGGTGCACTAAAAAAGAAAGTAGGGTTAAAAAATGCACTACCTAAGTTGTGAGGGCTCAAAGGCGCACTAAAAAAAGAAGGCAAGGTTAGAAAATGCACTACCTAAGTGATGAAGGCTCAAAGGCACACTCAAAAGAAAAGAGGTAAGATTAGAAAATGCATTGCCTAAATGGTGAGGGCTTAAAGGAGCACTCAAAAGGAAGTAAGGGCTCAAAGGCGCACTAACAAAGAAAGAGATGGCACAAAGACACATTCAAAAGGAGATAGGGTTATAAAATGCACTACCTGAAAAGTGATGGTGTGACACCAATCTATCAATGTTGAAAGTATAGGCATTGTGATTAATATGCATGTATACTTACCTGAAAAATATAGGCCTTTATTTCTTCATGATGTCTTTCTTTTTCTTAAAAGTTTAAGTGTTGGTAGTAAACTTCGATGGCTTTTCACCCTTGCTTACTTGAGTCACATGTTATGATCTTGACCTCTAGAAAGGGTTTGATGCCATCACATTTCTTTATTGATGCCATCACATTTCTTTATCTTCCAACTTTTATCTCAAAGGTTGTCAATTTTACCCGATATTTTTCTTTAGAAAAAGAATCATAGAGATAGCCTTACCAGGTGTTTGCCCTTAACTTGATCATGCCCCCCAAGTGTTCACATTAGGCTTTCTTTTGGGATGAGGTTATGTGAAAGAAAGTTTGGGTTACACAGGGAAATGTTTCCATGTAAATTTTTTTTAGAACTTCCAAGTTATTCCAACCACAAAAATTATTTTGACATTGGCTCAAATTGAACTTGTTCTAAAGAATTCAAGCGATTCCTATTGATAAGTCCTTGAAGTGATGAAAGCATTTTGAAGCTTTTGGGTTAAAGATGAAATGATAACTGGTTGGTCACAAAAAGTTGAAATTTCAATTTAGGGATCATTGAGAATCGAATCGGTTAAAAGCATTTATTTTATTTGCTTGAATAATAATTTGATTCGCACGAGAAAGTGCTACCTACCGTCTAGATTGCTTGTCTTTGTTAAGGCTTGATTAGACCTGCATTTAGGATGAATATTTACAATAAATTAAAGATATCTTATGGTATCATATTTGTTATTCTAAAACATGCTTTAGTTAAGGAGTTATTGATACTTTAAGTACAAAATAATGATATAAACCTTCATAAAAATAACTTTTGAGTACTAATCAATATGGATCAAGTCAAATTAATCATCAGTCTTTGTAGTAGTAAGATTATTGAAAAAACCACTCTTGAACTTTGTGAGAAAGATGATGAGTCAATTATTGGTTGAATCTGAACATTACAAAGAAAAAATTGATTCTTCGCCAACACTTTCATTTCCTAATGCCATGACCAAATAAAGAAAAGTCAATTACAATTCTGAAATCTTTAAAACTTTCAAACAGGTAAGGATCAATATAACTTTGTTAGATGCTATTAAACAAATACCTTTCTATGCTAAATTTTTTATAGATCTATACATTGTGAAGAGAAAACTGAATGTGAAAAAAAAAAGCTTTTAAAATTTTAAAAGATCTATACACTGTGAAGAGAAAACTGAATGTGATAAAGAAAGCCTTTTTAGCCAAATAAGTAAATGTCATTCTTCATAACAATAATGCTTTAAAATATAAAGACCCTAGTTATCCAACAATTTTATGCTTTATTGGAGAACATAAAATTGAAAAACCTTTACTTGATTTTGAATCTGGTGTGAATTTACTTTCATATTTAGTTTTTCCAAATCTCAATCTAGGTGAGTTAAAACCAACTTTTGTAACTTTTTTACTTGCTGATAGATCTATAAAAGTGCCTAGAGGAATAGTTAAAGATGTGTAAGTATAAGTCCATAAATTCATTTATCTTGTGCATTTTATGGTCTTGGACACACAACCTATTAAAGCATGTAATTCATTTTCTATTATTTTAGGACATCCATTTCTCACAACTTCTAATGCATTAATTAATTATAGGAATGGCCTAATGAAGCTATCTTTTGGAAACATGACATTGAAGATGAATATTTTCAATATTTGCAAACAACCTAAAGATATTAATGATTTATAGGAATAGATCTTATTGAAGAATTGGTTTATGATCAATTTGAATCTACCATGAGTAAAATTGAGTTTGATGAATTTGAAGAATTGCAAATAATTTATTCTCAAGAAAAAATTAAAGACAAGAAAGACATTGAAAATGTTGATACGAATCATTTGTTAAAATTGATAATAGATTCAACATCTAACATCCTATCAATCAATGATTACTTTCCTAACGAATCCTTACTTTTTCTTAATCTAATGTCTTGGTTTACTAATTTTTTTATTTTCTTACTTTAGGATATTTGCCAACTCATTAGAATACCCAAGATAAAGGAAAGTTCTTGAATAAAGTGAAGAACTTTATTAGGATGACTCTTACTTATTCAAATATTGTCCTAATCAAATATTTCAAAGATGCATTCCTAATAACGAGATAAGTAGTATCATTAAATTTTGTCATTTTGAGCCATGTGGGGGTCATTTCTCATTAAGAAAGACAATTGCAAAAATCTTATATAGTGTATTTTACTGGCTCTCCATGTTCAAGGACTAACATGCATCCTACAAAATTTATGAAAATTGTCAAAAAGTTAATATCGGTAAAAAAGTCTTGCTTTATAATTATCGACTCCATTTATTTTCTAGAAAAATAAGATTAAGATGGAGCGGTCCTTTTATTATGAAACATGTGTATCCATTTGAGGCCTGTGATATCGAGAATCCAAAAAAATGACAATATTTTCAAGTCTTTCTTAAACCCTGATCAAATGGCAGATAACGATACTTCATAACTCTTAAGTCAGTTCTTTTAGTTTCTCATGATAACTGATATCTATGTATATATTTGTTCAATTCCTTGTTCCTTTTCTTTTCTTTGCATCTCTTTTCCACTTTTTATCTAAAAAATAGACACCACTCTAGAAAAATTAAAAAAGTATTTTTCTATTTTGCCTCAAAATATGATTATAAAAATTTACCGAGCTAGGTGTGCAAGATTGAGGTTGTTAATAAAGCATGAAATTCTTGGAGAGATTCGTTGGCTAATTGAAGTAAAGGTCCGATTATCATGTGAATCTTCTAATTTTTTTTATTTCATACATGCCTAGGATAAGAAAAAGTACTTTTGCAAAGAAATGTTGTACAAAATGACTAAAAGTCTGTAACCAATGTGTCAGATGGACTTGTAATGCATAATATCGTTTGTTAGGAATGATATCTATAAACCATGAAGATAAAATACAATTCATTAAGGATGACCTGAGTAAGGAGTATTTAGATAATCTTCTATTGACTCTTGAGACACATCCAAGTGGAAATATGTATTGCATAACTCTTAATTTATAGCCCCATTTTTATAAACAACATAATTGACTTAGTCTTGAGAATCTGACTAAAAAAACCCTGTTTGTCAGTTTTTAAGAAAACTAGATGGGCAGCTTATCCTCGACCCACAGATAATGTTTAATCTGTTCTTGGACATAAAACTAAAGGAAGATGTGAGCCACAATCACAATTACAATTTAAGCCTTAGTTTGTAAGAACTTGTATCTTTTGGTTTTGTTAATAACATATTATTTTGTTTTGTTATTTCTTATATTTGTTTGTGTGTTTTAGGTTTATTAATATTCATTGTTTTAGGTGTTATCTTTTATACTCTATCTTTCTACCTTAGAACATTGAGCACAATGTCTCATTTTGCTTAAGAGGAAAGGGTAGTAGTTGATATGAAAAAAAAAACTAACGGTGTTTTCTATTTCATAAATCATTTGCAAAACTATTGCTATTAGGATGATAGAGTAAAAGAGTTCTTTTGTTAAAGTAACTCTTGAGATGCATCTTAATAAACATTCTTAGCAAGGTCTATCAGAATACTTCTTGAAATATTCTGGTTTATAAACTCTCACATTGTTATCACTTAATTCTACTCATATACTCATTTAACAAGTATTCTTAAACTTCATTTTCACACACACACACACTTTAACATATGATTATGGGTTGCAAATTAGATTACTACATTATTTATATTTTTTTGTTAAAGGTAACAACTAAGAGAAAGGAATATTATATAATTTGCAAAAAAAAAAAATGATGATAATAAAAACATAGATAAATTTAGTTTCGTAGCCTTTTTAACCTAAACAATTAAGCCCGAAGGAGTGTTTGAACACCTAATACCCTAAAGTCAACTTACTTGAGAATTATTGGCTCAAGGCTTGTTACTTGGGTTGAGGATAAAAGCTTAAGAGAATGAAACATTACACTATCTATGTATTAGTATCTACAACTTGAGTTACTAAGCTCATAGGGATGTCTCAACACCTAATGCCCTAACATCAACTGGTTTGGAAGTCATTTGTTGGAAGCTCATTATATGAGTTAAAGATGTATTGTGTATTAAGTTATATGTACATATATTGAAAAAAGAAAAAAGAAAAAGAAGAAGAAGAAAGAGATAATAATCCCAACTCAAAGAAGTTAACCTTAAACGTTATAACAAAAATTTTGTTTTCTTCCAAGTAAAGCCCCATAACTATGTTTTGATATATTGATCACAAAATAAAGGTTTATTAATATCTTGTTTAAGAAATATGAAGCAGATATATAAATTTAATAAGAGTTTGTTTACTTGGATAGATTAATGGAAGTTGAATGATGAATGCCTTGCTTTATGAAACTTGCAAATTGTTTTATTAATTTTAACGTTTTGATTACTAAGGACTAGTAAAAAACTGGTTAGGGGGTATGATTAATACTTAAAAATATATTTTATCAAGGTTTTATAATATCATTTTGCACTTGAAGTATCAATAACTCTTTAACTAAAGTATGTTTTATAATAACAAATTTGATATTATAAGATGCCTTTAATTTGTGGTAAGTGTTCATTTTAAATACAAGCATATCACATAAATCAAAGGATTGATTGATAAGTTCAACTTCAAAAATTAAGAAGATAAAGAGAGGGCTAAGCTTATAAAAGAGATACTAGTTCAGTCCAAGTTGGAACACTATTCTGTCATTAGGTTATATCTAGAGCTATAGAACTTGGATTTGGGTCTACTCTAAATGAAAGATTCAAAAAGGTGGTTTTCAAGCTCAAATTGTAACAACAATGGAGAAGTCGAAACTTGTCTTAGAGCCCAAAGATTGTTTAGTGTTCAATCCATATCTCGAGTTCTAGAAGTCCAAATGACCTTCTTTTTTTTGTTGGAAAGCCGAGACAATTTTCTAGAACTTTCATAAGGATAGTTTATTCAAATTCTGATGTTAGCAATGATGTTTTGTTCAGACAAGAAGATAAGGATTGTCATCAAGTCAAGATGTGGCCACCTACTCAACAATTAGTCAACAAATCAATAGTTCTATATTTTGGCATATAAAAGGAGGTATTTGTCATTCATTTAGGTATCTTGGTTTTTAGATTAAGATCATGTTCTTGCTTTTTTTCTTTATATTTTTATAATGCTTAAGTTTTGCTTTCATTAATCTCTTGTTTATGCTTTTCATTTTCTTTACTATATTTATATAATCATATTCTTCTCTTATTTATTTATATTTCTTTTCATCATTATGTTTAACTAAGTTTATTATGTCATGGTGAAAATGTTACACTAATGGTGTAAGAATAAGTATAGTATAAACTCAATATGAACTTTAATGTTTGATACTAACACGTTTTGCATTTATTATCTTATTCACTTTTAATACTTTACTTGTTAAATAGCTATTCTAGATTTGTGTTATATAACACTCGATACAACAAATACTTGGCTGTGAAAGGAATTTAATTTGTTGTTAACATAAGTTATAATCATGAACACTTGATAATATTTACAAGTATTAGCATTATTCAAATAAGATACCAAATGTAATCATGTTAACAATTTATAATTTGATTAGAACCTCCTTTATATGTAGTTTCCAGCTAAGTAATAAAAAGAGTTCAGACTATACTTGTTTGAAATATAATTAGTGGATCTTCTAACCTTGACATTTGAGCTGAAGTTTTTACACAAGAAAGCTGAGACAATTGCCTACAACTTTCATGTTTTCACTTGGCTCCAATTTTGACGTTATCAATGACGTTTTGGGCAGACAAGAGAAGATAAGGATTGTCACCAAGTCAAAAGTTGGCCACCCACTTATCAATTAGTCATCAAATCAATAGTTCCCAATTTTGGCCTATAAAAGGAGGCATTTGCCATGCATTTAGGCATCTTGGTTTACAGATCAAGATCATGCTCTTCCTTTCTCTCTTTGTATTTTTTGTAATATTTATGCTTTGCTTTCATTAATATTAAGTTTATGCCTTTCATTTCATTTCTTTTACTTAGTTAACTTTTATGTTCTTATTTTGTTTATCTATTTTTCTTTCTTTCATTATGTCTAGCTAAGTTAATTATGTCAAGGTGAAAAGGTTACACTAATGGTGTAAGAATAAGTATAGTGTAAACTTAATATGGACTTTAATGTTTGATACTAACGTGTTTTATATTTGTTATCTTGTTCAATCTTTAATACTTTGCTTGTTAAATGATTAAGCTTGGTTTATGTTGTATAACACTTGGTACAACAAATGCTTGGCACTTTCATAGCCCATAATGTATGGTATAACCGACACCTGAGCTATGAAAGGAACTTGATTTGTTGTTAACATAAGTTATAATCATGAATGCTTGACGAGATTTACAAGTATTAGCATTAATCGAATAAGATGACTAATGTAATCATGTTAACAATCTATAATCTGATTGGAACCTCCTTTATGTGTGGTTTCCAATTGAATAATAAGAGTTTATACTATACTTGTTTGACATACCATTAGTGGATCCTCTAACCTTGACATTTGTTATTATCATTGTTTAATTGTTACATTAATATTTCATCTCAAAGTTCTCATCATCATCATCATCTTCTTCTTCTCTTTCTTTATTATTATTATTATTATTATTATTATTATTATTATTATTATTATTACTATTGTTGTTGTTGTTATTGTTGTTTTATTATTGTTGTTTATAATTTGTACAATTAACCTCACTGTGGTTCGACCCCGGTCTTGCCGGGTTATTTATTACTTCGACACTCCTGCACTTGGGAGAAAACATCAACCTTTTACTCGTGTCAAGTTTTTGGCGCCGTTGCCGGGGAGGTAAGTTCTTGTATAAATTATAGTAGTTATTTTATTTTCTCTTTTTAGGTTTCTTGTATATAACTTTGTTTCTTTTCTTTTGTTTCTTTTTATTTTGTTTTCTTCCTCCTTCTTTTGCTTTCTTCCTCTTTTTTATTCTATTCCTACACGTGTATGAGAGTGTGGTCACGTACATCAAGTGGTAGACTTTGTTGGATATCCTCATTAGTTTCAAAAAATATGGCCGAAGAAGATAATCAATCACTTCATAATGAAAATAATGAGAATAATCGTGCTAGAACACTTAGAGACCACATGAATCCCATAAGAACAAGTGCACCATCATGCATAGTTTTTCCTCCCGATGCATATGAAAATTGCAAAGAAAAGACAATAATACCTTAGGGTAAGGAAGGGGTTGAATATGAAAATTGCAAAGAAAAGACTGATTCTCTGTCAGCACTTCCATTTCCTCAAGCCATGACTAAACAAAGGAAAGTCAATCACAACTTTGAAATCTTTGAAACTTTCAAACAGGTAAGAATCAATATACCTTTGTTGGATGCTATCAAACAGGTTCCTTCCTATGCTAAATTTTTAAAAGATCTATGCACTGTGAAGAGGAAACTGAATGTGAAAAAGAAAGCCTTTCTAGCGGAACAAGTAGGTGCCATTCTGCAGAACAATAATGCTTTGAAATATAAAGACCCTGGTTGTCCTACAATTTCTTGCTTTATTGGAGAGCATAAAATTGAAAGAGCCTTACTTGATCTTGGTGCTAGTGTGAATTTACTTCTATATTTAGTTTTTCAGAATCTCAATCTAGGTGAGTTAAAACCAACTTCTATATCTCTTTTACTTGTAGATAGATCTATAAAAGTGCCTAGAGGAATAATTGAAGATGTGTTAGTACAAGTCGATAAATTCATTTATCCTGTGGATTTTATTGTCTTAGATATAGAACCTGTTGAAGCATGTAATTCATTTCTTATTATTTTAGGACGTCCATTTCTTGCAACTTCTAATGCATTGATTAATTATAGGAATGAACTGATGAAGCTATCATTTGGAAACATGACATTGGAGATGAATATTTTCAACATTTGCAAGCAACCTGGAGATGATAATGATTTACAAGAAGTAGATCATATTGATGAATTAGTTTATGAACTTGAATCTACTTTAAGTAAAAATGAATTGGATGAATCTGAAGATTTGCAAATGATTTATTCTAAGGAAGAAATCACGGATGAAATAAGCACTGAAAATGTTGATGCGAATCTTTTGTCAACAGTGACAACAGATTCGACATCTGATATCACACCAATCAATGATTACTTTCCTAACGAATCCTTACTTTCTCTTAATCCAATGCCTTGGTATGATAAAAATATTAATTTTCTTGCCTTAGAAGATTTGCCAGCTGATTGGAGTACTCAAGACAAAGAAAAGTTTTTGAACGAAGTGAAGAATTTTTATTGTGATGACCCTAACTTATTCAAATATTGTCCTGATGAAATATTTCAAAGATTCATTCCCGACAATGAGGTAAGTAGTGTTATTAAACTTTATCATTCTGAAGCATGTGGAAGCTATTTCTCGTCAAAAAAGACAGCTGCAAAAATCTTTCAAAATGGATTTTATTGGCCCACCATGTTCAAGGATACGCATGCATTCTGCAAAACTTGTGAAAATTATCAAAAGATTGATACTGGTCAAAAAGTTTTGTTTTATAATTCTCAACAATATGCATTCCCTAAAGAGCTAAGACCAAGATGGAGCAATCCTTATAGGGCCTGTGACATTGAGAATTCAATGAATGACAATGATTTTAAGGAAAATGGACTTCGTTTAAAAACTCACTTTGATAATTTTTCCAGTGAAAATGAATCAGCTGGTTTGAATGATCTTGTAGATAAAGGTTGATTATTTTTTTTTCTCACATTGTTTTTGTGTTTCTTTTTTAGTGATGTTTGCTAGTTTCTCTCACCCCGGTCAAATGATGGATAACGGTACTCCGTGACTTAAGTTGGTTCTTTCAGTTTCCCATAATTACTGATATCTGTGTATATATTTGTGCAATTCTTTGAATCTCTCTTCCAATTCTCATTTTAAAATGGACACTAATCTTGAAAAATTGAAAAAGTATTTTCCTGCTCTGCCTCAGAATGCGATTACAAAAATTTACCATGCTAGATGTGCAAGATTGAGATTGTTAATGAATCATGGAATTCCTAAAGATATTCGCTGGTTGATTAAAGTAAAGGTCCGATTATCAGGTGAGTCCTCTAACTCCTTCATTTCACACATGCCTGGAACAGGTGACACGACTAAAAGGTTGATGTCTTCTCCCAAGTGCAGGAGTGTCGAAGTAATAAATAACCCGGCAAGACCGGGGTCGAACCACAGGGAGGTTAATTGTACAAATTATAAACAACAATTATAAAACAACAACAATAACAACAACAACAACAACAACAACAACAACAACAACAATAATAATAATAATAATAATAATAGTGGTAGTAGTACTAATAATAATAATAATAATAATAATAATAATAATAATAATAATAATAAAGAAAGAGAAGAAGATGATGATGATGAGAACTTGGAGATGGAAAATTAATGTAAGGATTAAACAATAATAATAACAAATGTCAAGGTTAGAGGTTCCACTAATGGTATATCAAACAAGTATAGTATAAACTCTTATTATTGAATTGGAAACCACACATAAAGGAGGTTCCAATCAGATTATATATTGTTAACATGATTACATTAGTCATCTTATTCAATTAATGCTAATACTTGTAAATCTCGTCAAGCATTCATGATTATAACTTATGTTAACAACAAATCAAGTTCCTTTCATAGCTCAGGTGTCGGTTATACCATACATTATGGGCTATGAAAGTGCCAAGCATTTGTTGTACCAAGTGTTATACAACATAAATCAAGATTAGTCATTTAACAAGCAAAGTATTAAAGAGTGAACAAGATAACAAATATAAAACATGTTAGTATCAAACATTAAAGTCCATATTAAGTTTACATTATACTTATTCTCACACCATTAGTGTAACCTTTTCACCTTGACATAATTAACTTAGCTAGACATAATGAAAGAAAGCAAAATAGATAAACAAAATAAGAACATAAAAGCTAACTAAGTAAAGGAAAGGAAATGAAAGGCATAAACTTGATATTAATGAAAGGAAAGCATAAATATTACAAAGAATACAAAGAGAGAATGGAAGAGCATGATCTTGATCTGAACACCAAGATGCCTAAATGCATGGCAAATGCCTCCTTTTATAGGCCAAAATTGGGAACTATTGATTTGATGACTAATTGATAAGTGGGTGGCCAACTTTTGACTTGGTGACAATCCTTATCTTCTCTTGTCTGCCCAAAACGTCATTGATAACGTCAAAACTGGAGCCAGGTGCAAACATGAAAGTTGTAGGCAATTGTCTCAGCTTTCTTGTGTAAAACATTCAGCTCATTTGCACTTCTAAAACTCCAGATATGGCCAAAATACCGAACAGTGCTCGGGCTGGAAGATAGATTCGGGCTTCTTTGTTGTTGCTATAATTTGGACTTGATAATGGCCTTTTTAGATCTTGGGCTCCATATGAAAGTTGTAGGCCTATGTCTTACCTTTCCATCCATATAAATTGGACCTAAATCTGAGATATATAGCTCTAGATATGACCCAATTACCGAACAGTGTTCCAGTTTGGATTGCACCAACATCTCTTTTCTAAGTTTGGCCATCTATTTATCCTTGCAATTGAAGTTCTTCAAATCATCAATCAATCCTTTTATTTATGTGATAGGCCTGCATTAAAAATAGACATTTACCAAAAATTATAGGTATCTTATAGTATTAGATACATTATTATAAAACATATTTTAGTTAAGGAGTTATTGATACTTCAAGTGCAAAATGATGATATAAAACCATGATAAAAATGCACTTTTAAGTACTAATCACACCCCCCAACCAGCTTATTACTAGTCCCTAGTAATCAAAGCGTTAAAATAGAAAACAAATTTGCAAATTTCACAAAGCAAGGTATTCATCATTTAACTTCCTTTAATCCATCCAGATAAACAAACTCTCATTAAATTTATATATCTGCTCAATACCTCTTAACAAGATATTAATAAACCTTTCTTTTGTGTGGTTAATGTATCAACACATAATTATGGGGCTTTTCTTGGAAGAAAACAAAATTTTTGTTCTAATGTTTAAGGTTAACTTCCTTGGGTTGGGATTATTATTTTTGTCTTTTTTTTCTTTTCTTTTTTTTTTTTTGCTTTTTTTTTTCAACTCTATATACATATAATTTAAAAACATCATGCATCTTTAACCCATGTAACGAGCTTTCAGCTAATGACTCCCAAACCAGTTGGTCTTAGGGCATTAGGTGTTAAGACACCCCTACGAGCTTAGTAACTCGGGTCGCAGATACTGATATGTAGATAGTGCAATGTTTGATTCCCTTAAGCTTTTCTCCTCAACCCATGTAACAAGTGTTGGGCCAATAGCTCCCAAGTCAGTTGACTTTAGGGTATTAGGTGTTAAAACACCCCTTCGGGCTTAATTGCTTAGGTTAGGGAGGCTACGGAACCAAAGTTATCTACATTTTTATTATCATCATTTTTTTTCTTTTTTTTTCTTTTTTTTTTATTTTTTTCATGTTTTTTTTCTTAATTATATACAATCCCTTTCCCTTAGTTGTTACCTTTAACAAAAGAACATAAATAATGTAATAATCCAATATGCAACCCACAATCATATGTTAAAGTGTGTATGTGTAAATTAAGGTTTAAGAATACATGTTGAATAAGTATATGAGCAGAATTAAGTGGTAACAATACGAGAGTTTGTAAACCTGAATATTTCAGGAAGTATTATAATAGACCTTGTTAAGAATGGTTACTAAGATGCGTCTCAAGAGTCACTTTAACAAAAGAACTCCTTTACTCTGCCATCCTAGTAACAACAATTATGCACATGCTTTATGAAATGAAAAACAATTTTTTTTTTTATCACTACTACCCTCTCCCCCCAACCAAAACGAGACATTGTCCTCAATGTTCTAAGGTAGAGAGATAGAATATAGAAGATATCACCTGAAATAACGAACACTGACAAAACCTGAAACACACTGAAACAAAATAAGAAATAACAAAACACAATAATAAAACCAAAATACACAAAAATTCACAAATGAAGGCTCAAATCCAATCTAAGCTTTTTACGGCTTCCCGTAGATGACCAATTTATGCGACTCATGGAAGGATCAATCACAGGAATGAAAGATTGTAGTTGGTCAATCAATTGTTCAGCAGTAGTAGCAGAGATTATGATTTGTCGTGCAGAAGATGTTAGAAATTCCTGTTCCACAGCATGATCAAGAAAAGACAACAACTTATCATAATAACCATTAACATTTAACAAGCCAATGGGTTTATGGTGAATGTGCAATTGAGCCCAAGAGGAAATATGAAAGATCTCTTCTAATGTGCCTAGACCACCTGGTAAAGCAATGAAAGCATCAGCATGGTTAAACATTGCATTCATTCGAGCTGACATTGTGGAGACCTGAAGTTCCTCTCCAATTGTTTTTCCAATGATGTCCCCTTGTGCCAAAGCTTCAGGGACGACCCCCAAAACTTGACTACCTCCTAAAAATGCAGCTATTGACACACCTCCCATTAACCCAAGACTGCCTCCCCCATACACTAAATGAATCTTTCTCTCAGCTAGCACCTGACCAAGATGGTTTGCTGATTCTAAAAACTCCTTTTCTTTTCCAAGACTAGATCCACCAAAAACACAAATATTTCTTATTTGATGACTTGAGGAACTTGCCATTTCTACACACTTCTGTATTTGTTGAATGTATAGGTTGAGTAGAAATGAAAGGAAGGAAAAGAGGGTTTTATAGATGAGAAAGTAGAAAGACAATCATAACATCTATATGTAGGCCAGCTAGAGTCTCACATACTCTCTCTCTCTTTTTATTTATTTATTTATTTACTTAAAAAAAAAAACATGTGTATGTACAGGTAGTTGTGATTGTGGCTCACATCTTCCCTTGGTTTTACGTCCAAGAACGGCTTAAACGCCCTCTATGGGTCGGGGATAGGCTTCCCATCCAGTTTTCTTAAAAACTGGCAAACAGGGTCTTTTTTAGTCAGATTCCCAAGACTAAGTCGATCATGTTCTTTATGAAATAGTGGCCATAAATCATGAATTGCACGATACACATCTCCACTAGGATGCGTCTCAAGAGTCAATAGAAGATTATCTAAAGACTCCTTACTCAAGCCATCCTTAATGAATTGTATTTTATCTTTACGGTTTATAGATACCATTCCTAAAGAACGACATTGTGTATTACAAGTCCATCTAGCACATCGATGACAGACATCCAGTCGTTTTGCACGACGCTTCTTTGCAAAAGTGCTTTTACCTGTTCCATGCATGTGTGAAATGAAGTTAGAGGACTCACCTGATAATCGGACCTTTGCTTCAATCAATCAGCGAATATGTTCAGGAATTCCATGATTCATTAACAATCTCAATCTTGCACATCTAGCATGATAAAGTTTTGTAATCGCATTCTGAGGCAGAGCGGGAAAATACTTTTTCAATTTTTCAAGATTAGTGTCCATTTTCAAATGAGAATTGGAAGAGAGATTCAAAGAATTGCACAAATATATACACAAATATCAGTAATTATGGGAAACTGAAAAAAAACCGACTTAAGTCACGGAGTACCGTTATCCGCCATTTGACCGGGGTGAGAGAAACTAGCAAAAATCACTCAAAAAGAAACACAAAAACAATGTGAGAACAACAAAATAATCAACATTTATCTACAAGATCATTCAAACCAGTTGATTCATTTTCACTAGGAAAATTATCAAAGTAAGCTTTCAAACGATGTCTATTTTCCTTAAAATCATTGTCATTCATTGAATTCTCAATATCACAGACCCCATAAGGATTGGTCCATCTTAATCTTAGCTCTTTAGGGAATGCATAGAGTTGAGAATCATAAAACAAAACTTTTTGACCAGTGTCAATTTTTTGACAATTTTCACAAGTTTTGCAGAATGCATGTGTGTCCTTGAACATAGTGGGCCAATAAAATCCATTTTGAAAGATTTTTGCAGCAGTCTTTTTTGACGAGAAATAACTTCCACATGATTCAAAATGACAAAGTTTAATGACACTACTTACCTCATTGTCAGGAATGAATCTTTGAAATATTTGATCAGGACAATATTTGAATAAGTTAGGGTCATCACAATAAAAGCTCTTCACTTCGTTCAAAAACTTTTCTTTGTCATGGGTACTCCAATCAGCTGGCAAATCTCCTAAAGTAAGAAAATTGATATTTTTATCATACCAAGGCATTGGACTAAGAGAAAGTAAGGATTCGTTAGGAAAGTAATCATCGATTGGTGTGATGCTAGATGTCGAATCTGTTGTCACTGTTGACAAAAGATTCGCATCAACATTTTCGGTGCTTGTTTCATCCGTGATGTTTTCCTCAGAATAAATCATTTGCAAATCTTCAGTTTCATCCAATTCATTTTTACTTAAAGTAGATTCAAGTTGATCATAAACTAATTCCTCAATATGATCTACTTCTTGTAAATCATTATCATCTCCAGGTTGCTTGCAAATGTTGAAAATATTCATCTCTAATGTCATGTTTCCAAATGATAGCTTCATCAGTCCATTCCTACAATTAATCAATGCATTAGAAGTTGCAAGAAATGGACGTCCTAAAATAACAGGAAATGAATTACATGCTTCAACAGGTTCTGTGTCCAAGACAATAAAATCCACAGGATAAATGAATTTATCGACTTGTACTAACACATCTTCAATTATTGCTCTAGGCACTTTTACAGATCTATCGGCAAGTAAAAGAGATATAGAAGTTGGTTTTAACTCACCTAGATTGAGACTCTGAAAAACTGAATATGGAAGTAGATTCACACTAGCACCAAGATCAAGTAAGGCTCTTTCAATTTTATGCTCTCCAATAAAGCAAGAAATTGTAGGACAACCAGGGTCTTTATATTTCAAAGCATTATTGTTTTGAAGAATAGCACTTACTTGTTCGGCTAGAAAGGCTTTCTTTTTCACATTCAGTTTCCTCTTCACAGTGCATAGATCTTTCAAAAATTTAGCATAGGAAGGAACCTGTTTAATAGCATCCAGCAAAGGTATATTGATCCTTACCTGTTTGAAAATTTTATAAATTTCAGAATTGTGATTGACTTTCCTTTATTTGGTCATGGCTTGAGGAAATGGAAGTGCTGGCGGTGAGTCAGTCGTTTCTTTGCAATTTTCAGATTCATCCCCTTCCTTACCCTTAGAGATTGACTCATCATCTTTCTCATAAGGTTCAAGAGAGGGTTTTTCAATAACCTTACCATTGCGCAGAGTAGTGACTGATTTGACTTGATCCATGTGTTGGCTTCCTAAACTACTTGCATTTGCATTGTATTGCCCTTTGGGATTTTGTTGTGTTTGAGATGGAAACTTACCTTTCTCTTGGAAACTAAGAGCAGATGTTAATTTAGCAAGAGTATCTTTAAAATCTGTCATGTTTTGAACAAGTTGAGTATTAATTGTCTCTTGCTTTTCAATGAATGCATGCAATGTTTCCTCAAGATTTCTTCTAGAAGGTGGAGCATAAGAAGGTGCATATCCATGAGAATTTTGGAAATTATGGTGTGCTTGAAACGGTGGTTGTGAAGTTTGTGCATTGTTGTTCTCACTCTTCCAACTGAAATTTAGGTGATTCCTCCAACCAGGGTTGTATGTTTGGGAGTATGGGTTGTGGTTGGGCCTTTGGAAACTGTTTAAAGCATGAGCTTGTTCATGGAGACATTCTTTAAAAGAAGGCAAGGTTGGACAATCGTTGGTTGAGTGTTCATTTGTTTCACAGATTTGACACACAATGTTTTCAACAGATTTTAATTGACCACTCTTTTTCAATTCTAGTGCCTCGACTTTTCTAGCTAAAGATGCAAATTTGGCTTGAAGGTCATGATCTTTCCTAAGGTTGTACATACCTCCACTAGATGTATGAGGTTGAGTTTTACTCGGTGCCTCATATGTACCTGCAGTGTCCCAATTTTGAGCATTTTCAGCTAACAAGTCTAAGTACTCCATTGCTTCATCAGGGTCTTTATCTTCAAAAGTTCCATTGCACATCAATTCAACCATTTGCCTATCTTTAGGTGTTAACCCTTCATAGAAATGTGAAACCAATCTCCATGTTTCAAAACCATGATGAGGGCAAGTACTAAGCAAGTCTCGATACCTATCCCAATATTTATAAAATGTTTCTCCTGGTTTTTGAGTGAAAGTGGTGATTTGTCTTTTGAAAGAGTTTGTTCTATGAGATGGGAAAAACTTCTTTAAAAATTGTTGTTGCATTTCATCCCAAGCACGAATGGATCCTGGTCTCAAATTTTGTAGCCATGTTTTAGCTTTATCTTTTAATGAAAAAGGGAAAAGCTTTAATCTGATGGTGTTCATGCTACAATTTAAATTATTATATGTGTTGCAGACCTCTTCAAATTCCCTTAAATGCAAGTATGGATTTTCCAATTCTAAACCATGAAAAGAAGGTAAAAGTTGAATAATACCTGGTTTAAAATTAAAATGAGATGCATTAGGAGGAAAAACTATGCATGATGGTGCACTTGTTCTTGTGGGATTCATATGATCTCTAAGTGTTCTAGCACGGTTATTCTCATTATTTTCATTTTGAAGTGATTGATTATCTTCTTCGGCCATATTTTCTAAAAATAATGAGGATACCCTACAAAGTCTACCACTTGATGTACGTGACCACACTCTCATGCACGTGTAGGAATAAAATAAAAAAAAGAAGAAGAAAGCAAAAGAAGGAGGAAGAAAACAAAATAAAAAGAAACAAAAGAAAAGAAACAAAGTTATATACAAGAAAGGTGAAAAGAGAAAATAAAATAAATACTATAATTTATAAAAGAACTTACCTCCCCGGCAACGGCGCCAAAAACTTGACACGACTAAAAGGTTGATGTCTTCTCCCAAGTGCAGGAGTGTCGAAGTAATAAATAACCCGGCAAGACCGGGGTCGAACCACAGGGAGGTTAATTGTACAAATTATAAACAACAATTATAAAACAACAACAATAACAACAACAACAACAACAACAATAATAATAATAATAATAATAATAGTGGTAGTAGTACTAATAATAATAATAATAATAATAATAATAATAATAAAGAAAGAGAAGAAGAAGAAGAAGATGATGATGATGAGAACTTAGAGATGGAAAATTAATGTAAGGATTAAACAATAATAATAACAAATGTCAAGGTTAGAGGTTCCACTAATGGTATATCAAACAAGTATAGTATAAACTCTTATTATTGAATTGGAAACCACACATAAAGGAGGTTCCAATCAGATTATATATTGTTAACATGATTACATTAGTCATCTTATTCAATTAATGCTAATACTTGTAAATCTCGTCAAGCATTCATGATTATAACTTATGTTAACAACAAATCAAGTTCCTTTCATAGCTCAGGTGTCGGTTATACCATACATTATGGGCTATGAAAGTGCCAAGCATTTGTTGTACCAAGTGTTATACAACATAAATCAAGATTAGTCATTTAACAATCAAAGTATTAAAGAGTGAACAAGATAACAAATATAAAACATGTTAGTATCAAACATTAAAGTCCATATTAAGTTTACATTATACTTATTCTCACACCATTAGTGTAACCTTTTCACCTTGACATAATTAACTTAGCTAGACATAATGAAAGAAAGCAAAATAGATAAACAAAATAAGAACATAAAAGTTAACTAAGTAAAGGAAAGGAAATGAAAGGCATAAACTTGATATTAATGAAAGGAAAGCATAAATATTACAAAGAATACAAAGAGAGAAAGGAAGAGCATGATCTTGATCTGAACACCAAGATACCTAAATGCATGGCAAATGCCTCCTTTTATAGGCCAAAATTGGGAACTATTGATTTGATGACTAATTGATAAGTGGGTGGCCAACTTTTAACTTGGTGACAATCCTTATCTTCTCTTGTCTGCCCAAAACGTCATTGATAACGTCAAAACTGGAGCCAGGTGCAAACATGAAAGTTGTAGGCAATTGTCTCAGCTTTCTTGTGTAAAAAATTCAGCTCATTTGGACTTCTAGAACTCCAGATATGGCCAAAATACCGAACAGTGCTCGGGCTGGAAGACAGATTCGGGCTTCTTTGTTGTTGCTATAATTTGGACTTGATAATGGCCTTTTTAGATCTTGGGCTCCATATGAAAGTTGTAGGCCTATGTCTTACCTTTCCATCCATATAAATTGGACCTAAATCTGAGATATATAGCTCTAGATATGACCCAATTACCGAACAGTGTTCCAGTTTGGATTGCACCAACATCTCTTTTCTAAGTTTGGCCATCTATTTATCCTTGCAATTGAAGTTCTTCAAATCATCAATCAATCCTTTTATTTATGTGATAGGCCTGCATTAAAAATAGACATTTACCACAAATTATAGGTATCTTATATTATTAGATACATTATTATAAAACATATTTTAGTTAAGGAGTTATTGATACTTCAAGTGCAAAATGATGATATAAAACCATGATAAAAATGCACTTTTAAGTACTAATCAACAGGTAAAAGCACTTTTGCAAAGAAGCGTCGTGCAAAACGACTGAAAGTCTGTCATCGATGTGCTAGATGGACTTGTAATACACAATGTCGTTCTTTAGGAATGGTATCTATAAACCGTGAAGATAAAATACAATTTATTAAGGATGGCCTGAGTAAGGAATCTTTAGATAATCTTCTATTGACTCTTGAGACGCATCCTAGTGGAGATGTGCATTGCGCAATTCATTATTTATGGCCATTATTTCATAAAGAACATGATCGACTTAGTCTTGGGAATTTGACTAAAAAAGACCCTGTTTGCCAGTTTTTAAGAAAACTGGATGGGAAGCCTATCCCCGACCCATAAAGGGCGTTTAAGCCGTTCTTGGACGTAAAACCAAGGGAAGATGTGAGCCACAATCACAACTATTTGTACATACACATGCTTTTTTCAAAAGTAAATAAATAAATAAATAAAAAGAGAGAGAGAGTGTGTGAGACTCCAGCTGGCCTACATATAGGTGTTATGATTGCCTTTCTAATTTCTCATCTATAAAACCCTCTTTTCCTTCCTTTCATTTCTACTCAATCCATACATTCAACAAATACAGAAGTGTGTAGAAATGACAAGTTCCTTAAGTCATCAAATAAGAAATATTTGTGTTTTCGATGGATCTAGTCCTGGGAAAGAAAAGGAGTTTTTAGAATCAGCAAATCATCTTGGTCAGGTGCTAGCTGAGAGAAAGATTCATTTAATGTATGGGGGAGGCAGTCTTGGGTTAATGGGAGGTGTGTCAATAGCTGCATTTTTAGGAGGTAGTCCGACATTGCATATTAGGAGTCGTCCCTGAAGCTTTGGCACAAGGGGACATCATTGGAAAAACAATTGGAGAGGAACTTCAGGTCTCCACAATGTCGGCTTGAATGAATGCAATGTTTAACCATGCTGATACTTTCATTGTTTTACCAGGTGGTCTAGGCACATTAGAAGAGATCTTTCATATTTCCTCTTGGGCTCAATTGCACATTCACCATAAACCCATAGGTTTGTTAAATGTTAATGGTTATTATGATAAGTTGTTGTCTTTTCTTGATCATGCTGTGGAACAAGAATTTCTAACATCTTTTGCACGACAAATCATAATCTCTGCTACTACTGCTGAGCAATTAATTGACCAACTACAATCTTTCATTCCTGTGATTGATCCTTCCATGAGTCGCATAAATTGGTCATCTACGGGAAGCCGTAAAAAGCTTAGATTGGATTTGAGTCTTCATTTGTGAATTTTTGTGTCTTTTGGATTTATTATTGTGTTTTGTTATTTCTTATTTTTGTTTTAGTGTGTTTCAGGTTTTGTCAGTGTTCGTTATTTCAGGTGATATCTTCTATACTCTATCTTTCTACCTTAGAACATTGAGGACAATGTCTCGTTTTGGTTGGGGGGAGAGGGTAGTAGTTGATAAAAAAAAAATTGTTTTTCATTTCATAAAGCATGTGCATAATTGTTGTTACTAGGATGGTAGAGTAAAGGAGTTCTTTTGTTAAAGTGACTCTTGAGACGCATCTTAATAACCATTCTTAACAAGGTCTATTATAATACTTCCTGTAATATTCAGGTTTACAAACTCTCATATTGTTACCACTTAATTCTGCTCATATACTTATTTAACATGTATTCTTAAACCTTAATTTACACACACACACACTTTAACATATGATTGTGGGTTGCATATTGGATTATTACATTATTTATGTTCTTTTGTTAAAGGTAACAAATAAGGGAAAAGGATTGTATATAATTAAAAAAACAAAAACATGAAAAAAAAAGAAAAAAAAAGAAAAAAAAGAAAAAAAATGATGATAATAAAAATGTAGATAAGTTTGGTTTCGTAGCCTCCCTAACCTAAGCAATTAAGCCCGGAGGGGTGTTTTAACACCTAATACCCTAAAGTCAACTGACTTGGGAGCTATTGGCCCAACGCTTGTTACATGGGTTGAGAAGAAAAGCTTAAGGGAATCAAACATTGTACTATCTACATATCAGTATCTGCGACCCGAGTTACAAAGCTCGTAGGGGTGTCTTAACACCTAATGCCCTAAGACCAATTGGTCTGGGAGTCATTAGCTAAAAGCTCGTTACATGGGTTAAAGATGCATGATATTTTTAAATTATATGTATATAGATTTTTTTTAAAAAAAAAAGAGAAAGAAAAAAAAGACAAAAAAGACAAAAATAATAATCCCAACCCAAGGAAGTTAACCTTAAACATTAGAACAAAAATTTTGTTTTCTTCCAAGAAAAGTCCCATAATTATGTGTTGATACATTGAGCACAAAAGAAAGGTTTATTAATATCTTGTTAAGAGGTATTGAGCAGATATATAAATTTAATGAGAGTTTGTTTATCTGGATAGATTAATGGAAGTTAAATGATGAATACCTTACTTTGTGAAATTTGCAAATTGTTTTAACACTTTGATTACTAGGGACTAGTAATAAGCTGGTTGAGGGGTGTGATTAGTACTTAAAAGTGCATTTTTATCATGGTTTTATATCATCATTTTGCACTTGAAGTATCAATAACTCCTTAACTAACACATGTTTTATAATAATATATCTAATAATATAAGATACCTTTAATTTATGGTAAATATTCATTTTAAATGCAGGCCTATCACATAAATAAAAATATTGATTGATGACTTTAAGAACTTAAATTGCAAAGGCAAAGAGATGGTCAAACTTAGAAAAGAGATGTCGATGCAATCCAAACTAGAACACTGTTCGGTAATTGGGTCATATCTGGAGCTACAGATCTCAGATTTAGGTCCAATTTATATGGATGGAAAGGTAAGACATAGGCCTACAACTTTCATATGGAGCCCAAGATCTAAAAAGGTCATTTGCAAGTCCAAATTGTAGCAACAACAAAGAATCCCGAATCTATCTTCCAGCCCGATCACTGTTCGGTATTTTGGCCATATATGGAGTTCTAGAATTACAAATGAGCTAAATTTGTTACACAAGAAAGCTGAGACAATTATCTACAACTTTTATGTTTTCCCCTGGCTCCACTTTTGACGTTATCAATGACGTTTTGGGCAGACAAGAGAAGATAAGGATTGTCACCAAGTCAAAAGTTGGCCACCCACTTATCAATTAGTCATCAAATCAATAGTTCCCAATTTTGGCCTATAAAAGGAGGCATTTGCCATGCATTTAGGCATCTTGGTTTACAGATCAAGATCAAGCTCTTCCTTTCTCTCTTTGTATTTTTTGTAATGTTTATGCTTTGCTTTCATTAATATTAAGTTTATGCCTTTCATTTCCTTTCCTTTACTTAGTTAACTTTTATGTTCGTATTTTGTTTATCTATTTTTCTTTCTTTCATTATGTCTAGCTAAGTTAATTATGTCAAGGTGAAAAGGTTACACTAATTGTGTAAGAATAAGTATAGTGTAAACTTAATATGGACTTTAATGTTTGATACTAACGTGTTTTATATTTGTTATCTTGTTCACTCTTTAATACTTTGCTTGTTAAATGATTAATCTTGATTTATGTTGTATAACACTTGGTACAACAAATGCTTGGCACTTTCATAGCCCATAATGTATGGTATAACGGGTTATTTATTACTTCGACACTCCTGCACTTGGGAGAAGACATCAACCTTTTAGTCGTGTCAATACTCCTATACTTGAAAGAAGTTATCAATCTTTTGATTATGTCAAGCCCTTTAACACCTTTTAGTATGGTTGTGACAATAACCTTGCTTTAGTTTCTTGAAGACATTTTTTATCCCCAACAACTCTACACTTAAGGTTGTCGTTCTAACCCTTATTTTTTAAAAAAAACATTTGGAGAGATATTTAACTCCCCTCCTTAAACATAAACTTTTAAGGCTGTCACAACAGTCCTAAAGTCTCCTCAAAATTAAATCTCTTCATTACTCCATTTCCTTTTAATTTTAGGGCTATTTCAGCTCACATAAAACTAATTTTGGCATCAGTTTCAGTCGACCATAAAGAATAAATGAATAATATTATAATCAATCCATACAATCAAGTTATAATTCATTATTATAAGTATCACATATCTAACTATTAATTCCATCCAATGGTGAAATTGCCAAACACAAAGGTTTAATCAAACTAACCTAAAACTTGTAGACTTAATATGCAAGAAGCATAACTTCTGTTTGGAGTAGTGGTTATAATCTCCACTATTCAGAATCTATACAGCATTAGGACGAACAACATATCCAAATTATAGCCCCATCCAATAGTGAACAGTGGAGAAAATGGTTAGCGACTGAGACTGTCTAAAAGTGTATTTTCCAAAAACTTTACCTCCTATGATATCTCTCATATAGGGATTGATATAGAAGATCCCTCTAATGATAATGTACTGATATAAAAGGTGGAGTTATAGCTGTCGGAATTTTTGCCATCAATATATCTTCTCTTTATCTCCTAAGTTCCCTTGTTCCTTCTTTTCTCTCTTATTTCTTGTTGATTTCAAGCTTTTAAAAAACAAATTCCTACCATAACTTTTAAGTTGTTCCTTATCTTTTTCTCTCTTTCTCTCCCAAGGTCTTTTTTCTCTCTTTTTTATTTTCCTCTTATTTTTCTATCCAGCCATGGTTTGATGAAAAAAAGAGCTGTTGGAATTGTCTAGCTGATCAAGCATATTTACAAAACTACCATTAATGATTTTTATGCTATTTTTCTGTCTAATTGTCAATATTATGAGACATCCTTACCAAACTCTGATGACTCTAGAATTTTAATTGTATATGACACTATATATGAAGGAGGTCCTTGTAAATGTTGAGTCCAATCCGATGGTTGAATTGAGTGTTATGCTTAATAGCACTAAATTGATTAGTAGATTATTTATACATAAGAAAAATCCAAATTTTCTTGTTAACCCTTTTATAAAACATATACATTAATCCTCTAAATCTTGAGGGTTATTTTTTCATTTGTACATAAACCTAACCTTTTGTTACTTGAACATTAACCATTTTTGGTTTTATGTATTTTTTTTATCCCCATAATTTCTTCTTTCAAACAATTTAGCACTATATTCACTTTTCATTTCATTCATTTCACGTTTTTTTATCTTGATTTAAGTTTCTTTAATTTAATTTAATTTATTTTACTATCAGTTAAATTTCTCATATTTTAATACCCTACAAAAATTATTACTAAGGGTTTACATGTTTTCTCCACACCCAACCCCACGTTGGGCCAGGACCTATCCGTGCCTAACCATTCTTAGGTACAGTCACAAGTTGAACCCAACTCTTCTCAAGTTCAACGTATAGCTAAAAGATCACTCCACACTAAACCTTCCATACTCTAGGCTTGGGCTAGTAATTATAATACCAATCACATTCCATTAATTATGAAGAAGTAGTCCATGCTTATATTAACTAGATATGATGACGCGAGCACTAGAATAATATTATTTTACCATTACAAGATTACATTTCTACCCCTTTTATGTTGTATGAAGTAAGTTAAGTCAAGTAATATAAATGAAAGCTTAAGTAATTGAAAGCTTAAGTAATGATTAGTACTTAAAAATACATTTTTATCATGGTTTTGTATCATAATTCTGCACTTGAAGTATCAATAACTTCTTAAGTAAAGCATGTTTTATAATAACAATATCTAATAACATAAGATACCTTTAATTTGTGATAAATGTTCATCTTAAATATAGGTCTATCATATAAATAAAAGGATTGATTGATGAGTTTAAGTACTAAAATTGAAAGGACAAAGAGATGGCTAAACTTAGAAAAGAGATGCTGGTGTAGCCCAAATTGAAACACTATTTGGTAATTGGGTCATATATGAAGTTGTAGATCTTGAATTTAGGTCTACTTTATATGAATGGAAAGGTAAAATATAGGCCTATAACTTTCATGTGAAAGTCTGCTTTTAAAAAGACCATTTTCAAGTTCAAATTATAACAACAACAAAGAAGTCTGAATCTGTCCTACAACTCAGACACTATTCAGTGTTCAACCCATATCTTGAGTTTTAAAAGTCCAAATGACCTTAATTTTTTTCTGAAAAGCTGAGACAATTTCATAAAACTTTCATGTGGAGGTCTGGTTCAAATTCTAACGTTATCAATGACATTTTGGGTAGATAAAATTATAAGAATTGTGACCAAGTCAAAAGTTGGCTACCCACTCAATAATTAGTCATCGAATCAATAATTCCTAATTTTGGACTATAAAAGGAGTCATTTGCCATGTATTTAGGCATCTTGGTTTTCAAATCAAGATCATGCCGTTGCTTTCTCTCTTTGTATTTTTTTAATGCTTAAGTTTTTCTTTCATCAATATCTTGTTTATGCCTTTCATTTCCTTTCCTTTACTTAGTTAACTTTTATCTTATTTATGTTCTTATCTTACTTATTTATGTGATTAGTACTTAAAAGTGCATTTTTTTAAGGTTTTATATCATCATTTTGCACTTGAAGTATCAATAACTCCTTAACTAAAGCATGTTTTATAATAACATATCTAATAATATAACATACCTTTAATTTATGGTAAATGTTCATCCTAAATGCAGGCCTATCATATAAATAAAAGGATTGATTGATGAGTTGAAGTATTGAAATTAAAAGGACAAAGAGATGGTCAAACATAGGAAAAAGATGTTGATGCAATCCAAACGGGAACACTGTTCTGTGATTGGATAATATCTGGAGCTATAGATCTCAGATTTAGGTCTAATTTATATGGATAGAAAGGTAAGATATAGGCTTATAACTTTCATATGGAGGTCTGGTTTTAATAAGGTCGTTTTCAAGTCCAAGTTATAGCAATAATGAAGAGGTCCGAATCTATCCTGCAGCCTAGACACTGTTCAGTGTTTAGCCCATATCTAGAGTTATAAAAATCGAAATGACCTTAATTTTTATACCTTGAAAGCTAAGACAATTTCCTACAACATTCATGTGAAGGTTTAGTTCAAATTATGATGTTATAAATGACATTTTATTTACACAAAAGAAGATAAGGATTGTCATCAAGTCAAGAGTTGGTGACACAACCAAAAGATTGATGTCTTCTCCTAAGTGCAGAAGTGTCGAAGTAATAAATAACTCGACAAGACCGGGGTCGAACCACAGGGAGGTTAATTGTACAAATTATAAATGACAATTATAAACAATAACAATAGTAATCACAACAACAACAATACTAATAGAAATAATAATAGTAGTAGTAGTAATAAAGAAAGAGATAGAGAAGAAGAAAAGGAAGATGAGAACTTTGAGATGGAATATCAATGTAGGGATTAAATAATGATAATAACAAATGTCAAGTTTAGAGGTTCCACTAATGGTATGTCAAACAAGTATAGTATAAACTCTTATTATTCAATTGGAAACCATACATAAAGGAGGTTCCAATCAGATTATAGATTGTTAACATGATTACATTAGTCATCTTATTCAATTAATGCAAATGCTTGTAAATTTCATCAAGCATTCATGATTATAACTTATGTTAACAACAAATCAAGTTCCTTTCATAGCTCAAGTGTCGGTTATACCATATAGTATGGACTATGAAAGTGTTAAGCATTTGTTTTACTAATTGTTATACAACATAAATCAAGATTAGTCATTTAACAAACAAAGTATTAAAGAGTGAACAAGATAACAAATATAAAACATGTTAGTATCAAACATTAAAGTCCATATTAAGTTTATACTATACTTATTCTTACACCATTAGTGTAACCTTTTCACTTTGACATAATAAACTGAGCTAGACATAATGAAAGAAATAAAAATAGATAAACAAAATAAGAACATAAATAAGATAAAAGTTAACTAAGGAAAGGAAAGGAAATGAAAGATATAAATTTGATATTAATGAAAGCAAAGCATAAGCAATACAAAAAAATACAAGAGAGAAAGTAAGAGCATGATCTTGATTTAGACACCAAGATGCCTAAATGCATGGCAAATGCCTCCTTTTATAATCCAAAATTGGAAACTATTGATTTGATGACTAATTGATGAGTAGGTGGAACTCTTGACTTGGTGACAATCTTTATCTTCTCTTGTCTGCCCAAAACGTTATTGATAACGTCAACATTAGAGCCACTCGAAAACATGAAAATTGTAGGCAATTGTCTCAGTTTTCTTGTGTAAAACATTCAGCTCATTTTGACTTCTAGAACTCTAGAAATGGCCAAAATATTGAACAGTGCTTGGGTTGGAGGACAGATTCAGACTTCTTTGTTGTTGCTTCAATTTGAACTTGAAATAGCCTTTTTAGATCTTGAGCTCTATATGAAAGTTAGAGGCCTATGTCTTAGCTTTCCATCCATATAAAGTAAACCTAAATTTGAGATCTACATCTCTAGATATGATCCAATTATTAAACAGTGTTCTGGTTTGGACTACACCAACATCTCTTTTCTAAGTTTGGCCATCTCTTTGTCCTTTCAATTTCAATTCTTAAATTCATCAATCAATCCTTTCATTTATATAATAGGCCTGTATTTAAAATAAACATTTACCATAAATTAAAGGTATCTTATATTTTTAGATATATTATTATAAAACATGTTTTAGTTAAGGAGTTATTGATACTTCAAGTGCAAAATGATGACATAAAACCTTGATAAAAATACATTTTTAAGTATCAATCACACCCCCCAACTAGCTTATTACTAGTCCCTAATAATTAAAGCGTTAAAATAGAAAAACAATTTGCAAATTCCACAAAGCAAGGTAAACATTATTTAACTTCCATTAATCTATCTAGATAAACAAACTCTCATGAAATTTATATACCTACTCAATACCTCTTAACAAGATATTCATAAACCTTTTTTTTATCAATGTATCAACATATAATTGTGGGGCTTTTCTTGGAAGAAAACAAAATTTTTGTTATAATGTTTAAGGTTAACTTCCTTGGGTTGAGATTATTATTTTTGTCTTTTTTTTTAATATATGTACATATAATTTAAAACACCATGCATCTTTAATCCATGTAACTAGCTTTCAGCTAATGACTCCCAAACTAGTTGGTCTTAGGGCATTAGGTGTTAAGACACCCCTACAAGCTTAGTAACTCGGGACGCAGATACTGATATGTAGATGGTGCAATGTTTGATTTCCTTAAGTTTTTCTCCTCAACCCATGTAACAAGCGTTGGGTCAATAGCTCCCAAGTTAGTTAACTTTAGGGTATTAGGTGTTAAAACACCCTTTCAAGCTTAATTGCTTAGGTTAGGGAGGCTACGAAACCAAACTTATCAACATTTTTATTATTGTCATTTTTTCTTTTTTTCTTTTTTTAATTGTATACTATCCTTTTGCCTTAGTTGTTACCTTTAACAAAAGAACATAAATAATGTAATAATCCAATATGCAACCCACAATCATATGTTTAAAGTGTGTGTGTGTAAATTAAGGTTTAAGAATACATGTTAAATAACTATACGAGCAGAATTAAGTTATAACAATGCGAGAGTTTGTAAATCTGAATATTTCAAGAAGTATTATGATAGACCTTATTACGAATGATTACTAAGATGCCTCTCAAGAGTCATAAAAAGTTCTTCTTACTCTGCCATCATAGTAATAACAATGTTGCACATCCTTTATGAAATAGAAAACACATTTAGTTTTTTTTTAGCTACTATCCTCTCCCCCCAACTAAAACGAGACATTGTCCTCAATGTTTAAAGGTAGAAAGATAGAGTATAGAAGATATCACCTGAAATAATGAACACTGAGAAACCTAAAACACACTAAAATAAATATAAGAAACAACAAAACACAATAATAAAACCAAAAGACACAAAGATTCACAAATGAAGGCTCAAATCTAATCTAAACTTTTTACAGCTTTCCTTAGTTGACTAATTTATACGACTCATGAAAGGATCTATTATAGGAATAAAAGATTGTAATTGGTCAATCAATTGTTCAGCAATAGCAGCAGCGATTATGATTTGTCATGCAGAAGATGTTAGAAATTTATGTTCCACAACATGATCAACAAAAGACAACAACTTATCATAATAATTATTAACATTTAACAAACCTATGGGTTTATGGTGAATGTGCAGTTGGGCCCAAGAGGAAATATAAAAGATCTCTTCCAATGTGCCTAGACCACCTAGTAAGGCAATAAAGGCATCAGCATGGTTAAACATTGCATTCATTCGAGCAGACATTGTGAAGACCTGTAGTTCCTCTCCAATTGTTTTTCCAATGATGTTCGCTTGTGCCAAAGCTTAAAGGATGACCCCCAAAACTTGACAACCTCCTAAAAATGCAACTATTGACACACCTTCCATTAATCCAAGACTGCCTCCCCCATACATTAAATGAATCTTTCTCTCAGCTAGCACCTGACCAAGATGATTTGCTGATTCTAAAAACTCCTTTTCTTTCCCAGGACTAGATCCACCGAAAACACAAATATTTCTTATATGATGACCTGAGGAACTTGCCATTTCTACACACTTCTGTATTTGATGAATGTATGGGTTGAGTAGAAATGAAAGGAAAGAAGAAAGGGTTTTATAGATGAGAAATTAGAAAGGCAATCATACCACCTATATGTAGCTCAGCTGGAGTCTCACACACTCTCTTTATTTATTTATTTATTTACTTTTGAAAAAGCATGTGTATGTACAAGTAGTTGTGATTGTGACTCACATCTTTCTTTGGTTTTACGTCCAAGAACGACTTAAACACCCTTAATGGGTCGGGGATAGGCTTTCCATTTAGTTTTCTTAAAAACTGGAAATCAAGGTCTTTTTTAGTCACATTCCCAAAACTAAGTCGATCATGTTCTTTATGAAATAGTGGCCATAAATCATAAATTGCACGATGCACATCTCCACTAAGATGCGTCTCAAGAGTCAATAGAAGATTATCTAAAAAGTCCTTACTCATGCCATCCTTAATGAATTGTATTTAATCTTCACAGTTTATAGATACCATTCATAAAGAATGACATTCTGCATTACAAGTCCATCTAGCACATTGATGACAGAATTTCAGTCTTTTTGCATAACGTTTCTTTGCAAAAGTGCTTTTACCTGTTCCAGCCATGTGTGAAATGAAGGAGTTAGAGGATTCACCTGATAATCAAACCTTTGCTTCAATCAACCAGCGAATATCTTCAGGTAACAATCTCAATCTTGCATATCTAGAATGGTAAATTTTTGTAATCGCATTCTAAGGCAGAGTGGGAAAATACTTTTTCAATTTTTTAAGATCAATGTCCATTTTCAAATGAGAATTGGAAGAGAGATTTAAAGAATTGCACAAATATATACATAGATATTAGTTATTATGGGAAACTGAAAGAACTGACTTAAGTCACGGAGTAGCGTTATCCGCCATTTGACCGAAGTGAGAGAAACTAGCAAAAATCACTAAAAAAGAAACACAAAAACAATGTGAGAAAAATAAAATAATCAACCTTTATCTAAAATATCATTCAAACTAGTTGATTCATTTTTACTAGGAAAATTATCAAATTAAGCTTTCAAACGATGTCCATTTTTCTTAAAAACATTGTCATTCATTGAATTCTCAATATCACAGGCCCTATAAGGATTGCTCCATCTTGATCTTAGCTCTTTAGGGAATGCATAGAGTTGAGAATTATAAAATAAAACTTTTTGACCAGTATCAATTTTTTGACAATTTTCACAAGTTTTGCAGAATGCATGTGTATCCTTGAACATGATAGGCCAATAAAATCCATTTTGAAAGATTTTTGCAATTGTTTTTTTACTAGAAATAACTTCCACATGCTTTAGAATGAAAAATATTAATGACACTACTTACCTGATTGTCGGGAATGAATCTTTGAAATATTTGATCAGGACAATATTTGAATAAGTTAGGGTCATCACAATAAAAGTTCTTCACTTCGTTCAAAAACTTTTCTTTGTCTTGGGTACTCTAATTAGTTGGCAAATCTCTTAAAGCAAGAAAATTGATATTTTTATCATACTAAGGCATTGGACTAAGAGAAAGTAAGGATTCGTTAGGAAAGTAATCATCGATTGGTGTGATGTCAGATGTCGAACTTGTTGTCACTATTGACAAAAGATCCGCATTAACATTTTCAGTGCTTTTTTCATCTGTGATTTCTTCCTCATAATAAATCATTTGCAAATCTTTATATTCATCCAACTCATTTTTACTTAAAGTAGATTTAAGTTGATCATAAACTAATTCATCAATATGATCTACTTCTTGTAAATCATTATTGTCTCTAGGTTGTTTGCAAATATTAAAAATATTAATCTCCAATGTCATGTTTCCAAATGATAGCTTCATCAGTCCATTCCTACAATTAATCAATGCGTTAAAGGTTGCAAGAAATGGACGTCCTAAAATAATAGGAAATGAATTACATGCTTCAATAGATTGTGTGTCTAAGACAACAAAATCCACAGGATAAATAAATTTATCGACTTGTACTAACACATCTTCAATTATTCCTCTAGGCACCTTTACAGATCTATCAGCAAGTAAAAAAGATATAGAAGTTGGTTTTAACTCACCTAAATTGAGACTCTAAAAAACTAAATATGGAAGTAAATTCACATTAGCACCAAGATCAAGTAAGACTCTTTTAATTTGTTTATTCTCCAATAAAGCAAGAAATTGTAGGACAACTAAGGTCTTTATATCTCAAAGCATTCTTGTTCTAAAGAATAACACTTACTTGTTCAGCTAAAAAGGCTTTCTTTTTCACATTCAGTTTCCTCTTCATACTGCATAGATCTTTCAAAAATTTAGCATAGGAAGGAACCTGTTTAATAGCATCCAGCAAAGGTATCTTGATTCTTACCTGTTTGAAAATTTCATAAATTTTAGAGTTGAAATTGACTTTCTTTTGTTTGGTCATGGCTTGAGGAAATAGAAGTGCTGGCGGAAAATTAGTCTTTTCTTTACAATTTTTAGATTCAACCCCTTCCTTACCTTCAGAGATTGACGTATCATCTTTATCATAAGGTTGAAGAGAGTGTTTTTCAATAACCTTACCACTACAAAAAGTTGTGATTGATTTGACTTGATCCATGTGTTGACTTTCAAAACTACTTTCATTTGCATTGTATTGTCCTTTCAGATTTTATTGTGGTTGAGATACAAACTTACCTTTCTCTTGAAAACTAAGAGCAGATGTTAATTTTGCAAGAGTATCTTTAAAATATGTCATGTTTTGAGCAAGTTGAGTATTGATTGTCTCTTGCTTTTCAATGAATGCATGCAATGTTTCCTCAAGATTTCTTCTCGGAGGTGGAGCATAAGGAGCTGCATATCCATGAGAATTTTTGAAATTATGGTGTGCTTAAAATGGTGGTTGTAAAATTTATGCATTGTTGTTCTCACTCTTCTAACTAAAATTTGGGTGATTTCTCCAACCAGAGTTGTATGTTTGTGAGTATGGGTTGTGGTTGGCCCTTTAGAAACTATTTAAAGCATGGGCTTGTTCATGGAGATATTCCTTAATAGAAGGCAAGGTTGGACAATTATTGGTTGAGTGTTCATTTGTTTCACATATTTGACACACAATATCTTCAACAAATTTTAATTGACCACTCTTTTTCAATTCTAGTGCCTCGATTTTTTAGCTAAAGATGCAAACAGGGCTTGAAAGTCATGATCTTCCCTAAGGTTGTACATACCTCCACTAGATGTATGAGGTTGAGTTTTACTCGGTGCCTCACAAGTACCCGTGGTGTTCCAATTTTGAGCTTTTTCAGCTAACAAGTCTAAGTACTACATTGCTTCATCATGGTCTTTATCTTCAAACGTTCCATTGCACATCAATTCAACCATTTGCCTATCTCTAGGTGTTAACCCTTCATAGCAATGTGAAACCAATCTCCATGTTTCAAAACCATGATGAGGGCAAGTACTAAACAAGTCTCGATACCTATCCCAATATTTGTAAAATGTTTCTCCTAGTTTTTGAGTGAAAGTGGTGATTTGTCTTTTGAAAGAGTTTGTTCTATAAGATGGGAAAATCTTCTTTAAAAACTATTGTTGCATTTCATCCTAAGCACAAATGGATCCTGGTCTTAAATTTTATAGTCATGTTTTAGCTTTATCTTTTAATGAAAAAGGAAAAAGCTTTAATTTGATGGTGTTCGTGCTATAATTTAAATTATTATATATCTTGCAGACCTCCTCAAATTCCCTTAAATGCAAGTATGGATTATTCTCATTATTCTCATTATGAAGTGATTGATTATCTTCTTCGGCCATGTTTTCTGAAAATGATGAGGATACCCTACAAAGTCTACCACTTCATGTACGTGACCACACTCTCATGCACGTGTAGGAATACAATAAAAAGAAAAAGAAAACAAAATAAGAAGAAATAAGAGAAAAGAAACAAAGTTATATACAAGAAAAGTGAAAAGAGAAAATAAAATACATATTATAATTTATATAAAACTTACCTGCCCAGTAACGACGCCAAAAACTTGACATGACGAAAAGATTGATGTCTTCTCCCAAGTGCAGGAATGTTGAAGTAATAAATAACCCGGCAAGACCGGGGTCGAACCATAGGGAGGTTAATTATACAAATTATAAACGATAATTATAAAAAATAACAATAGTAATCACAACAACAACAATACTAATAGAAATAGTAGTAGTAGTAGTAATAAAGAAAGCGATGGAGAAGAAGAAAAAGAAGATGAGAACATTGAGATGGAATATCAATGTAAGGATTAAACAATGATAATAACAAATATCAAGGTTAGACGTTCCACTAATGGTATGTCAAATAAGTATAGTATAAACTCTTATTGTTCAATTGGAAACCACACACAAAGGAGGTTCTAATCAGATTATAGATTGTTAACATGATTACATTAGTCATCTTATTCAATTAATGCTAATACTTGTAAATGTCGTCAAGCATTCACGATTATAACTTATGTTAACAACAAATCAAGTTCCTTTCATAGCTTAGGTGTCGGTTATACCATATAGTATGGGCTATGAAAGTGCCAATCATTTGTTGTACCAATTGTTATACAATATAAATCAAGATTAGTCATTTAACAAGCAAAGTATTAAAGAGTGAACAAGATAACAAATATAAAACATGTTAGTATCAAACATTAAAGTCCATATTAAGTTTATACTAAACTTATTCTTACACCATTAGTGTAACTTTTTCACCTTGACATAATAAACTGAGCTAGACATAATGAAAGAAAGAAAAAAAGATAAATAAAAATAAGAACATAAATAAGATAAAAGTTAACTAAGTAAAGAAAAGGAAATGAAAGGCATAAACTTGATATTAATGAAAGCAAAGCATAAGCAATACAAAAAAATACAAGAGAGAAAGCAAGAGCATGATCTTGATATAGATACCAAGATGCCTAAATGCATGACAAATGCCTCCTTTTATAGGCCAAAATTGGGAACTATTGATTTGATGACTAATTGATGAGTAGGTGGAACTCTTGACTTGGTGACAATCCTTATCTTCTTTTATCTACCAAAAACATCATTAATAATGTCAGAATTGAAACTACTTGAAAACATAAAAGTTGTAGGAAAATATCTTATGTTTCTTGTGTAAACAATTTAGATCATTTTGATTTCTACAACTCTAGATATGGCTAAAATACTGAACAGTGCTTGGGCTGGAGGACAAATTCGGACTTCTTTGTTGTTACTCCAATTTGAACTTGAAAATAGCTTTTTTAGATCTTTAGCTCCATATGAAAGTTATAGGCCTATGTCTTACCTTTCCATCCATATAAAGTAAATCTAAATCTCAGATCTATAGCTCTAGATATGATCCAATTACTAAACAGTGTTCCGGTTTGGACTACACTGGCATCTCTTTGTCGTTTCAATTTTAGTTCTTAAATTCATCAATCAATCATTTCATTTATGTGATAGGCCTGTATTTAAAATAAACATTTACCATAAATTAAAGGTATCTTATATTATTAGATATATTATTATAAAACATGCTTTAGTTAATGAGTTATTGATACTTCAAGTGCAAAATGATGATATCAAAACTTTATAAAAATACACTTTTAAGTATCAATCAGTTGGCCAGCCACTCATCACTTAGTCATCAAATCAATAGTTTTCAATTTTGGCCTATAAAAGGAGGCATTTACCATGTATTTAGGCATCTTGGTTTCCAGATCAAGATCATTCTCTTGCTTTCTCTCTTTTTATTGCTTATGTTTTGCTTTCATTAATATCAAGTTTATGCCTTTCATTTATTTCCTTCACTTAGTTAAGTTTTATCTTGTTTATGTTCCTATTTTGTTTATTTATTTTTCTTTCTTTCATTATGTTTAGTTAAGTTTATTATCTCAACGTGAAAAGGTTACACTAATGGTGTAAAAATAAGTATAGTGTAAACTCAACATAGACCTTAATGTTTGATACAAAGATGTTTTGTATTTTTTATCTTATTCATTTTTAATACATTACTTGTTGAATGGTTAATCTAGATTTATGTTATATAACACTTGGAACAACAAATGCTTAGCACTTTCATAACCTATACTGTATGGTATAACCGACATCTGAGCTATGAAAGGAACTTCATTTGTTGTTAACATAAGTTATAATCATGAATGTCTAACAACAATTACAAGTATTAGCATTATTTGAATAAGATAACTAAGGTAATCAGGTTAACAATTTATAATCTGATTGGAACCTCCTTTGTGTATAGTTCTTAATTGAATAATAAGAGTTTATACTATACTTGTTTGACGTACCATTAGTGGGTCCTTTAAGCTTGACATTTGTTGTTATCATTATTTAATCCTTACGTTAATCTTTCATTTCAAAGTTCTCATCAACTTCTTCTTTTTCTTTATTATTATTTGTATTACTATTACTACTACTACTACTACTACTAGTAGTTGTAGTAGTATTACTATTATTATTGTTGTTGTTGTTGTTGTTTTTGTTGTTGTTATTATTATTATTTATAATTTATGCAATTAACCTCCCTGTGGTTTGACCCCGATCTTAATGGGTTATTTATTACTTCGACACTCTTGCACTTGGGAGAGATATCAATCTTTTGGTCGTGTCAAGTTTTGAGGCACCATTGTTAAGGAGGTAAATTATTGTACAAATTATAATATTTATTTTATTTTCTCTTTTTACTTTTCTTGCATCTAACTTTGTTTTTCTTTTATTGTTTTGTTTCTTCTTCTTTTCTTTTATTCTTTTTTTATTCTATTCCTACACGTGCATAAGAGTATAGTCATATCCATTAAATGGTAGATTTTGTAGGGTATCCTCATCATTTTCAGAAAATATGGCCGAAGAAGATAACCAGTCCCTTTATAATGAGAATAATGAGAATAACCGTGTTAGAACGCTTAGGGACCACATGAATCCCACAAGAACAAGTGAATCATCATGCATAATTTTTCCCTTTAATGCATCTCATTTTAATTTTAAGCTAGACATTATTCAATTTTTACCTTCTTTTTATAGCTTAGATTTAGAAAATTCATACTTGCATTTAAGGGAATTTGAGGAGGTCTTAACACCTATAATGACTCAAATTATAATGAACTAAATTTCAATTGGAAAAGTTATAACAATAATGCACAAACTTTGCCTTCTTTTAAGGAATGTCTCCATAAATAAGCCCATGCTTTAAACAGTTTTCAAAAGCCCAACCATAACCCATACTCGCAAACATACAACTCTAGTTGGAGAAATCACCCAAATTTTAGTTAGAAAAGTGATAACAATAATGTATAAACTTCACAACTACTATTTCAAGCATATGATAATTTTTAAAATTATCATGGATATGCACCTCCTTATGCTCCACCTCCTAGAAGAAATCTTAAAGAAACATTGCATGTATTCATTGAAAAGCAAAAGATAATCAATACTCAACTTGCTCGAAGCATGATAGATTTTCAAGATACTCTTGCAAAATTGACATTTACTCTCAGTTTTCAAGAGAAAGGTAAGTTTCCATCTTAACCATAACAAAATCCCAATGGGCAATACAATGCAAATGCAAGTAGTTCTGAAACCAACACATGGATCAAGTCAAATCAGTCATTACTCTTCGTAGTTGTAAGGTTATTGAAAAACCCACTCTTGAACCTTATGAGAAAGATGATGAGTGAATCTTTAAGGGTAAGGAAGGGGTTGAGTCTGAAAATTGCAAAGAAAAAACTGATTCCCCGCCAGTACTTCCATTTTCTCATGACATGATCAAACAAACGAAAGTTAATCACAATTCTAAAATCTTTAAAATTTTAAAACAGGTAAGGATCAATATATCTTTGTTGGATACTATTAAACATGTTCCTTCTTATGCTAAAATTTTGAAAGATTTGTGGACTGTGAAGAGAAAACTGAATGTTAAAAAGAAAGCCTTTTTAACCCAACAAGTAAGTGTCATTCTTCAGAACAATAATGCTTTAAAATATAAAGACATTTGTTGTCCTACAATTTCTTTCTGTATTAGAGAACATAAAATTGAAAGAGCCTTACTTGATCTTGGAGCTAGTATGAATTTACTTTCATATTTAGTTTTTTAGAGTCTCAATCTAGGTGAGTTAAAACCAATTTCTGTAATTCTTTTACTTGCTAATAGATTTATAAAAGAACCTAGAGGAATTGTTGAAGATGTGTTAGTATAAGTCAATAAATTTATTTATCTTGTAAATGTTATTGTCTTGACACACAACTTGTTGAAGCATGTAATTTATTTCCTATTATTTTGGACGTCTGTTTCTTACAACTTCTAACACATTGATTAATTGTAGGAATGGACTGATGAAGCTATCATCTAGAAACAAGACATTGGAGATGAATATTCTCAACATTTACAAGCAACTTGGATATGATAATGATTTACAAGAAGTAGATCATATTGAAGAATTAGTTTATGATTAACTTGAATCTACTTTGAGTAAAATTGAGTTAGATGAATCTAAATATTTGTAAATGATTTATTTTTAGGAAGAAATCACGGGTGAAAAAGGTATAAAAAATGTTTATGCGGATCTTTTGTCAAGAATGACAATAGATTCGACATCCAACATCACATTAATCGATGATTACTTTCCTGATGAATCCTTACTTTCTCTTAGTCCAATGCCTTGGTATGATAAAAATAACAATTTTTTTGCTTCAGGAGATTTTCCAGCTCATTAGAGTACCCAAGATAAAAGAAAATTTTTAAGCGACGTGCAAAACTTTTATTGGGATAACCCTTACTTATTCAAATATTGTCCTGATCAAATATTTCAAAGATTCATTCTTGACAATAAGGTAAATAGTGTCATTCTGAAGTATATGGGAGTTATTTCTCGTTAAAAAAGACAGCTAAAAAAATCTTCTAAATTGGATTTTATTGGCACACCATGTTCAAGGACTCACATGCATTCTGCAAAGTTTGTGAAAATTATCAAAAGTTAGGATTTATTTCAAAACATAAGGAATCTTTAGATAATTTTTTTATTAATTTTTGAGACATATTCTAGTGCAGATGTGCATTATGCATCTCATGATTTATGACATCATTTCCATAAAGAACATGCTTGACATAGTCTTGGGAATCTGACTAAAAAAAACCATGTTTGCTTGTTTTTAAGAAAACTAGATGGGAAGCCTATCTCCGACGCATAAAGGGCATTTAAGCCATTATTGGACGTAAAACCAAGAGAAGATGTGAGCCATAATCACAACTACCTATACATATACATGCTTTTTCAAAAATAAATAAATAAATAAAGAGAGAGTATGTGTGTGTGTGAGAGACTCCAGCTGACCTATATATAGGTGGTATGATTGCCTTTTCAAGTTCTAATCTATAAAATATTCGCTTCCTTCACTTCATTTCTACTCAATCCAAACATTCAACATATATAGAAAAGTGTAGAAATGGCAGGTTCCTCAAGTCATCACATAAGAAACATTTATGTTTTTGGTGGATCCAGTCCTGGGAAAGAAAAACAGTTTTTAAAATCAGCAAATCATCTTGGTCAGGTGCTAGATGAGAGAAAGATTCATTTAGTGTATGGGGGAGGCAGTCTTGGGTTAAAGGGAGGTGTGTCAATAGCTATATTTTTAAGAGGTAGTCAAGTCATAGGGGTTGTCCTCATAGCTTTAGCACAAGGGGACATCATTAGAAAAATAATTAGAGAGGAACTACAGTTCTCTACAATCTCTACTCGAATGAATGCAATGTTTAACTATGCTGATGCCTTCATTACCTTACTAGGTGGTCTAGGCATATTGGAAGAGTTATTTCATATTTCCTCTTGGGCCCAACTACATATTCACCATAAACCTATAATTTTGTTAAATGTTAGTTGTTATTATGATAAGTTGTTGTCTTTTCGTGATCATGCTGTGGAACAAGCATTTCTAACATCTTTTGTATGACAAATCATAATCTCTACTGCTACTATTGAACAATTGATTGACCAACTATAATTTTTCATTCCTGTAATTGATCCCTCCATGAGTCGCATAAATTGATCAACTAAGGAAAGCCGTAAAAAACTTAGATTGGATTTGAGCCTTCATCTATGAATCTTTGGGTCTTTTAGTTTTATTATTATGTTTTTTTTCTTATATTTGTTTAAGTATGTTTTAGGTTAGTTAATGTTCGTTATTTTAGGTGATCTCTTCTATACTCTATCTTTCTACCTTAAGACATTGAGGATAATGTCTCGTTTTGGTTGGGAGGAGAGGGTAGTAGTTAAAAAAAACTAACTAACTGTGTTTTCTATTTTATAAAGCATGTGTAAAATTATTGTTACTAAGATGACAGAGTAAAGGAGCTCTTTTGTTAAAGTGACTCTTGAGATGCATCTTAGTAATCATTCTTAACAATGTATATCATAATACTTTTTGAAATATTTAAGTTTACAAACTTTTTCTTTGGTATCACTTCATTCTGCTTATATACTTATTTAACATATATTTTTAAACATTAATTTTCACACACACTTTAACATATGATTATGGGTTGAACATTAGATTATTACATTATTTATGTTCTTTTGTTAAAGGTAACAACTAAGTGAAAGGGATAGTATATTTATTGAAAAAAAAACAAAATGATGATAATACAAACATAGGTAAGTTTAGTTTCGTAGCCTTCCTTACCTAAGCAATTAAGCCCGAATGAGTGTTTTAACACCTAATGCCCTAAAGTCAACTGACTTGGGAACTATTGGCCCAACGCTTGTTACATATATTGAGGAAAAAAGCCTAAGGAAATCAAACATTGCACTATCTACGTATCAGTATCTGCAACCCGAGTTACTAAGCTCGTATGGGTGTCTCAACACGTAATTTCCTAAGACCAATTGGTCTAGGAGTCATTAGCTGAAAGCTCATTATATGGGTTAAAGATGCATCTTGTTTTAAGTTACAAGTATGTGTGTGTGTATATATATTAAAAAAATAAGAAAAAAAATAATAATCCCAACCTAAGAAAGTTAACCTTAAACATTAGAACAAAAAATTTGTTTTTTTCCAAGAAAAGTCTCATAACAATGTGTTGATAAATTAAGCATAAAAGAAAGGTTTATTAATATCTTGTTTAAAAGGTATTAAGCAAATATATAAATTTAATGAGAGTTTGTTTATCTGGATAGATTAATGGAAGTTGAATGATGAATACCTTGTTTTGTGGAATTTTCAAATTGTCTTTCTATTTTAATACTTTAATTACTAAGGACTAGTAATAAGCTAGTTGGGGGGTATGATTAGTACTTAAAAGTGTATTTTTATCAAGGTTTTATATCATCATTTTGCACTTGAAGTATCGGTAACTCCTTAACTAAAACATGTTTTATAATAACATATCTAATAATATAAGATACCTTTAATTTATGGTAAATTTTTATCCTAAAGGCAGACCATCACATAAATGAAAGGATTGATTGATGAGTTTAAGTATTGAAATTGAAAGGATAGAGAGATGGTCAAACTTAGAAAAGAGATGCTAGTGTAGTCTAAATTAGAAAACTGTTTAGTAATTGGGTCATATCTAGAGCTGTAGATCTCAAATTTAAGTCTACTTTATATAGATGGAAAGGTAAGATACAACCTATAACTTTCATGTGGAGGTTTGGTTTTAATAAAGTCGTTTTCAAGTCTAATTTGTAGCAACAATGAAGAGGTCCAAATCTATTTTGCAGCTTAGACACTATTCAGTGTTCAACCCATATCTAGAGTTATAGAAGTCCAAATGACCTTAATGTTTTTTCCTGGAAAGCTAAGATAATTTTGCTACAACTTTCATATGGAGGTCTAGTTTAAATTATGATGTTATCAATAACGTTTTATTCAGATAAGAGAAGATAAGGATTATCACTAAGTCAAGAGTTGGCCACCCACTCATTAATTAGTTATCAAATCAAAAGTTTTTAATTTTAGCCTATAAAAGGAGGCATTTGCCATATATTTAGGCATCTTGATTTTCAAATCAAGATCATGCTTTTGCTTTAATTTTAGCTTATAAAAGGAGGTATATACCATATATTTAGGCATCTTGGTTTCCAGATCAAGATCATGCTTTTGCTTTCTCTCTTTGTATTGTTATGTTTTACTTTCATTAATATCAAGTTTATGCCTTTCATTTCCTTTCATGTACTTAGTTAACTTTTATCTTATTTATGTGGTTATTTTGTTTATTTATTTTTCTCTCTTTCATTATGTCTAGCTAAGTTTATTATGTCAAGGTGAAAAGGTTACACGAATCGTGTAAGAATAAGTATAGTGTAAACTTAAGATGGACTTTAATGTTTGATACTAACATGTTTTGTATTTATTATCTTGTTCACTGTTTAATACTTTGCTTGTTAAATGACTAATCTTGATTTATGTTGCATAACACTTGGTACAACAAATGCTTGGCTATACTTGTTTGAAATACCATTAGTGGATCCTCTAACCTTGACATTTATTGTTATCATTGTCTAATCCTTACATTGATCTTCATATTAAAGTTCTCATCAACTTCTTATTCTTCTTTTTCTTCTATTATTGTTGTTGTTATTATTCTTGTTCTTGTTATTCTATTGCTGTTATTTATAATTTATATAATTAACCTCCTTGTGGTTTGACCTTAGTCTTGCCAGGTTATTTATTACTTTGACACTCATGCACTTGGAAGAAGACATCAATCTTTTGTTCATGTTAAGTTTTTGGCGTCGTTGCTAGGTAGGTAAATTCTTGTATAAATTATAGCATTTATTTTATTTTCTCTTTTCTCTTTTCTTGTATTTAACTTTGTTTCCTTTTCTTTTGTTTTCTTCATCTTTTTATTCTATTTCTACATTTCATGAGAGTTTGGTCACATACATTAAGTAGTATACTTTGTAGGGTATCCTTATCATTTTCAAAAAAATTAGCCGAAGAAGATCACTAATCGCTTCATAATGAGAATAATTGTGATAGAACACTTAGAGACCATATGAATTCCACAAGAACAAGTGCACCATCATGCATAGTTTTCTCTTCTGATGCATCTCATTTTAATTTTAAACCATACATTATTTAAGTTTTACCTTCTTTTCATGGATTAGATTTAGAAAATCCATACTTGCATTTAAGAAAATTTGAGGAGGTCTGTAACACCTATAATGACTCAAATTATAGCATGAACACTATTATATTAAAGCTTTTTTCTTTTTCTTTAAAAGATAAGGCTAAAACATGGCTATAAAATTTGAGACCAGTATCCATTCATGCTTGGGATGAAATGCAACAATAATTTTTAAAGAAGTTTTTTTTATCTTATAGAAAAAACTCTTTTAAAAGACCAATCATCATTTTCATTTAAAAACTAGGGGAAACATTTTACCAATGTTGGGATAGGTATTGAGAATTGCTTAATTCTTGCTCTCATGATGGTTTTGAAACATGGAGATTGATTTCATATTTTTATGAAGGGTTAACACTTAGAGATAAGCAAATGGTTGAATTGATGTGTAATGAAACATTTGAAGATAAAGACCCTAATGAAGCAATGGAGTACTTAGACTTGTTAGCTGAAAATGCGTAAAATTAGGACACTATAGGCACTTATGAGGCACCAAGTAAAACTCAACTTCATACATATAGTAGAGATATGTACAACTGATTAGTACTTAAAAGTGCATTTTTATCATGGTTTTATATCATCATTTTGCACTTGAAGTATCAATAACTCCTTAACTAAAATATGTTTTATAATAATGTATGTAATAATATAAGATACCTATAATTTGTGGTAAATGTCTATTTTTAATGCAGGCCTATCCCATAAATGAAAGGATTGATTGATGACTTGAAGAACTTAAATTGCAAGGATAAAGAGATGGCCAAACTTAGAAAAGAGATGTTGGTGCAATCCAAACCAGAACACTGTTCGGTAATTGGGTCATATCTGGAGCTACAGATCTCAGATTTAGGTCCAATTTATATGGATGGAAAGGTAAGACATAGGCCTACAACTTTCATATGGAGCCCAAGATCTAAAAAGGCCATTATCAAGTCCAAATTGTAGCAACAACAAAGAAGCCCGAATCTATCTTCCAGCCCGAGCACTGTTTGGTATTTTGGCCATATCTAGAGTTCTAAAAGTCCAAATGAGCTGAAGTTTTTACACAAGAAAGATGAGACAATTGTCTACAACTTTCATGTTTTTAGCTGGCTCCAATTTTGACGTTATCAATGATGTTTTGGGCAGACAAGAGAAGATAAGGATTGTCACCAAGTCAAAAGTTGGCCACCCACTTATCAATTAGTCCTCAAATTAATAGTTCCCAATTTTGGCCTATAAAAGGAGGCATTTTCCATTTATTTAGGCATCTTGGTTTCCAGATCAAGATCATGCTCTTCCTTTCTCTCTTTGTATTTTTTATAATGTTTATACTTTGCTTTCATTAATATCAAGTTTATGTTCTTATTTTGTTTATCTATTTTGCTTTCTTTCATTATGTCTAGCTAACTTAATTATGTCAAGGTGAAAAGGTTACACTAATGGTGTAAGAATAAGTATAATGTAAACTTAATATGGACTTTAATGTTTGATACTAACATGTTTTATATTTGTTATCTTGTTCACTCTTTAATACTTTGCTTGTTAAATGACTAATCTTGATTTATGTTGTATAACACTTGGTACAACAAATGCTTGGCACTTTCATAGCCCATAATGTATGGTATAACCGACACCTGAGCTATAAAAGGAACTTGATTTGTTGTTAACATAAGGTATAATCATGAATGCTTGACGAAATTTACAAGTATTAGTGTTAATCGAATAAGCTGACTAATGTAATCATGTTAACAATATATAATCTGATTGGAACCTCCTTTGTGTGTGGTTTCCAATTCAATAATAAGAGTTTATACTATACTTGTTTGATATACCATTAGTGGAACCTCTAACCTTGACATTTGTTATTATTATTGTTTAATCCTTACATTAATATTTCATCTCCAAGTTCTCATCATCTTCTTCTTCTTCTCTTTCTTTATTATTATTATTATTATTATTACTACTACTAGTATTACTACTACTAGTATTACTACTACTACTACTACTACTACTACTATTATTATTATTAATATTATTATTGTTGTTGTTGTTGTTGTTGTTGTTATTGTTATTGTTATTGTTATTGTTGTTGTATTATTGTTATTTATAATTTGTACAATTAACCTCCCTGTGGTTCGACCCCGGTCTTGCCGGGTTATTTATTACTTCGACACTCTTGCACTTGGGAGAAGACATCAATCTTTTCGTCGTGTCAACAACCTTAGAGAATATCATAACCTCAAAGCCAAGTTTGCTTCTTTAGTTAGAAAAGTCGAGGCATTAGAATTAAAAACGCATGGTCAATTAAAATTTATTCAAGACATTATGTGTCAAATCTGTAAAAAAAAATAAACACTCAACTAATAATTGTCCAACTTTGCCTTCTTTGAAGGAATGTCTTCATGAACAAGCTCATGCTTTAAACAGTTTTCAAATGCCTAATCATAACCCATACTCACAAACATATAACTCTGGTTATAGAAATCACCTAAATTTTAATTGGAAGAGTGATGCACAAACTTCACAGCCATCGTTTCAAGCATTCTATAATTTTTAAAATTCTCATTGATATGCACCTCCTTATGCTTCACCTCCTAGAAGATATTTTGATCAAATTTTGCATGCATTCATTAAAAAGCAAGAGACAATCAAGACTGAACTTGCTCAAAGCATAACAAATTTTAAAGATACTCTTGCAAAATTTACATCTGCTCTTCGTTTATAAGAGAAAGGTAAGTTTCCATCTCAACCATAGCAATATCCTAAGGAGCAATACAATGCAAATGCAAATAGTTCTCAAAGCCAACATATGGATCAAGTCAAATCAGTCATCATTCTTCGTAGTGATAAGGTTATTCAAAAACCAATTCTTGAACTTTATGAGAAAGATGACAAGTCAATCTCTGAGGGTTAGGAAGGGGTTGAATCTAAACATTTCAAAGAAAAGACTAATTCCTCACCAGCACTTTCATTTCCTCATGCCATGACTAAACAAAAACAAATTGAGGATGAAAAAGGCATTGAAAATATTAATGCAGATCTTTTGTCAAGAGCAACAAGAGATTCAACATCTAACATCATACCAATCAATGATTACTTTCTTGATGAATCTTTATTTTCTCTTAGTTCAATACCTTAGTTTGTTAAAAATATCAATTTTCTTACTTTAGGATTTTTGCCAACTTATTTTGATTCCCAAGATAGAAAAAAAAAGTTCTTGAATGAAGTGAATATTTTTTTATTAGGATGACTCTTATTTATTCAAATATTATCCTGATCAAATATTTTGAAGATGCATTCCTAACAATGAGGTAAGTAGTGTCATTTCAAGGCATGTTGAAGTCATTTCTCGTAAAAAAAAACTGCAAAAATCTTACAATGTGGATTTTATTGACCCACCATGTTTAAGGACATACATGGATTCTGCAAAACTTGTGAAAATTCTAAAAAAGTTGATATTAGTTAAAAAGTTTTGCTTTATAATTCTCGACTCCATTTATTCCCTAGAGATCTAAGATCAAGATGGAGTGATCTATTTATTGAAAAACATGTGTATCCTTATGAAGCCTTTGATATTGAGAATCCAAATAATACAATGTTGTTAAGGTAAATGGACATCGTTTGAAAGCTTAATTTGATAATTTTCTTAGTGAAAATGAATCCATTGGTTTGAATGATCCTATAGATAAAAGTTTATTTTTTTTCCTCACATTTTATTTTTATGTTTTTTTCTGTGTGACTCTTGATTTGCTAGTCTCTCTCACCACAATTAAATGACGGATATAGTACCCCGTTACTCTTAAGTTGATTCTTTTAGTTTCCCATGATAACTAATATCTGTGTAAATATTTGTTCAATTCCTTGTTCCTTCTCTTTTCTTTGCATCTCTTTTCCACTTCTCATTTTAAAAAAAATGGACACCACTCTTGAAAAATTAAAAAAGTATTTTTTCATTTTACCTCAAAATACGATTACAAAAATTTACTAAGCTAAGTGTGCAAGATTGAGGTTGTTAATTAACCATGGAATTCTTGAAGAGATTCACTGGCTAATTCAAACCAAGGTCTGAATATTTGTTAAATCTTTCAATTCTTTTATTTCATACATGTTTGGGACAGGTAAAAACACTTTTGCAAAGAAATATCGTGCAAAACAACTGAAAGTCTGTTAACGATATGCTAGTTGGACTTGTAATGCATAATATCATTTTTTAGGAATGATATCTATAAACTGTGAAGATAAAATACAATTCATTAAGGATAGCTTGAGTAAAGAGTCTTTAGATAATTTTCTATTGACTCTCGAGACGTATCTTAGTGGAGATGTGCATCGTGCAATTCATGATTTATGACTCCATTTTCATAAAGAACATGATCAACCTAGTTTTGAGAATCTGACTAAAAAAAGACCATGTTTGCCAGTTTTTAAGAAAACTAGATAGGAAGCTTATCCCCAACCTATAAAGGGCGTTTAAGCCATTCTTAAACGTAAAATCAAAGGAAGATGTGAGCCACAATCACAACTATGATTTAAGTCTTAGTTTGTAAAAATTTGTATCTTTGTTTTTCTTAATAGTTTATTATCTTGTTTTTTTATTTCTCATATTTGTTTAAGTGTGTTTCAGGTTTGTTAGTGTTTGGTGTTTTAGGTGATGTCTTTTATACTCTATCTTTCTACCTTAGGACATTGAGGACAATGTCTTGTTTTGGTTGGGGGAGAATGTAGTAGTTGATATTAAAAAAAAAAAACTAACTGTGTTTTTTATTTGATAAACCATTTGCAAACTGTTGTTCCTAAAATGGCAGAGTAAGGAGGAATATTATTGACTCTTGAGATGTATCTTTGTAAACATTTTTCAATGGTTATTTGCAATATCATAACAACAAGGTCTATCAAAATACTTCTTGAAATATTCAAGAAGACAAACTCTCGAATTGTTATCACTTAATTTTGTCTATATACTCATTTAGCAAGTATTCTTAAACCTTCAATTTCACACACACACATTTTAACATATGATTGTAGGTTACACATTGGATTATTATATTATTTATGTTCTTTTATTAAAGTAACAACAAAGAGAAAGTGATAGTATATAATTAAGAAAAAAAGAAAAAAAAAGAAAACAAGAGAAAATGATAATAATAAAAATATAAATAAGTTTGGTTTTGTAGCCTCCCTAACCTAAGCAATTAAACCTGAAGGGGGTGTTTTAACACCTAATACCCTAAAGTCAACTAACTAGGGAGCTATTGGCCTGACATAACTGATTTGTACTTAAAACTGTATTTTTATCAAGGTTTTATATCATTATTTTGCACTTGAAGTATCAATAACTTCTTAACTAAAGCATGTTTTATAATAATGTATCTAATAATATAAGATACCTTTAATTTGTGGTAAATGTTCATTTTAAATGCAGGCCTATCTCATAAATAAAAGAATTGATTGATGAATTTAAGAACTGAAAATGAAAGGATAAAGAGATGGCCAAACTTAGAAAAGAGATGTCAGTGCAATCTAAACCGGAACATTATTTAGTAATTAGGTCATATCTGGAGTTGTAGATCTAAGATTTAGGTCTACATTATATGGATGAAAAGGTAAGACATAGGCCTACAACTTTTATATTGAGCCCAAGATTTAAAAAGGTCATTTTCAAGTCCAAATTGTAGTAACAACAAAGAAGTTTGAATCTATCTTCCAACCCGAGCACTGTTTAGTGCTTGACCCATATATAGAGTTTTAAAAGTCTAAATCACCTAAGCGTTTTATACAAGAAAGATGAGACAATTTCCTCTAACTTTCATGTTTTCAAGTGGCTCCAATTTTGACGTTATCAATGATGTTTTGGGCAGACAAGAGAAGATAAGAATTGTCACCAAGTCAAGAGTTGGTCACCCACTTATCAATTAGTTATCAAAGCAATAGTTCCCAATTTTGGCCTATAAAAGGAGGTATTTGCCATACGTTTAAGCATCTTGGTTTCCAGATCAAGATCATGCTCTTCCTTTCTCTCTTTGTATTTTTTGTAATGTTTATCCTTTGCTTTCATTAATATCAAGTTTATGCCTTTCATTTCCTTTCATATACTTAGTTAACTTTTATCTTATTTATGTGGTTATTTTGTTTATTTATTTTTCTCTCTTTCATTATGTCTAGCTAAGTTTATTATGTCAAGGTGAAAAGGTTACACAAATAGTGTAAGAATAAGTATAGTGTAAACTTAAGATGGACTTTAATGTTTGATACTAACATGTTTTGTATTTGTTATCTTGTTCACTGTTTAATACTTTGCTTGTTAAATGACTAATCTTGATTTATGTTGTATAACACTTGGTACAACAAATGCTTGGCACTTTCATAGCCCATACTGTATGGTATAAGCGACACCTGAGCTATGAAAGGAACATGATTTGTTGTTAATATAAGTTATAATCATGAATGCTTGATGAGATTTACAAGTATTAGCATTAATCGAATAAGCTGACTAATATAATCATGTTAACAATCTATAATCAGATTGGAACCTCCTTTGTGTGTGGTTTCCAATTAAAGAATAAGAGTTTATACTATACTTGTTTGACATACCATTAATGGATCCTTTAACTTTGACATTTGTTATTATCATTGTTTAATCCTTACATTAATATTACATCATAAAGTTCTCATCATCATCTTCTTCTTCTCCTTCTTTTTCTTTATTATTATTATTATTATTATTATTATTATTATTATTATTATTATTACTATTAGTATTATTATTATTGTTGTTATTATTATTAGTGTTATTACTATTATTGTTGTTGTTGTTGTTGTTGTTGTTATTGTTGTTGTATTATTATTATTTATAATTTGTACAATTAACCTCCATGTGGTTCGACTTTGGTTTTGCTAGATTATTTATTACTTCGATACTCCCGCACCTGAGAAAAGACATTAATCTTTTAGTCGTGTCAATGACCAAAAGATTGATGTCTTCTCTCTAGTGTAGGAGTGTCGAAGTAATAAACAACCCGGCAAGACTGAGGTCGAACCATAGAGAGGTTAATTATATAAATTATAAACAATAATAATAATACTAATAATACTATTAGTAATACTAATACTAATAATAGTAGGAATAATAATAATGTCATGTTTTCAAATGATAGCTTCATTAGTCCATTCCTACAACCAATCAATGTTTTAGAAGTTGCAAGAAATGAACGTCTTAAAATAACAGGAAATGAATTACATGCTTCAATAGGTTATGCGTCTAAGACACTAAAAGTCATAAGAGAAATGAATTTAGCAACTTATACTAACACATCTTCAACTTTTTTCTCTAGGCATTTTTACAGTCTATCAACAAGTAAGAGAGTTACAGAAGTTGGTTTTAACTCACGTAGATTGAGTCTTTGAAAAACTGAATATGGATGTAAATTCACACTAGCTCCAAGATCAAGTAAGGCTCTTTCAATTTTATGCTCTCTAATAAAGTATGAAATTGTAGGACAACCAGGATCTTTATATTTCAAAGCATTATTGTTTTGAAGATGGCAGTTACTTGTTCGGCCAAAAAGGCTTTCTTCTTCACATTCAGTTTTCTCTTCATAGTACACAGATCTTTTAAAAATTTAGTATAAGAAGAAACTTATTTAATAGCATCCAGCAAATGTATATTGACCCTTACATGTTTGAAAGTTTCAAAGATTTTAGAGTTGTGATTAACTTTGCTTTATTTGCTCAAAGCATGAGAAAATAGAAGTGTTATCACGGAATTAGTCTTTTCTTTGCAATATTCAGATTCAACCCCTTCCTTACCCTCAGAGATTGACTCATCATCTTTCTTACAAGGTTCAAGAGTGGGTTTTTCTATAACCTTACCACTACAAAGACTAGTGTCTGATTTAACTTGATCCATGTCTTAGCTTCCCTAACTATTTGCATTTGCATTGTATTGCCCCTTAGGATTTTATTGTGTCTAAGATGGAAACTTATCTTTTTCTTGGAAACTGAGAGTAGATATTAATTTTGCAAGAGTATCTTTAAAATTTATCATGTTTTGAACAAGTTGAGTATTGGTTGTCTCTTACTTTTGAATGAATGCATGCAAATTTTCCTCAAAATTTCTTTTAGGAAGTGGAGCATAAGGAGAGGTATATCCATGAGAATTTTGAAAATAGTGGTTGTGAAGTTTATACATTGTTATTACTCTTCCAACTGAAATTTAGATGATTTCTCTAACCAGGGTTGTATGTTTGCGAGTATGGGTTATGATTGGGCCTTTGAAAACTATTTAAAGCATGGACCTATTCATAGAGACATTCCTTAAAAGAAGACAAAGTTGGACAGTCATTAGTTGAGTATTTATTTGTTTCACAGATTTGACAGACAATGTCTTGAATAAATTTTAATTAACCACTCTTTTTCAATTCTAGTGTCTTGACTTTTTTAGCTAAAGATGCAAATTTAGCTTAGAGATTATGATCTTTCCTAAGGTTGTACATACCTCCACTAGATATACGAGGTTGAGTTTTACTTGGTGCCTCATAAGTACCCATGGTGTCCCAATTTTGAGCATTTTCAGCTAAGAAGTCTAAGCACTACATTGCTTCATCGGGATCTTTATCTTTAAAAGTTTCATTGCACATCAATTTAACAATTTGTCTATCTCTAAGTGTTAACCCTTCATAAAACTGTGAAATTGATTAATATTTAAAGGTGTATTTTTATCAAGGTTTTATATCATCATTTTGCACTTGAAGTATCAATAACTCCTTAACTAAAGCATGTTTTATAATAATATATCTAATAATATAAGATACCTTTAATTTATGGTAAATGTTCATTTTAAATGCAGGCCTATCACATAAATGAAAGGATTGACTGATGAATTTAAGAACTGAAATTGAAAGGATAAAGAGATGGCCAAACTTAGAAAAGAGATGTCGGTGCAATCCGAATCGAAACACTGTTTGGTAATTGGGTCATATCTAGAGCTATAGATTTCAGATTTAGGTCTACTTTATATGGATGGAAAGGTAAAACATATGCACTTGGGATAAGACATTAATCTTTTAATTGTGTTAGAAATCAATCTCCATGATTCAAAACCATGATGAGGGCAAGTATTAAGCAAGTCTCGATACCTATCCCAAAATTGATAAAATGTTTCTCTTGGTTTTTGAGTGAAAGTGATGAATTTTTCTTTTGAAAGAGTTTGTTCTGTGAGATGAAAAAAACTTCTTTAAAAACTGTTGTTGCATTTTATCCCAAACACGAATAGATTCTGATCTGAAATTTTGTAGCCATGTTTTAGCTTTATCTTTTAATGAAAAACGAAAAGGCTTTAAGATGATGGTGTTCATGCTACAATTTGAGTCATTATACGTGTTGGAGACCTCCTCAAATTTCCTTAAATGCAAGTATGAATTTTCTAAATCTAAGCCATGAAAAGAAGATAAAAGTTAAATAATATTTGGCTTAAAATTAAAATAAGATGCATTAGAAGGGAAAACTATACATGATGGTACACTTGTTCTTGTGGGATTCATGTGGTTTCTAAGTGTTTTAACACGGTTATTCTCATTATTCACATTATAAAGAACACGGTTATTCTCATTATTCACATTATGAAATAACTAGTTATCTTCTTCAGCTATATTTTCTGAAAATGATAAGGATACCCTACAAAGTCTACCACTTAATGTACATGACCACACTCTTATACACATATAGAAATAGAATAAAAGGAAGAAGAAAACAAAAGAAGAAGAAACAAAATAAAAAAATCAAAGTTATACACAAGGAACGTGAAAAGAGAAAATAAAATAAATATTATAATTTCTACAATTAGTATCTTTGTGGTTCAATCTTAGTCTTGTCAGATTATTTATTTCTTCGACACTCTTATACTTGGATGAAGAGATCAATTTTTTAATCATATAAAGTATATATAAAAAAAATCTTGAAACTTTATGCTCTTAAACAAAAACACATTTCTTTTTTTTTCCCTTTGACTTCTACATTTTTTTCATCTTCTTCTTCTTTTTCTTTTCTATCTTCATAAAAACTCATCAATATTTTTATTAATATCTTTTTACTATATAAAAATGCATTATACTAACTTGATTTTCAAAAAGTCTTTCCGTCAATATCCCTAAAGGTCTCTAAGAGATATTATACATGTATTCACTTAAATAAAAATTTACAATTTTTATAGAAATCCATTAAAAAAAAAAAGAGCCAATGTAGTGGTACTAAAACACACTATAAATTATTTACAACGATATTAAAAAATAATTCTTTTCAGAATATAACTTCTACGCCATTAGAGAAAAAAGAAGCAAATGATTCCATTTCAGGCCTCTTCAAAGCAACGCCAATTTCAGTCCTTCGGTCACTTCCATTTCTAATATCCAACACTGAAAACGATCCAGTTCTATCTATGGATGTGAGCTCCACCTTCTCGACATTCCCCCATCCAAAATCCGTGTTGTAAAATTCCAATCCGGTCGATCCAGCAACACTAATTAGTTGCACTTCTGGTCCCAAACTTAACAACATCTCAAGCCTCTCATTTGAACCTTCAATGAGTCCCTTCTCCAATCGCTTTATGGAAGCGCTAAGCTTCTCGGCTATAATAGCTAATCCATTTTCCTGCATAAAATCTGCGGCTTTAGAAACTATGTGATGAACCACAGCAGTATTACCAAAATGATTTGGTGGAAGAGGAGGGTCTAAACGACTTCTACAATCCGCTGACCACGCAAAATAAACCTCTCTGTCGGCATCTCCTCCTCTTGCTTTGACAAGACAGATCGGTAGATAAGAGCATGCCAGAACATAAGTGGAGAGATTTAGTCGTTTTGTAGGGTCTGTTGCTTCCGGGTGATAACGCAACACACTTTCTCTAAGCTTCTTAATGACTTCACTAGATAAATGAAAGTTTGCTCGTAGCAAGTTAGGCTGCACTTCAAGTTTCGGCAACGGCTTAACACTTCTTGGGTTCGAGTCTGAACCTGATTCTAACCGTTTCCCTATGGTCGCCCACAAGTTAATGTACGCCTCCTCCAACCCTCTTGAATCTTTGATACTTTTCCATTCAAAACTTGGGGTGATTTCTTCGGGCAACAAACGTGGGGCTTCACCTTCTTCGACAATATATTTGCATGTATAAGCCCAGGCTCTGAGGAACATAGATGCGCTTTTGCCGTCAAATATTGCATGGTGAGTTTCCATACCAATGCAAAAGCCTTTGTTGGGAAATAATGTTACTTGTAAAGCCAATAATGGTGACCTTGTTTCAGTTGCGACGAAATGGGGAGCATAAGGATGTGATTCAACAGCTTCATGGATTTCATTGCCTATAAGGCGATCGAAATCACCATTACACTCGGCAAGTGTAACTGAAACGGAATCGTTATTAAGATGGTAAACAAAGAAGGGTCTGGAGGATTCAGGGAAAGTGGAGGAGTGCATGGGAAAGTGATTGTTTGAGAATGGGGAAAATTACAGAGTGAAAGAAGGTAGGGTTTAAATCAGTAAGTTTGAAGAAGCAGAGGCACTCAGATGGAGGAAATCTGAGACCTGACAGTTCAAAAAAAGTAGGAGAGAGTATCGTTTCGGTGGTTGACTTGGTAGAGTCATAAGCGGCAGCCACTTCGCAGATATCAAGTATCTTTACAGAGTTCGGTGATGCCATAGAGATAGCTAGAGTAAGAGAGAGAGAGAGAGAGAGAGAGAGAGAGAGAGATTGAGACTTGGATATGTTTTCTGGGTTTCAGCTCTTGCTAATAGAACTCTGCAGCCAATAGTTTTCAGATTGATCGAAATGAGCCATTTCTGTGCCAGGAAACAAAAGGAAAGTAGTTGAGCCTGCTCCTTATCATAATGTTCTTCTCCTTTTGACTGATTGGTAATAGCTGAGCTTGATCCTCATCATGATGTTCTTCTTCTCGTTTTGACTGATTGGTACTTGTCTTGTTGATCCATGAAATTAGTTTTTTTTTTTAATAAATGTTTTAGAAATAAATTATTTTTTAATATTTAATAATATCATAAAAATTTAATGAAAAAAATATTTTCTAGTGCTTAATTATATTATAAAAAATAACTTGAAAAAATAACTTATTAATATTTTTTAAAGTTCATTAAAATAACAAGAAACAAATCTTAAAAATTAAAAAAATAAATAATAATAAAATTAAAAAAAATTCTAAATTTATAAATTATCACAAATAAAATAAATATCAATCATAATAATGGAGATCAAATCTAACAGATAAAAAAACTAAAAGATAATAAAATTAAAATAATTATAATTTCATAAACTATTTCAAATAGAATAAGGAACAATCAAAAGAATTAAGACAAAAATTGATAGATAAAGAATTTTAATTAAAAAAGTAACAAAATAAATAAATAACAATCATAAAAAGAAGGATCAAAATTAATATAAAAATAAAATTAAATCAAATCAAATTCTAATGGATAAAATTGAAGAAAAAAAAAGAGATTCAAAACAAAATATATAGCAATGGAAAGTTTGATGACTAAATTTTATATAATCAGCAAAAAATATGATATTTTTAAATTTTTCACAACTTCTAAAAAGTATTTTCCGCCTAAAATAAAATGAAAACACTTTTCTAGAAACTAAACTAAAATTTTCTTTAACTAAAAAATATTTTCTATTGACTAGTTTTTTTAATGGTAAACAAACACAGAAAAATTTAAAAAGTAGTTTCTAAAAAACTACTTTCTATAAAACAAATAAAACCTTAAAGTTGGGCTCTCGTGTTGATTGATGGATACAACGATGTAAGACAACAACAAGAAAAAATAAATTTATCCAGAAACTCTTTATTTTTTATACTCTATCCAATTGTCCACTATAAGTTACCTTTATGATACGTTTTTTATTTTTTCATGATAAAAATAATTTAAAAACATTATGAAGTTATTATAACTATAATTAATATTTTTATTGCATTAAAGTATTGTTTATAAATATTTATTGTTAATGCTTTACTTAAATTAAATATTAATTAAAGTTATTAAAATGAATACAAATTATATTTTTTTCTTTATGACAAAAAGGAGGAGGCTTGACCTTTAGTTAGTCAATTATTCTCTATTCATATGTGTAGAGCAATATATAATAATAAAAGTAGAGATTACAACACTAGAATAGTGCCTATAATATTTCTTGTATATACATTCTAATATTTACTATATATAAATTCTATAATATGATAGAAGTTACATTTCAAGGTTCTTTTTACTCAGAAATATATTAAAATAATATTTTTTATCATTATTTTTTAAAATTTATTTTTAATATTAATATATCAAAACAATCCCAAAATACTTAAAAAATTAATTTTAAATTAATTAATTTTTTTATTTTTAATTTTAACTTTTAGCCAAACCACCTTGATAAATCTATTTACAGCTTCTCACTATTTATATTGTTTAGATGAATATTATTTGGATCCAACACCCATATTTCAAAGTTAAAAATTAGATGATGTAGTTAGGCATGGATCCTAAATTAATGCATTAGGTTTTGATAGTTTTTTATTTTATTTTGAATACTATACATATATATTAATTTAGATAAAAAATTTAGAATGTACACACAATTAAATATTTTATTATTAAAAACAAACACGAAAAAACTTCTTTTATTTAAAGTATTTTAGCATAATCTTTAACTTTTCTTTAACATAGTTAGTTTTTTTACCTAAAATATTTAAAGAATGATTATTACTTAAAAGTATATTTTTATCAAGGTTTTATATTATTATTTTGCATTTGAAGTATCATTAACTCCTTAATTAAAGCATGCTTTATAATAATATATCTAATAATATAAGATACCTTAAATTTGTGGTAAATATTTATCTTAAATGCAGGTCTATCACATAAATGAAAGGATTGATTGATGAGAAATTGAGAGGACAAAGAGATAACCAAACTTAGAAAAGATACCTTTAATTTGTACTTTATAATGCATGCTTTATAATAATATATCTAATAATATAAGATACTTTTAATTTATGGTAAATGTGTATCTTAAATGCAGGCCTATCATATAGATGAAATGATTAATTGATGAGAAATTGAGAGGACAAAGAGATGGCCAAACTTAGAAAAGAGATATTGGTATAGTTCAAACTAAAACACTATTCAGTAATTGGGTCATAACTGGAGCTGTAGATCTTGGATTTAGGTCTAATTTATATAGATGGAAAGGTAAGATACAAGCCTACAACTTTCATGTAGAGATCTATTTTAAAAAGGTCGTTTTCAAGTCTAAATTATAGCTACAACAAAGAAGTCTGAATATGTCTCATAACCCAAACACTGTTTAGTGTTCATCCCATATCTAGAATTCTAGGAGTCTAAATGACCTCACTGTTTTTTTCTAGAAAGCTAAGATAATTTCCTAGAACTTTTATGTGGAGATCTGGTTCAAATTCTGACATTATCAATGATGTTTTGGGCAGACAAGAAGATAAAACTTATCACCAAATCAAAAGTTAGCTACTCACTCAATAATTAGTCATCAAATCAATAGTTCTCAATTTTGACCTATAAAAGGAGGCATTTACCATGCATTTAGGCATCTTAATTTTCAAAACAAGATCATGCTCTTGCTTTGTCTCTTTGTATTTTTGTAATGCTTAAGTTTTACTTTTATTAATATCTTGTTTATACCTTTTATTTCTTTTTTTATTTAGTTAACTTTTATTTTACTTATGTTCTTATCTTGTTTATTTATGTTTCTCTCTTTCATGTCAAGGTGAAAAGGTTACACTAATGGTGTACAAATAAGTATGTTGTAAACTTAACATGGGTTTTAATGTTTGATACTAACCTGTTTTGTATTTGTTATCTTATTCACTCTTTAATACTTTACTTATTAAATAACTAATCTAGATTTATGTTGTATAACACTTGGCACAACAAATACTTAGCACTTTCATAGCACAAACTGTATGGTATAACCGACACCTGTGCTATGAAAGGAACTTGATTTATTGTTAACATAAGTTATAATCATGAATACCTCATAATATTTACAAGTATTAGTATTATTAATGTAATCATGTTAAAAATTTATAATCTGATTAAAATCTTCTTTATGTATAGTTTTCATTTGAGTAATAAAAGTTTATATTATATTTGTTTGAAATACCATTAGTAGATCCTATAACCTTGACATTTATTGTTATCATTGTTTAATCCTTACATTGATCTTCCATCTCAGCATTCTCATCAACTTCTACTATTACTATTATTGTTTTTGTTGTTGTATTGTTGTTATTTATGATTTATACAATTATCTCAATGTGGTTCGACCCCGATCTTACTGGGTTATTTATTATTTCAACACTCCTGCACTTGGGAGAAGACATCAATCTTTTAGTCATGTCAAGTTTTTGGCATAGTTGCTAAGGAGGTAAATTTTTGTACAAATTATAGTATTTATTTTATTTTCTCTTTTCACATTTTTTTGTATCTAACTATGTTTCTTTTCTTTTGTTTCTCTTTTTTTTTGTTTTCTTCTTCCTTTTATTCTATTCCTACACGTGTATAAGAGTGTGGTCACGTACATTAAGTGATAGACTTTGTAGGGTACCTTATCATTTTCAAAAAAATATAGTTGAAGAAGATAACAGTCGCTTCATAAGGAGAATATTGAAAAATCTCAATCATAACCTATACTCACAAACATATAACTCTGGTTGGAGAAATCACCCAAATTTCAGTTGGAAGAGTGTTAACAATAATGCACAAACTTCATAACCACCGTTTCAAGCACATCATAATTTCCAAAATTCTCATGGATATGCGCCTCCTTATGCTCCACCTCCTAAAAGAAATTTTAAGGAAATATTGCATGCATTCATTGAAAAACCAAAGATAATCAACACTCAAATTGCTCAAAGCATAATAGATTTTAAAGATGCTCTTGCAAAATTTACATTTGCTCTTAGTTTTCAAAAGAAAGGTAAGTTTCCATCTCAACCACAGTAAAAATTAAAGGGGCAATACAATGCAAATACAAGTAGTTTTGGAAGCCAACACATGGATCATCTAATCAATCATTACTCTTTATAGTGTAAAGTTATTGAAAAATCAATTCTTGAACCTTATGAGAAAGATGATGAGTCAATCTCTAAGGGTAAGGAAATGATTAAACATGAACATTGAAAGAAAAAAATTGATTCCCCACCACTACTTCTATTTTCTAATGCGATGACCAAACAAAAGGAAGTCAATCACGATACTGAAATCTTTGAAACTTTCAAACGGGAAGAAATTGAGAATGAAAAAGGCATTGAAAATATTGATGTGAATCTTTTATCAAGAGAGAATAGATTTGGTATCCGATATCACACCAATCGATGATTACTTTCCTGATGAATCCTTACTTGTTCTTAGTTCAATGCCTTGGTTTGCTAAAAATATCAATTTTCTTGCTTCAGGATTTTTGCCAACTCATTTGGATAATGAAGCCAAAAGAAAGTTTTTGAGCGATGTGCAAAACGTTTATTGGGATGACCCTTACTTATTCAAATATTATCCTCATCAAATATTTCAAAGACGCATTCCTAACAGTGAGGTAAGTAGTGTCATTAAATTTTGTCATTCTAAGACAAGTGGGGATCATTTCTTGTAAAAAAAGAGGATTGCAAAAATCTTATAAAGTCGATATTAATGGCTCACCATGTTTAAAGACCCACATGCATTCTGCAAAACCTATGAAAATTGTTAAAAGATGGGATTTATTTCAAAACATAGAGAGTCTTTAGGTAATCTTCTATTGACTCTTAAGTCTCGTTATAGTGAAGATATGCATTGTACACTTTGATTAGTACTTAAAAGTGCATTTTTATCAAGGTTTTATATCATCATTTTGCACTCGAAGTATCAATAACTCCTTAGCTAAAACATGTTTTATAATAAGTTATCTAATAATATAAGATACCTTTAATTTGTGGTAAATATTCATTTTAAATACAGGCCTATCACATAAATGAAAGGATTGATTGATGAATTTAAGAATTAAAATTGAAAGGACAAAGATATGGCCAAACTTAGAAAAGAGATGTCGGTGCAGTCCAAACTGGAATACTTTTCAATAATTGGATCATATCTAAAGCTGTAGATCTCAGATTTAAGTCTACTTTATATGGATAGAAAGATAAGACATAGGCCTAAAACTTTCATATGGAGCCCAAGATCTAAAAAGTCCATTAGCAAGTTCAAATTGGAGCAACAACAAAGAAGTCTGAATCTATCTTCCAGCCCGAGCATTGTTCAGTATTTGACTCATATCTAGAGTTATTATTATTATTATTGTTATTGTTGTTGTTATTGTTATTGTTATTACTATTATTGTTGTTGTTGTTGTTGTTGTTGTTGTTGTTGTTGTTGTTGTTGTTATTGTTGTTATATTATTGTTATTTATAATTTGTACAATTAACCTCCCTATGGTTCGATCCTGGTCTTGCCGGGTTATTTATTACTTCGACACTCCTGCACTTGAGAGAAGACATCAATCTTTTAGTCGTGTCAGGTTTTTGGCGTCATTGCTGGAGAGGTAAGTTTTGTATAAATTATAATATTTATTTTATTTTCACTTTTCACTTTTCTTGTATATAACTTTGTTTCTTTTCTCTTGTTTCTTCTTCTTTTGTTTTCTTTTTTCTTTTATTATATTCCTACACGTGCATGAGAATGTGGTCACGAACATCAAGTGGTAGACTTTGTAGTGTATCATCATCATTTTTAGAAAATATAGCCGAAGAAGATAATCAATTATTTCATAATGAGAATAACCGTGCTAGAACACTTAGAGATCACATGAATCGCACAAGAACAAGTGCACTATCATGTATAGTTTTTCCTCCTGATGCATCTCATTTTAATTTTAAGCCAGACATTATTCAACTTTTACCTTCTTTTCATGACTTAGATTTAGAAAATCCATACTTGCATTTAAGGGAATCTGAAGAGGTTTGCAACACATATAATAATTTAAATTGTAGCATGAACACCATTAGATTAAAGCTTTTTCCTTTTTCATTAAAAGATAAAGGTAAAACATGGCTATAAAATTTAAGACTAGGATCTATTTGTGCTTGGGATGAAATGCAACAATAGTTTTTAAACAAGTTTTTCCCATCTCATATAACAAACTCTTTCAAAAGACAAATCACCACTTTTACTTAAAAACCAGGAGAAACATTTTACTAATGTTGGGATAGGTATCGAGACTTGCTTAGTACTTGCCCTCATCATGGTTTTGAAACATGGAGATTGGTTTTACATTTCTATGAAGGGTTAACACCTAGAGATAGGCAAATGGTTGAATTGATGTGCAATGAAATTTGTTTGGTCATAGCTTGAGGAAATGGAAGTGCTGGCGGTGAGTCAGTCGTTTCTTTGCAATTTTCAGATTCATCCCCTTCCTTACCCTCAGAGATTGACTCATCATCTTTCTCATAAGGTTCAAGAGAGGGTTTTTCAATAACCTTACCACTGCGCAGAGTAGTGACTGATTTGACTTGATCCATGTGTTGGCTTCCGGAACTACTTGCATTTGCATTGTATTGCCCTTTGGGATTTTGTTGTGTTTGAGATGGAAACTTACCTTTTTCTTGGAAACTAAGAGCAGATGTTAATTTAGCAAGAGTATCTTTAAAATCTGTCATGTTTTGAACAAGTTGAGTATTAATTGTCTCTTGCTTTTCAATAAATGCATGCAATGTTTCCTCAAGATTTCTTCTAGAAGGTGGAGCATAAGAAGGTGCATATCCATGAGAATTTTGGAAATTATGGTGTGCTTGAAACGGTGGTTGTGAAGTTTGTGCATTGTTGTTCTCACTCTTCCAACTGAAATTTGGGTGATTCCTCCAACCAGGGTTGTATGTTTGGGAGTATGGGTTGTGGTTGGCCCTTTGAAAACTGTTTAAAGCATGAGCTTGTTCATGGAGACATTCTTTAAAAGAAGGCAAGGTTGGACAATCGTTGGTTGAGTGTTCATTTGTTTCACAGATTTGACACACAATGTTTTCAACAGATTTTAATTGACCACTCTTTTTCAATTCTAGTGCCTCGACTTTTCTAGCTAAAGATGCAAATTTGGCTTGAAGGTCATGATCTTCCCTAAGGTTATACATACCTCCACTAGATGTATGAGGTTGAGTTTTACTCGGTGCCTCATATGTACCTGCAGTGTCCCAATTTTGAGCATTTTCAGCTAACAAGTCTAAGTACTCCATTGCTTCATCAGGGTCTTTATCTTCAAAAGTTCCATTGCACATCAATTCAACCATTTGCCTATCTTTAGGTGTTAACCCTTCATAAAAATGTGAAACCAATCTCCATGTTTCAAAACCATGATAGGGGCAAGTACTAAGCAAGTCTCGATACCTATCCCAACATTTGTAAAATGTTTTTCCTGGTTTTTGAGTGAAAGTGGTGATTTGTCTCTTGAAAGAGTTTGTTCTATGAGATGGGAAAAACTTCTTTAAAAACTGTTGTTGCATTTCATCCCAAGCACGAATGGATCCTGGTCTCAAATTTTATAGCCATGTTTTAGCTTTATCTTTTAATGAAAAAGGAAAAAGCTTTAATCTAATGGTGTTCATGCTACAATTTAAATTATTATATGTGTTGCACACCTCCTCAAATTCCCTTAAATGCAAGTATGGATTTTCCAATTCTAAACCATGAAAAGAAGGTAAAAGTTGAATAATACCTGGTTTAAAATTAAAATGAGATGCATTAGGAGGAAAAACTATGCATGATGGTGCACTTGTTCTTGTGGGATTCATGTGGTCTCTAAGTGTTCTAGCACGGTTATTCTCATTATTTTCATTATGAAGTGATTGATTATCTTATTCGGCCATATTTTCTAAAAATGATGAGGACACCCTACAAAGTCTACCACTTGATGTGCGTGACCACACTCTCATGCACGTGTAGGAATATAATAAAATGAAGAAGAAAACAAAAGAAGAAGGAAGAAAACAAAATAAGGAGAAACAAAATAAAAGAGACAAAGTTATATACAAGAAAAGTGAAAAGAGAAAATAAAATAAAAACTATAATTTATACAAGAACTTACCTCCCCGGCAACGGCGCCAAAAACTTGACACGACTAAAAGGTTGATGTCTTCTCCCAAGTGTAGGAGTGTCGAAGTAATAAATAACCCGGCAAGACCGGGGTCGAACCACAGGGAGGTTAATTGTACAAATTATAAATAATAATAATACAACAATAATAACAATAACAATAACAATAACAACAACAACAACAACAACAACAATAATAACAATAATAATAATAATACTAATAATAATAAAGAAAGAGAAGAAGAAGAAGATGATGAGAACTTGGAGATGAAAAATTAATGTAAGGATTAAACAATAATAATAACAAATGTCAAGGTTAGAGGTTCCACTAATGGTATATCAAACAAGTATAGTATAAACTCTTATTATTGAATTGGAAACCACACACAAAGGAGGTTCCAATCAGATTATATATTGTTAACATGATTACATTAGTCATCTTATTCAATTAATGCTAATACTTGTAAATCTCGTCAAGCATTCATGATTATAACTTATGTTAACAACAAATCAAGTTCCTTTCATAGCTCAGGTGTCGGTTATACCATACATTATGGGCTATGAAAGTGCCAAGCATTTGTTGTACCAAGTGTTATACAACATAAATCAAGATTAGTCATTTAACAAGCAAAGTATTAAAGAGTGAACAAGATAACAAATATAAAACATGTTAGTATCAAACATTAAAGTCCATATTAAGTTTACATTATACTTATTCTTACACCATTAGTGTAACCTTTTCACCTTGACATAACTAACTTAGCTAGACATAATGAAAGAAAGAAAAATAGATAAACAAAATAAGAACATAAAAGTTAACTAAATAAAAGAAAGGAAATGAAAGGCGTAAACTTAATATTAATGAAAGCAAAGCATAAACATTACAAAAAATACAAAGAGAGAAAGGAAGAGCATGATCTTGATCTGAACACCAAGATGCCTCAATGCATGGCAAATGCCTCCTTTTATAGGCCAAAATTGGGAACTATTGATTTGATGACTAATTGATAAGTGGGTGGCCAACTTTTAACTTGGTGACAATCCTTATCTTCTCTTGTCTGCCCAAAACGTCATTGATAACGTCCAAATTGGAGCCAGTTGCAAACATGAAAGTTGTAGGAAATTGGCTCAGCTTTCTTGTGTAAAAAATTCAGCTCATTTGGACTTCTAGAACTCCAGATATGGCCAAAATACCGAACAGTGCTCGGGCTGGAAGACAGATTCGGGCTTCTTTGTTGTTGCTACAATTTGGACTTGATAATGGCCTTTTTAGATCTTGGGCTCCATATGAAAGTTGTAGGCCTATGTCTTACCTTTCCATCCATATAAATTGGACCTAAATCTGAGATCTGTAGCTCCAGATATGACCTAATTACCAAACAGTATTCCGGTTTGGATTGCACCGACATCTCTTCTCTAAGTTTGACCATCTCTTTATCCTTGAAATTTAAGTTCTTCAAGTCATCAATCAATCCTTTCATTTATGTGATAGGCCTGCATTAAAAATAGACATTTACCACAAATTATAGGTATCTTATATTATTAGATATATTATTATAAAACATGCTTTAGTTAATGAGTTATTGAAACTTCAAGTGCAAAATGATAATATAAAACCATGACAAAAATGCACTTTTAAGTACTAATCATCGAACCATAGGGAGGTTAATTGTACAAATTATAAATAACAGTAATACAACAACAACAACAATAACAATAACAATAATAGTAGTAGTAGTAGTAGTAATAAAGAAAGAGAAGAAGAAGAAGATGATGAGAACTTGGAGATGGAAAATTAATGTAAGGATTAAACAATAATAATAACAAATGTCAAGGTTAGAGATTCCACTAATGGTATATCAAACAAGTATAGTATAAACTCTTATTATTGAATTGGAAACCACACACAAAGGAGGTTCCAATCAGATTATATATTGTTAACATGATTACATTAGTCATCTTATTCAATTAATGCTAATACTTGTAAATCTCGTCAAGCATTCATGATTATAACTTATGTTAACAACAAATCAAGTTCCTTTCATAGCTCAGGTGTCGGTTATACCATACATTATGGGCTATGAAAGTGCCAAGCATTTGTTGTACCAAGTGTTATACAACATAAATCAAGATTAGTCATTTAACAAGCAAAGTATTAAAGAGTGAACAAGATAACAAATATAAAACATGTTAGTATCAAACATTAAAGTCCATATTAAGTTTACATTATACTTATTCTCACACCATTAGTGTAACCTTTTTACCTTGACATAATTAACTTAGCTAGACATAATGAAAGAAAGCAAAATAAATAAACAAAATAAGAACATAAAAGCTAACTAAGTAAAGGAAAGGAAATGAAAGACATAAACTTGATATTAATGAAAGCAAAGCATAAACATTACAAAGAATACAAAGAGAGAAAGGAAGAGCATGATCTTGATCTGAAAACCAAGATGCCTAAATGCATGGCAAATTCCTCCTTTTATAGGTGAAAATTGGGAACTATTGATTTGATGACTAATTGATAAGTGGGTGGCCAACTTTTGACTTGGTGACAATCCTTATCTTCTCTTGTCTACCTAAAACGTCATTGATATCGTCAAAATTGGACATCAAAGTTGTAGGCAATTGTCTCATCTTTTTTGTGTAAAAACATCAGCTCATTTGGACTTCTAGAACTCCAGATATGGCCAAAATACCAAACAGTGCTCGGGCTGGAAGACAAATTCAGGCATCTTTGTTGTTGCTACAATTTGGACTTGATAATGGCCTTTTTAGATCTTGGGCTCCATATGAAAGTTGTAGGCCTATGTCTTACCTTTCCATCCATATAAATTGGACCTAAATCTGAGATATATAGCTCCAGATATGACCCAATTACCGAATAGTGTTCCGGTTTGGATCGCACCGACATCTCTTTTCTAAGTTTGGCCATCTCTTTGCCTTTGCAATTTAAGTTCTTAAAGTCATCAATCAATATTTTCATTTATGTGATAGGCCTGCATTTAAAATGAACATTTACCATAAATTAAAGGTATCTTATATTATTAGATATATTATTATAAAACATGCTTTAGTTAAGGAGTTATTGATACTTCAAGTGCAAAATGATGATATAAAACCATGACAAAAATGCACTTTTAAGTACTAATCACACCCCCCAACCAGCTTATTACTAGTCCCTAATAATCAAAGCATTAAAACAATTTGCAAATTTCACAAAGCAAGGTATTCATCATTTAACTTCCATTAATCTATCCAGATAAACAAACTCTCATTAAATTTATATATCTGCTCAATACCTCTTAACAAGATATTAATAAACCTTTCTTTTGTGCTCAATGTGTCAACACAAAATTATGGGGCTTTTCTTGGAAGAAAACAAAATTTTTGTTCTAATGTTTAAAGTTAACTTCCTTGGGTTGGGATTATTATTTTTGTCTTTTTTTATCTTTTTTTTTAAATCTATATACATATAATTTAAAAACTTCATGCATCTTTAACCCATGTAACGAGCTTTCAGCTAATGACTCCCAAACCAGTTGGTCTTAGGGCATTAGGTATTAAGACACCCCTACGAGCTTAGTAACTCGGGTCGCAGATACTGATATGTAGATAGTGCAATGTTTGATTCCCTTAAGCTTTTCTCCTCAACCCATGTAATAAGCGTTGGGCCAATAGCTCCCAAGTCAGTTGACTTTAGGGTATTAGCTGTTAAAACACCCCTTCGGGCTTAATTGCTTAGGTTAGGGAGGCCACGAAACCAAACTTATCTATATTTTTATTATCATCATTATTTTTCTTTTTTTTTTCTTCTTTTTTTTCTTTTTTTTTCATGTTTTTCTTCTTTTTTTTTAATTATATACAATCTCTTTCCCTTAGTTGTTACCTTTAACAAAAGAACATAAATAATGTAATAATCCAATATGCAACCCACAATCATATGTTAAAGTGTGTGTGTGTAAATTAAGGTTTAAGAATACATGTTAAATAAGTATATGAGCAGAATTAAGTGGTAACAATATGAGAGTTTGTAAACCTGAATATTTCAGGAAGTATTATAATAGACCTTGTTAAGAATGGTTACTAAGATGCGTCTCAAGAGTCACTTTAACAAAAGAACTCCTTTACTCTGCCATCCTAGTAACAACAATTATGCACATGCTTTATGAAATGAAAAACAATTTCTTTTTATCAACTACTACCCTCTCCCCCCAACCAAAACGAGACATTGTCCTCAATGTTCTAAGGTAGAAAGATAGAGTATAGAAGATATCACCTGAAATAACGAACACTGACAAAACCTGAAACACACTGAAACAAAAATAAGAAATAACAAAACACAATAATAAAACCAAAAGACACAAAAATTCACAAATGAGGGCTCAAATCCAATCTAAGCTTTTTACGGCTTCCCGTAGATAACCAATTTATGCGACTCATGGAAGGATCAATTACAGGAATGAAAGATTGTAGTTGGTCAATCAATTGTTCAGCAGTAGTAGCAGAGATTATGATTTGTCGTGCAGAAGATGTTAGAAATTCCTGTTTCACATCATGATCAAGAAAAGACAACAACTTATCATAATAACCATTAACATTTAACAAACCTATGGGTTTATGGTGAATGTGCAATTGAGCCCAAGAGGAAATATGAAAGATCTCTTCCAATGTGTCTAGACCACCTAGTAAAGCAATGAAAGCATCAACATGGTTAAACATTGCATTCATTCGAGCCGACATTGTGGAGACCTGAAGTTCCTCTCTAGTTGTTTTTCCAATGATGTCCCCTTGTTCCAAAGCTTTAGGGACGACTCCTAAAACTTGACTACCTCCTAAAAATGCAGCTATTGACACACCTCCCATTAACCCAAGACTGCCTCCCCCATACACTAAATGAATCTTTCTCTCAGCTAGCACCTGACCAAGATGATTTGTTGATTCTAAAAACTCCTTTTCTTTCCCAGGACTAGATCCACCGAAAACACAAATATTTCTTATTTGATGACTTGAGGAACTTGCCATTTCTACACACTTCTGTATTTGTTGAATGCATGGGTTGAGTAGAAATGAAAGGAAGGAACAGAGGGTTTTATAGATGAGAAATTAGAAAGGCAATCATAACATCTATATGTAGGCCAGCTGGAGTCTCACACTCTCTCTCTCTCTTTTTATTTATTTATTTATTTACTTTTGAAAATAGCATGTGTATGTACAAGTAGTTGTGATTGTGGCTCATATCTTCCCTTGGTTTTACGTCCAAGAACGGCTTAAACGCCCTTTATGGGTCGGGGATAGGCTTCCCATCCAGTTTTCTTAAAAACTGGCAAACAGGGTCTTTTTTAGTCAGATTCCCAAGACTAAGTCGATCATGTTCTTTATGAAATAGTGGCCATAAATCATGAATTGCACGATGCACATCTCCACTAGGATGCGTCTCAAGAGTCAATAGAAGATTATCTAAAGACTCCTTACTCAGGCCATCCTTAATGAATTGTATTTTATCTTCACAGTTTATAGATACCATTCCTAAAGAATGACATTGCGTATTACAAGTTAGCACATCGATGACAGACTTCTAGTCGTTTTGCACGACGCTTCTTTGCAAAAGTGCTTTTACCTGTTCCAAGCATGTGTGAAATAAAGAAATTAAAGGACTCACCTGATAATCGGACCTTTGCTTCAATCAACCAGCGAATATCTTCAGGAATTCCATGATTCATTAATAATCTCAATCTTGCACATCTAGCACGGTAAATTTTTGTAATCGCATTCTGAGGCAGAGCGGGAAAATACTTTTTCAATTTTTCAAGATTAATGTCCATTTTCAAGATTAATTCTTGGAAGAGAGCTTCAAAGAATTGCACAGATATATACACAGAAATCAGTAATTGTGGGAAACTAAAAGAACCGACTTAAGTCACGGAGTACCGTTATCCGCCATTTGATCGGGGTGAAAGAAACTTGCAAAAATCACTCAAAAAGAAACAAAAATAAAATAAAATAAAATAAAATAAAATAAAATAAAATCAATCTTTATATACAGGATCACCCAATTCAATAGAGTTATGTTCAACTGAAAAATTGTCAAAGTAAACTTTCAGACGATGTCCATTTACCTTGAAAACATTGTTATTTGTTGGATTCTCGATGTCATAGGCCCCATATGGATACACATGTTTCACAATAAAAGGACCGCTCCATCTTGATCTTAATTTTCCAGGAAATAAATGCAGTCGAGAATTATAAAGCAAAACTTTTTGACCAACATTGAATGTTTTTCTCAGTATTTTCTTGTCATGAAACTCTTTAATTCTTGCTTTATGAATTCTTGAATTTTCATATGCATCATTTCTTATTTCCTCAAGCTCATTTATTTGTAATTTTCGCAGTTGACTAGCATCATCCAGATTTGAATTAAAAGCTTTAATAGCCCAATAAGCTTTATGTTCAAGTTCCATAGGCAAGTGACAAGGTTTTCCATAGACTAGTCTATAAGGTGACATACCTAATGATGTTTTATAAGCAGTTCGATAAGCCCAAAGTGCATCATTAAGTCTTAAAGACCAGTCTTTCCTATTAGGGTTCACTGTTTTCTCCAAAATATGTTTGATCTCCCTATTAGCAAGCTCTACTTGTCCACTTGTTTGAGGGTGATAAGGGGTGGCAACTTTGTGTGTGATTCCATATTTCTTCATTAAAGACTCAAATGGCTTGTTGCAGAAATGTGTTCCATCATCACTTATTATGGCTCGAGGGACTCCAAATCGACTCAAAATATTTTCTTTCAAAAACTTTATCACTGTTTTGTGATCATTGTTTCGACTTGGAATTGCCTCTATCCATTTTGAAACATAATCTACTGCGACTAATATGTATAAGAAACCAAATGATGGAGGGAATGGGCCCATAAAATCTATACCCCAACAGTCAAAGATCTCAATGACAATAATAGGATTTAAAGGCATCATGTGACGTTTTGAAATAGATTCCAACTTTTGACAATTTTCACAAGACTTGCAGAATGCATGTAAGTCTTTGAACATGGTGGGCCAGTAAAATCCACTTTGTAAGATTTTTGCAGTTGTTTTTCTTGATGAGAAATGGCCCCCACATGCCTTAGAATGACAAAATTTAATGACACTACTTACCTCATTGTCAGGAATGCATCTTCGAAATATTTGATTAGGATAATATTTGAATAAATAAGGATCATCCCAATAAAAGTTCTTCACTTCGTTCAAGAACTTTCTTTTATCTTGGGTACTCCAATGAGCTGGCAATTGTCCTGAAACAAGAAAATTGATAATATTAGCAAACCAAGGCATTGTAGAGACAGAAAGTAAAGATTCATCGAGAAAGTAGTCATCGATTAGTGTGATGTCAGTTTTCGAATCTGTTGTCAATTTTGACAAGTGATCTGCGACAACATTTTCGCTGCCTTTCTTATCTTTGATTGTGATATCAAATTCTTGAAGTAATAAAATCCACCGCACCAATCTAGCCTTAGAATCTTTCTTAGAAAGAAGATATTTCAATGCTGCATGATCACTAAAAACAACAACAGGTGAGCCAACAAGATAAGATCTGAATTTTTCACATGCAAATACTACTGCAAGTAATTCTTTTTCAGTGGTGGTATAATTCATTTGAGCACTATTTAAAGTTTTACTTGCATAGTAAATTACGTAAGGTTTCTTATCTTTTCTTTGTCCCAAAACAGCACCTACGGCATAATCACTAGCATCACACATTATTTCAAAAGGTAATGACCAATCGGGAGGTTGAATGATAGGAGCACAAGTAAGCAAGTTTTTAAGTTTAACAAAGGCTTCTTCACAATGTTCAGTCCATTCAAAAATAGTATCCTTTGTTAGAAGGTTACTTAAGGGCTTAGATGTTACACTAAAATCTTTGATGAACCTTCTATAAAAACCAGCATGTCCCAAGAATGATCTAACATCTTTAAGAGATTTTGGTGTTGGCAAGTTTGCAATTAACTCGATTTTAGATTTGTCAACCTCAATTCCTTTTGATGAAACAATGTGACCAAGTACAATGCCGTTTGTTACCATAAAATGACATTTTTCCCAATTCAGCACAAGATTCTTCTCTTCACACCTAGTTAAAACCTTTCCTAAGTTAATCAAACAATCATCAAATGAATCGCCAAAAACAGAAAAATCATCCATGAAAATCTCAAGAAAATGTTCAACCATATCACTAAATATACTAAGCATGCATCTTTGAAATGTGGCTCATGCATTACATAATCCAAAAGGCATCCTTCGATATGCAAAAGTACCAAATAGACATGTGAAAGTAGTCTTTTCTTGATCTTCCAATGCAATTTCAATTTGGTTGTAACCCGAATAGCCCATCTAGGAAACAATAAAATTCATGACCTGCAACTCTTTCTAGGATTTGATCCATGAAAGGTAAAGGAAAATGATCTTTTCTAGTCATTGAATTAAGTTTCCTATAGTCAATGCACATGCGCCAACCAGTAACAGTTCTAGTGGGAATTAACTCATTGTTCTCATTTGTTATCACAGTGACTCCAAACTTCTTAGGTACAACTTGGGTAGGACTTACCCATTTGCTGTCAGAAATAGGATAAATGATTTCATTATCTAGAAGCTTAATGACTTCATTTTTCACTACTTCTTTCATATTAGGATTTAGCCTTCGTTGCATTTCTCTAGAGGGTTTAGCATTTTCCTCTAAATAAATTCTGTGTGTACAAATCAAAGGACTAATTCCTTTTATATCAGCTATGGTCCATCCTAATGCATTTTTGTGCATTTTCAGAGTTTGTAATAACTTACCTTCTTGATGTACATTAAGTTTGGAAGAGATTATTACTGGAAAAGTTTCATTTTCTCCCAAAAATGAGTATTTGAGATTGGATGGCAATGGCTTCAAATCAGGTTTTGGTGGTTGAACACTTGAAGGTATGGACTTAATTGGTCGTGGTGGCAATTCCTCAATTTGTGGCCTCCAATTACTTGTCTTTGATTCTTCCTGAAAATAAATCATTTCCAAATCATCAGATTCATCAATTTCAATTTCACTAGAAGTGGTTGGAAATTGATCATGAATTAATTTTTCAGTAAAGTCCACTTCCTGTAAGTCATTATCATCTCTAGGTTGCTTGCAAATGTTGAAAATATTCATCTCCAATGTCATGTTTCCAAATGATAGCTTCATCAGTCCATTCCTACAAGAAATGGATGCCCTAAAATAACAGGAAATGAATTACATACTTCAATAGGTTGTGTGTCCAAGACAATAAAATCCACAGGATAAATGAATTTATCGACTTGTACTAACACATCTTCAATTATTCCTCTAGGCACTTTTATAGATCTATCGGCAAGTAAAAGAGTTATAGAAGTTGGTTTTAACTCACCTAGATTGAGACTCTGAAAAACTGAATATGGAAGTAAATTCACACTAGCACCAAGATCAAGTAAGGCTCTTTCAATTTTATGCTCTCCAATAAAGCAGGAAATTGTAGGACAACCAGGGTCTTTATATTTCAAAGCATTATTGTTTTGAAGAATAGCACTTACTTGTTCGGCTAGAAAGGCTTTCTTTTTCACATTCAGTTTCCTCTTCACAGTGCAGAGATCTTTCAAAAATTTAGCATAGGAAGGAACCTGTTTAATAGCATCTAGCAAAGGTATATTGATCCTTACCTATTTGAAAGTTTCAAAGATTTCAGAGTTGTGATTAACTTTCCTTTGTTTGGTCATGGCTTGAGGAAATGGAAGTGTTGGCGGTGAATCAGTCGTTTCTTTACAATTTTCAGATTCATCCCCTTCCTTACCCTCAGAGATTGACTCATCATCTTTCTCATAAGGTTCAAGAGAAGGTTTTTCAATAACCTTACCGCTGTGCAGAGTAGTGACTGATTTGACTTGATCCATGTGTTGGCTTCCAGAACTACTTGCATTTGCATTGTATTGCCCTTTGGGATTTTGTTGTGTTTGAGATGAAAACTTACCTTTCTCTTGGAAACTAAGAGCAGATGTTAATTTAGCAAGAGTATCTTTAAAATCTGTCATGTTTTGAGCAAGTTGAGTATTGATTGTCTCTTGCTTTTCAATGAATGCATGCAATGTTTCCTCAAGATTTCTTCTAGGAGGTGGAGCATAAGGAGGTGCATATCCATGAGAATTTTGGAAATTATGGTGTGCTTGAAATGGTGGTTGTGAAGTTTGTGCATTGTTTTTCTCACTCTTCTAACTGAAATTTGGGTGATTCCTCCAACCAGGGTTGTATGTTTGGGAGTATGGGTTGTGGTTGGCCCTTTGAAAACTGTTTAAAGCATGGGCTTGTTCATGGAGACATTCTTTAAAAGAAGGCAAGGTTGGACAATCATTGGTTGAGTGTTCATTTGTTTCACAGATTTGACATACAATGTTTTCAACAGATTTTAATTGACCACTCTTTTTCAATTCTAGTGCCTCAACTTTTCTAGCTAAAGATGCCAATTTGGCTTAAAGGTCATGATCTTCCCTAAGGTTGTACATACCTCCACTAGATGTATGAGGTTGAGTTTTACTCGGTGTCTCACATATACCCGCGGTGTCCTAATTTTGAGCATTTTCAGCTAACAAGTCTAAGTACTCCATTGCTTCATCAGGGTCTTTATCTTCAAAAGTTTCATTGCACATCAATTCAATCATTTGCCTATCTTTAGGTGTTAACACTTCATAGAAATGTGAAACCAATCTCCATGTTTCAAAACCATGATGAGGGCAAGTACTAAGCAAATCTCGATACCTATCCCAGCATTTGTAAAATGTTTCTCCTGGTTTTTGAGTGAAAGTGGTGATTTGTCTTTTGAAAGAGTTTGTTCTATGAGATGGAAAAAACTTCTTTAAAAACTGTTATTGCATTTCATCCCAAGCACGAAGGGATCCTGGTCTCAAATTTTATAGCCATGTTTTAGCTTTATCTTTTAATAAAAAAGGAAAAAGCTTTAATCTAATGGTGTTCATGCTACAATTTAAATTATTATATGTGTTGCACACCTCCTCAAATTCCCTTAAATGCAAGTATGGATTTTTCCAATTCTAAACCATGAAAAGAAGGTAAAAGTTGAATAATGCCTGGTTTAAAATTAAAATGAGATGCATCGGGAGGAAAAACTATGCATGATGGTGCACATGTTCTTGTAGGATTCATGTGGTCTATAAGTGTTCTAGCACGGTTATTCTCATTATTCTCATTATGAAGTGATTGATTATCTTCTTCGGCCATATTTTCTGAAAATGATGAGGATACCCTACAAAGTCTACCACTTGATGTCCGTGACCACATTCTCATCCACGTGTAGGAATAAAATAAAATAAAAAGAAGAAAGCAAAAGAAGGAGGAAGAAAACAAAATAAAAAGAAACAAAAGAAAAGAAACAAAGTTATATACAAGAAAAGTGAAAAGAGAAAATAAATACTATAATTTATACAAGAACTTACCTCCCCGGCAACGGCGCCAAAAACTTGACACGACTAAAAGGTTGATGTCTTCTCCCAAGTGCAGGAGTGTCGAAGTAATAAATAACCCGGCAAGACCGGGGTCGAACCATAGGGAGGTTAATTGTACAAATTATAAATAACAGTAATACAACAACAATAACAATAACAATAACAATAGTAGTAGTAGTAGTAGTAGTAGTAGTAGTAGTAGTAAAGAAAGAGAAGAAGAAGAAGATGATGAGAACTTGGAGATGGAAAATTAATGTAAGGATTAAACAATAATAATAACAAATGTCAAGGTTAGAGATTCCATTAATGGTATATCAAACAAGTATAATATAAACTCTTATTATTGAATTGGAAACCACACACAAAGGAGGTTCCAATCAGATTATATATTGTTAACATGATTACATTAGTCATCTTATTCAATTAATGCTAATACTTGTAAATCTCGTCAAGCATTCATGATTATAACTTATGTTAACAACAAATCAATTCCTTTCATAGCTCAGGTGTCGGTTATACCATACATTATGGGCTATGAAAGTGCCAAGCATTTGTTGTACCAAGTGTTATACAACATAAATCAAGATTAGTCATTTAACAAGCAAAGTATTAAAGAGTGAACAAGATAACAAATATAAAACATGTTAGTATCAAACATTAAAGTCCATATTAAGTTTACATTATACTTATTCTCACACCATTAGTGTAACCTTTTCACCTTGACATAATTAACTTAGCTAGACATAATGAAAGAAAGCAAAATAAATAAACAAAATAAGAACATAAAAGCTAACTAAATAAAGGAAAGGAAATGAAAGGCATAAACTTGATATTAATGAAAGCAAAGCATCAACATTACAAAGAATACAAAGAGAGAAAGGAAGAGCATGATCTTGATCCGAAAACCAAGATGCCTAAATGTATGGCAAATTCCTCCTTTTATAGGCGAAAATTGGGAACTATTGATTTGATGACTAATTGATAAGTGGGTGGCCAACTTTTGACTTAGTGACAATCCTTATCTTCTCTTGTCTGCCCAAAACGTCATTGATATCGTCAAAATTAGAGCTAGTTATAAACATGAAAGTTGTAGGAAATTGTCTCATCTTTCTTGTGTAAAAACGTCAGCTCATTTGGACTTCTAGAACTCCAGATATGGCCAAAATACCAAACAGTGCTCGGGCTGGAAGACAAATTCAGGCATCTTTGTTGTTGCTACAATTTGGACTTGATAATGGCCTTTTTAGATCTTGGGCTCCATATGAAAGTTGTAGGCCTATGTCTTACCTTTCCATCCATATAAATTGGACCTAAATCTGAGATATATAGCTCCAGATATGACCCAATTACCGAATAGTGTTCCGGTTTGGATCGCACCGACATCTCTTTTCTAAGTTTGGCCATCTCTTTGCCTTTGCAATTTAAGTTCTTAAAGTCATCAATCAATATTTTCATTTATGTGATAGGCCTGCATTTAAAATGAACATTTACCATAAATTAAAGGTATCTTATATTATTAGATATATTATTATAAAACATGCTTTAGTTAAGGAGTTATTGATACTTCAAGTGCAAAATGATGATATAAAACCATGACAAAAATGCACTTTTAAGTACTAATCATACACAACCACTAAAAAGGAATTACTTGCTGTAGTATTTGCATGTGAAAATTTAAGATCTTATCTTGTTGGCTCACCTATTATTGTTTTTAGCGATCATGCAGCATTGAAATATCTTCTTTCTAAGAAGGATTCTAAAGCTGGATTAGTGCGGTGGATTTTTTTACTTCAAGAATTCAATATCACAATCAAAGATAAGAAAGGCATTGAAAATATTGTCGCGGATCATTTGTCAAGATTGACAACTAATTCAAAATCTAACATCACACCAATCGATGACTACTTTCCTGATGAATCTTTACTTTCTGTCACTACAATGCCTTGGTTTGCTAATATTGTTAATTTTCTTATTTTAGGACATTTGCCAGCGTATTGGGGCACCCAAGACAAAATAAAGTTCTTGACCGAAGTGAAGAACTTTTATTGGGATGACCCTTATTTATTCAAATATTGTCCTGATCAAATATTTCAAAGATGCATTCCCAACAATGAGGTAAGTAATGTCATTAAATTTTATCATTTTGAGGCATATAAGGGTCATTTTTCATCAAAAAAGATAGTTGTAAAAATCTTACAATGTGGATTTTATTGGTCCACCATGTTCAAGGACAAGCATGCATTCTGCAAAACTTGTGAAACTTATCAAAAGTTAGGATCTCTTTCAAAACGTCACATGATGCTTTTAAGCACTATTCTTGTCATTGAAATCTTTGACTGTTGGGGTATAGATTTTATGGGTCCATTTTCTCCATCATTTGGTTTTGTGTACATATTAGTCATAGTAGACTATGTTTCAAAATGGATAGAAGCAAGTCCAAGTCGTAACAACGATCATAAAACAATCATTAAGTTTTTAAAAGAAAACATTTTGAGTCGATTTGGAATCACTCGGGCCATGATAAGTGATGGTGGAACACATTTCTGTAATAAGCCATTTGAGTCTTTAATGAAAAAATATGGAATCACACACAAAGTTACCACCCCTTATCACCCCCAAACAAATGGACAAGTAGAACTTGCTAACTAGGAGATTAAACAAATCTTGGAAAAAACAGTGAACCCTAATCGAAAGGACTGGTCTTTAAGACTTAATGATGCACTTTGGGCCTATCAAACTGCTTTTAAAACATCATTAGGTATGTCACCTTACAGGTTGGTTTATGGAAAACCTTGTCATTTGCCTATGGAACTTGAATACAAAGCTTATTGGGCTATTAAAGTTTTCAATTCAAACCTGGATGATACTAGCCAGCTGTGTAAATTAGAAATAAATGAGCTTAAAAAAAATAAGAAGTGATGCATATAAGAATTCAAAAATTCATAAAGCAAGAATCAAAGACTTTTATGATAAAAGAATCTTGAGAAAAACATTTGATGTTGGTCAAAAAGTTATGCTTTATAATTCTCGACTCCATTTATTTCTTGGAAAGCTAAGATCAAGATGGAGCGGTCCATTTGTTGTGAAACATGTATATCCTTATGGGGCCTTTGATATCGAGAATCCAAAGAATGGTAATGTTTTCAAGGTCAATGGACATCGTTTGAAAGCTTACTTTGATAATTTTCCTAGTGAAAATGAATCCATTAGTTTGAATGATCTTGTATATAAAGATTGATTATTTTGTTTTTCTCATTTTTTTTTATCTTTCTTTTTTGTGTGACTTTTGTTTTGCTAGTATATAACGGTACTCTGTGACTCTTAAGTCAATTCTTTTAGTTTCCTATGATAATTGATATCTCTGTATATATTTGTTCAATTCCTTGTTCCTTCTCTTTTCTTTACATCTCTTCTTCACTTCTTTTTAAAAACAAAACAAAAAAACAAAATGGACACCACTTTTAAAAAATTGAAAAAGTATTTTCCTACTCTGCCTCAGAATGCGATTACAAAAATTTACCATGCTAAGTGTGAAAGATTGAGGTTGTTAATGAACCATGGAATTCCTAAAGATATTCACTGGATAATTGAAGTAAAGATCTGATTATCAGGTGAGTCTTCTAACTCTTTTATTTCTTACATGCCTGGGACAAGTAAAAGCACTTTTGCAAAGAAACGTCATGCAAAACAACTGAAAGTCTGTCACCGATGTGCTAGATGGACTTGTAATGCAAAATGTCATTCTTTAGGAATGATATCTATAAACCGTGAAGATAAAATACAATTCATAAAGGATGACCTGAGTAAGGAGTCTTTAGATAATCTTCTATTAACTCTTGAGATGCATCCTGGTGGAGATGTGCATCGTGCAATTCATGATTTATGGCCTCATTTTCATAAAGAACATGATCGATTTAGTCTTGGGAATCTGACTCAAAAAGACCCTGTTTGACAGTTTTTAAGAAAACTGGATGGGAAGCCTATCCCCAACCCATAGAGGGTGTTTAAGTCGTTTTTGGATGTAAAATCAAGGGAAAGTTATGAGCCACAATCATAACTGCTTGTACATATACATATATATATATATATATATATATATATATATATATATATATATATATATATAATGTTAAAACGAAAGAGAGAGAGAGTGAGACTTCAGCTAGCCTATATATAGGTGGCATGCTTTGCATTTTCAATTTCTCATCTATAAAATCTTCTCTTCCTTCCCATCATTTCTACTAAACCTATTCATTCAACATATATAGAAGTGTGTAGAAATGGCAAGTTCCTCTGTTCCTAAAATAAAAACTATTTGTGTTTTTGGTGGATCTAGTCCTGAGAAAGAAAAGGAGTTTTTAGAATAAGCAAATCATCTTGGTCGGGTACTAGCTGAGAGAAAGATTCATTTAGTGTATGGTGGAGGCAGCTTTGAGTTAATGGGGGGTGTTTCAATAGCTGCATTTGTAGGAGGCAGTCAAGTTTTGGGGGTTGTCCCCAAAACTTTAGCTGAAGGGGACATCATTGGAAAAACAATTAGAGAGGAATTACAGGTCTCCACAATGTCTGATAGAATGAATACAATGTTTAACCATGTTGATGCCTTCATTGCCTTACCAGGTGGTCTGGGTACATTGGAAGGGATCTTTCATATTTCCTCTTGGGCCCAACTGCACATTCACTATAAACCTATAGGTTTGTTAAATGTTAATGGTTTTTATAATAATTTATTGTCTTTTCCTGATCAAGCTGTGGAACATGAATTTCTAACATCTTCGGCACAACAAATCATAATCTCTACTACCACTGCTGAAGAATTGATTGACCAACTATAATCTTTCATCCCTGTAATTGATCCCTCCATGAGTCAACTCAATTGGTCAAACATGAAACGCTGTAAAGAGCTTAAATTGGATTTGAGCCTTAGTTTGTGAAAAATTATGTCTTTTGGTTTTATTAATAGCATAATATTTGTGTTTTGTTATTTCTTATATTTGTTTTAGTGTATTTCAGGTTTGTCAATAGTCGTTGTTTCAGGTGATATCTTCTACACTCTATATTTTTACTTAGAACATTGAGGACAATGTCTCATTTTGGTTGAGGGGAGAGGGTAATAGTTGATATTAAAAAAAATTATCATTAAGTAACTGTATTTTCTATTATTTAAACCATTTGCAAAACTATTGTTACTAGGATGATAGAGTAACGGAGGAACTTTAGTGACTCTTGAGATGCATCTAAGTAAACATTCTTAACAAGGTCTATTATAATACTTCTTGAAATATTCAGGTTTACAAACTCTTGGATTGTTATCTATAGATTTTGTTTATATGCTCATCTCACAAGTATTTCTAAACCTTCATTTTCACACACACACTCGAACATATGATTGTGGGTTGCACATTGGATTATTATATTATTTGTGTTCTTTTATTAAAGGTAATAGTTAAGGGAAAGGGATAGTATATAATATGCAAAAAAAAAACAAAAACAAATATAATAATAAAAAAAAAACAAAGTAGATAAGTTTGGTTTCGTAGCCTCCTTGACTTAAAGCAAATAAGCACGAAGGGGTGTTTGAACACCTAATACCCTAAAGTCAACTGACTTGGGAGTTATTGGTCTGGTGCTTGTTACATGGGTTGAGAAGAAAGCTTAATGGAATCAAACACTGCACTATCTACATATCAGTATTTGCAACCCGAGTTACTAAGCTCATAGGGGTGTCTCAGCACCTGATGCCCTAAGACCAACTAGTCTGGGAGTCATTAGTCGAAAGCTCGTTATATGGGTTTGGGATATATTGTGCTATAAATTCTTACTCTTTCAAAAAACAAAATAACAATCCCAACCCAAGGAAGTTAACCTTAAATATTAGAACAAAAATTTTGTTTTCTTCCATGAAAAGCTCCATAGCTATGTTTTGATTTATTGAGCACCAAAAGAAGGTTTACTAATATCTTGTTTAAGAGGTATTAAGCAGATATATAAATTTAATGAGAGTTGTTTATCTGGATAGATTAATAGAAATTAAATGATGAATGCCTTGCTTTGTGGTTTTTGTAAATTGTTTTTCTATTTTAATGCTTCGATTACTAGGGACTAGTAATAAGTTGGTTGGGGGGGTGTGATTAGTACTTAAAAGTGCATTCTTATTAAGGATTTATGTCATCATATTGCACCTAAAGTATCATTAAATTTCCTAACAAAAGCATATTTTATATTAGCAAGTCTAAAAATATAATATACATTTAATTCATAGTAAATGTTCATCCTAAATGCAGGTCTATCACATAAATAAAAGAATTGATTGATGAGTTTAAGGATTGAAATTGAAAGGATAAAGAGAAGGCCAAACTTAGCAAAGTGTTGCTGCTGCATTCCAAACTCGAACACCGTTCGGTAATTTGATCATATCTGGAGCTATAGATATCAGATTTATGTCTATTTTATATGGATGGAAAGGTAAGACGTTGACTTACAACTTTCATAGGACTCAAAGACTTAGTTTTGCTATTTTCAATTTCAAATCTTAGCAACGATAAAGACATCAGAAGTTGTCCTGCAGCTCAAACACTATTCGGTTTTTCGCTCATATCTTGAGTTCTAGAAGTCTAAATGAGCTCTGGTTTTTTTTGTTGGAAAGCTGAGACAATTGCCCACAACTTTTATAATTCAGTTGGCTATAATTCTGATGTTAGCAATAACATTTTGGCCAGCCAACAATATCAATAATCAGCCCATAATATCAAAAAAACAGCAACCATTAATGTCAAAAACCATCAAATCAATGGATGCCCACCAATTATTCAATCAATCAATAGTTCTAAAAATTAGCCTATAAAAGGAGGCATTTTCCATGTATTTAGTCATATTAATTTTCAGATCAAAGTTATCTTCTTGCTTTCTCTCTACGTCTTTGTAATGTTCAAGTTTTCTTTCATGCTATAGTAATCTCTTGTTTATGCTCTTTTATTTTCTTTGCATGTTAGTATTTCTTTTCTTTTAAATTTTATGATATGATATTTGGACTATGTTCATATTGAACTTACTCGTAGGATGTGTGTGTGTGTGAGAGAGAGGTGTGGAATTATGAGGTTTGATATAAGGTCCAGAATTATGGGACCTTGTGATAGTGGGTTAATTGAGTAAATTAGTAATAGTCGATAACTTGGGATGTTCTAAATACAAACGAAACTCTGCCAAAATTTTGGATATAAAAAAGATATCCTCAAATAAAGAGGATATGTTAGGATCTTTTAACATTGATCAAGTCGTACAGTCAAACTATTACAATAGGCCTGCATTTAGGATGAACATTTATCATAAATTAAAGGTATCTTATAATATCAGATTTGTTATTATAAATATGTTTTAGTTAGGGAGTTATTGATACTTCAAATGCAAAATGATGATTTAAAACCTTGATAAAAATACACTTTTAAGTATTAATCAGCTGCACCCAACCCAAAAACAAACAAAAAAAGAAGAGCTTAGGCTAGGCCTCTAGCATAACTAGTCTAATTTGTTTTTGGCCAAGGGTGTGTTTGGCAAAAGACACCCTTATACCTTTCTCTTTTATTTCACACCTCTTTGTTTTGATATCTAGCCAAACGAGCCATTTTTAGATATCAAAAAATTCTAGAAAAATTTAGGGATCTTTGTTGATTTATTTATAGGCATATTCAATTTGTGGACCTTCACTGTGAAATGTGAATCTAATATACAATGCATGTTTTTTTTTTTCTCTAAAAAAATAAACTAAAATTAGTTTCCTTTTCTTTTAATCTAAATTTTACAAATTTATTCATTTTACAAATTTATTCATTGATATCAGAATCAGGAATATTATAGTAAGACTATAAAAATGAAATAAAAAAAACTCTTAGCAATTTAAGACAAAACTAGCAATACAACCTATCTTAGGTAGGACGTTTAAGGGGTGATAGTATCTTTCCTTTCGCGTAACTAATCTCGTACCATAGAATATCTGTTAACCAGTTAGGGTTCGTAGTAATTATAATACTAAGTGGGGACTCTTTAAATAAAACATTTCTCATCTAAGAACATGATATTAAAAAAATTTTATTTTCACAATTTAATTTTTAAAGGTCATCGTGATGTCACGTATGACACCTCCCATTAGCTTTTATTTTTTTAATTATATATATAATATAAAAAGACCAAATTTCCCCTCATTAAAATTAATTATAACTAAAAATCCATGATGAAAACACATAAAAGTCTCTTGATAACAATTTTAATTTTTTTTTTCCCTTTTAAGAACAACGTAATCATTTTACTATGCAATTAAAGTATCAAAAGACCAAAAAATCACAGGATCATAATTTTTTTAAAGGTATTTAAATCATTTTATTATGCATCTAAAATGTCAAAGGATTTATTTGATCTTTATCAATATAATAATGACAAATAAACTATTTTTCTTCTAATAGCTAGCCAAAAGATTTTGTTTGAGAATGAAAAAATATATATTTTATTGTTGCAATCAACAATGAACTGGATCTTAGTGTAGGGTGAATCCATGATCTCTTACTTCTTTGTAACCAAAAAGAGAAAAAATAAGAAACCTGTTATCATTTACCAGAAAAAAATAGAACCAACCAATTACCATCATGAAAAGAAAACAAATTTTGCCTAATTAAAGCATATTACACGAGTTTCTTCGTTTGTTACCCCCACCACACATTTCTCTTTGCCTATTAAAATTCCTTATTTTCATTTTTTTCCTCAAATCTTTCTTCTTCTTCTTCTTCTTCTTCTTCTTCTTCTTCATTATCATCATCATCTTCTTCATCATCATCATCATCTTCTTCTAAGACATTCTCTCTCAAGGACTCTTGCAACCTTGTCTAGTTACCAATCTATGCGTGTTGGCACTGCATGATTTCCTTATCAAATGTATAGAAGATATATATATTTATATATTTTTATTTTAATAAAATCATAGAACGACGATTCATTCTCAGAATTCTTAAGGAGCAATCGCTAAAGAGATGTATAGGGTATACAAGTCCCTTGTTACGAAATGGAATCCTAACAGGAACCCATCAAATAAAGTTGAGGCCGAGGCTGAAGCCAAATTTCAAGAAATTAATGAACCATTCAAGGTATCTCATATATATTTGAATATTGTATGTATGTGCACAACTACATATATTTAAAAAAAATTAAAATTCAGTGTATAAATTCAAGCAAAAAAGAATGATGTAATTTCTTTTATTTTTCTTTCTTTCTTGATGTAGGCTATTAATGAGAACAAAGTCAAAGAAAAATTAAAAAGTTGCGACGAGCCTATAGTATCAATATCGCCGGGAGGCTCAAGTCCTCGGAAAATCATGGAAGAGAGTTTCTTTTATCGACCTTCAATCCTCCTGAGAAGTCTTAGTAGAAAGAGTTCTACACTTAGCACAAGTCCTTCCTTTCTACGAAAAGGTGCAAGTTCAAGAGACAACTCTCCAAGGAACGAGAGTCATCGAGGTTGTTTAGACATAGAAAATCCCTTTTTGCAGAGAAGTATGAGTCGAATAAGCCCTAGATCCCCCATTATCTTCTCTCAATCTACTTTTTTGAAAAAACCTCCACCAACTGAAAAGAAGCTTGAGTGCACCCTAGAGGAGTTGTGCTTTGGATGTGTCAAGCAAATTATGACCAGTAGAGACGTTATAATAAATGGGTAAGCTTCGATATGTCTTAATCAAACACTGATTATATGAGCATAGCTTGACACTGTTGAAAAACTTGTATGAATGCTAGAGAAGAAGATTTTATGCCATTAGATAATAAAAGTTCGACATGTCTTACTACTATTAGGTATTTTCTCATCAGGTAATAACAAAATAAAGATACAGACACTTGGTGTGTGATTGTTTAAGTTTTTGGTGTGTGCTTCGTTGTGGTTTTAAAAAACATTGATTTAAGAAAAAAAAGGTGTTTGAAAAGGTATTAAATTTACGCTTGTAGATGTTTCTCGATTGTTTTTATATGTGTGTGTCTATATATATATTATTTTAATATATTTTCAATAAAAAAATACTTTTATAAAGCACATTATACTACATTACCAAATACATATTAAAAATAAAAAAGCTATATATTTTATTTTAATTTCTATAAAATTAAGATTCGAAACGCAATAATATGTGGAGTCCAATGCAGAAATCAGTAGCTATCTGATAACAAAACAGTTTTTTTTTCCATGGTTGAATGAAGAAACCGAAGCTACCTCAATGCCTAAAAATAACAATAAAATGATGATGATATGTGTCTATATATATCATGGCAGGATAATTGAACAGCAAGGAGAGATGGTGAACATAACAGTGAAGCCAGGATGGAAGAAAGGAACAAGAATTACATTCGAAGGAAAAGGTGACGAGAGACCAGGTTATCAGCCAGCTGACTTGATTTTCTTGATAGATGAAAAACCACACTTGTTATTTGAAAGAGAAGATGATAACTTGGTCTATAAAGCTGAGATCCCATTGGCACAGGCTCTTGTAGGCTGTGCCATTTCAGTTCCCTTGCTGGAAGGTGAGAGAATGAGCTTATCGTTCGACATCGTATTATATCCAGGATATGTCAAGATCATCAAGGGCCAAGGCATGCCGACTGCAAACGAAATAGGAAAGAGAGGTGATCTAAGAATCAAGTTTTTAATTAATTTCCCAATGTCCTTGAGTCCTGAACAACGATTTGATGCTTCGAGTATTCTAAAAGATTGCTCTTATCATGATTTTCTTTAATATTTGAATTAATATTATAGATAGAAATGTCCATACATGCTTGATTTTCTTCTTTTTTTCTTGATTGAGAATAAATTAAGTGTGTGGGGAAATGTTGTTGATAATGAGTAGATTGCGAGTCTGAGAATATTGTGGTATAAAGTGTTTTTGGAATGAAAAGTTATTAAAATGATAATTATTTTATATTTTATATTTTAATATTAGTATCATCTAAAAAAATCTAAAAATATATCAATTTGATATTCTTTTAGGTAATAAATAATTTTAGAAAAATTATTGTAATGCAAAAACAAACGCATTAAATCATGAATGAATTTCAATATTTGAATCATGTATAAATTAAAAATATCTTTAAAGTGATTCTTGCCTTATAAGAAGTAATATTAAAAATTAATATCTTTAGATTATTTATGCAAAATATTCTATCTATTCTTCAAGCTAAATTAGACTACAATATGAATCCACTAATCAAGTCATGATTTTTTTAATCATAAAACAATTAAGGTGATAATTGTGGGATATGAAGATTGTAAAGATTGTCAAAAAGATTGAATATATGATACTATTTTCTTACTTTATTTTGAAGAAAATATTGTACAAACTCCATTTCATACCCAAAATATCTTTTATTACTACTAAAAAGGATTGGGTGTTAACCCTATTATCCAAAAACACTTGAGCTTTTATGTTGATAATTGTGTTAGCCAAAAAGAAGATCTTTACTTCGCTATTATCCTTTGTTTGAAAAGATGATTCTGGCTTTGTAACTAGTTTCTAAAACAATGATAATCTTCATACTTTATGACTCATTTCTTGGAAAAAAAGTTTGATCAATTTTTCTCGACTACCTTGTCAGCAATACCGCCTGAGTCAGAGGCTCCCGACGGTTTTTACTTGTAAGGTTTGCAAAATGTATTACTTTGCAAGTGGGATGCAAAATTTTGGATATATGATAGAAGTTAATCAGGGATGCTAATGGGTATTTTGGTTTTTTATATTCAAAAATCATTTATTATTTATCAATTAAAAAATTTAGAAGTTCATATTCTATTATTAAATTTTAGATATATATTATTATTATTAAAATCAGGGGTGAAATAAAAAAAACCAAATTAAAAGAGTTATTTTAAAAAAAATTAAAATTTTAATTATTATATACAAGGATGGGCTGAGAAAAATTTCCTTGTAAAGGCCCAACCCTCTCTCTTTGCCAATGATTGAAATAGTAATATAAACACACATACGCTTGAAGTGTGTGTGTTGAATGATAAATATTATATATATACATATATTATATTTATCGTAATCTAATTTTGAATTCCTCAAAATTTTCCTTTTCTTTTATACAAAACAAAAGGAGAAAAAACTAAAAAAAAAAATACAAGCAACTTAGTTGGCAAGAGCAAGCTAAAAAAGGATCCACGTATAAATGAAAGATGTAATGACCAAACTAAAGCTATGGCAATTTTAAAAATTTAAATGAGAATTTGAAAGATCTAAATGTTAAAAATAATGCAAGTTCAAGATGAATATTGGATGAATCTATATAAAAATTAAGTTCAGGGACTTGATTAGATTTTTAGTAAATCAATTTGATTTAATCACAGAAACTAATTAAGTTTATAAATTAATTTAAGTCAAAATTAAAAGATTTAATTAAGTGTAAAGAATTAATTATAATTTAAATGAGTCCAATCAATTTTATTATGAATTTAATTAATGAAAAATTAAGTTTGAAAACTTAATTTGACCTTAATTGAGAACATTGTAATTTTGAAATATGAGACTTAATTTTTACAAGTTTAATTGAATAAAATTAGAGGTGAAATTGCAAGAAAATCAAAATTTAGAGGTCAATTAAGGGTTAAAATGAAAAAATTCAATATCAAAAACCTGTCTGTAAAAGGCGTGTAACATTAAGAACTATACCAAAATTTTCTAGGACTAAATTGAAGAAAATCAAAGTTTAAGACTTAATTGGAGAGCAAACAAAACAAATTAAAAAAGAATGACTACTTTGAAAAAGATATCAAACTTGAAAGGTTTTAATTGATTTTTGACAGGGTTTAATTGGATAAAATTGATCAATTTTGTCCTAGTTAAGGATGTTTGAGCTTAAATTAGGATAACATGGACCAAGTTGAAATTTATAAAATTTCAAATTAGAAAACTTTTTAGGATTTAAGCAGATAACTTGTCATGTATTTTTAATGAAGAAATCAAGTAACACATTGTTTGTTCTTATTTTATTATCTTCTTTAGCCGAGAAGACTAATCGACTTATCACATTCAAACAAATAAACATGGCATCTTTGACCACCTCAAAGGCTCGAACCACTTGGCTAGGAAACATTTTCTCTATAAGGATCAGCTATTCTCATCACATGTTGGCTCAATGAACTCAACAATATCTTATCCCTAATTAGCCTCCTTTGCATTTGACAATTTCAAATTGATTAATCGTTCACCTTCCAATCAATGAATGTAGAGTTTTAAAGCACTAAATCAAATGAGATTTTATCCTCATGTTAGATATACAACCCCTTTATAAGGTATATGGTTTATGTGGCTTCCATAATCTTTTATTTGCAATGATAAATTTATGGAAAATACACTCCAATCACTCATTTTTTGCAATGTTTCAACTATGAAGTTCCCAACCTATTCTAGAAGTTTTAAGAGTTTGTTGGACATTTAGGGGAAGGAAAACAAAAGAAAAAAGAAGAGAAAAGAATGGTCTCCTAGCATGTGAAAGGAAGGAATCCCTTATGATATAGTTTTTGAAAAATCACTTTCAAACCCACAAGTGATTTTACAACCACCTGCCATTTTGGGGTTGTAAAAGGAAAAGAAATCACATATAAAAGGGAGAAATCCAAGAGAAAATCATAAAGAAAAAAGAAAAGAAATGCATATAAATTAAGAGGACACCTAAAATAAAATTGAAGGGAAAGTTATAAAGATTGATTTATTGAAAAAGAAAAGGTGGAATCTAGATTGAAAAGAAACTAAAATTCAAGAAGAAAGAATTAAAGAATCTAGAGGAGAAAACCACATTCTCTTTACAAGGTAAACTTTCAAACTTTGATTAGAGTGTGAAGCTCAATTAGCACACCCCTCCTCTCTTTTCTATTTTTTATTTTAATTTACTGCTCAAAATGATTGTTCAGCATCATTTGAAGTTATTTGTTAGTTTTAAAATCCATTGAATATTTATTTTGAGATATTTAAACATACTTTGAAAATAGCTTGTATTGTTCAAGTTTTGTTGGATTGCTTTGTTCAAGTTATGTTAAGTTTTGACATTGTTATGGATGATTTTATTTTAGGATAGCTTGCTGAGTTTGTTGAAGTTGTATACAAGTTGTTTAAGCTTCAACACAACAAATTTAATCAATAGAATGATATTTTTACTTGTTGTTTTGCTCTTGATTTGTTGTTTCTCATTGTTTTAATGGTTCAAGAAAATTATGTTAGGGGTGTCTAAGCTTAGGTTATTGTATTTTGGTTTTAGGCATTTTTTGGATTTAGAGTTTGTTTATGTTTTAGTTGTTGTTTCTAGGTTTTAGGCATTTTTTGGTTTAAAGTCCCTACTAGGCATTTCCAGGTTTTGATGCTTTATAGGTTTCACATTTATTCGTTGAAAATTATCTTAAATCATATTTTTGATGTTTTTTTTATCAATTGTTGGCTTTTACACATGCATTTTAACTTGTTGATAATTAATCTAAGATCTTGAAGGCTTATAAACAGTTAAATCATGTCATTTGATATTCAATTTCTTCATTTTATGCATAAAATTATGCGAATTTAGGTTGTTTTCCATGATAATTTAGCCCTAAAATATTGCATTTCTTTTGACTTTACATGTTTAGGCATGTAAAATTTTTATATAATATGGTCTGATAGTGAATCTTAGTTTCTAGGTTTCATCTGTTTATGCTTTTTAGTAAATTTGAACATTTTCTCATCTTTTGATTTTCATTATTTTTTTCCTGGCTTTGGGTCATGTTTATGGGTTTGGGTCTTTCGATCAGAAAACTTAGCCCACGAGCCTGGACTAAGTACATTTATGCCAAGAAAATAATTGGTTGACATGAAACTCTTCAAAGAAAAACATTATAATTTGTTTTTAAAGCATGTTTGTCAAATATGACCTTAAAACAATTTTTAAACCTATGATTTTTTTGCTAAAAGCATGTTTGACAACCACACCTTTTAAAAATATTATATTTTATTCTTAAGACATGTTTGTCAAATTCTAGCGGTGTTTTTTTTATTATTATTATGTTTTTTTTCAAATAAACCTCAAATAATTTTCAAAAACTATAAAAAAATTCATGAACCATTTTAAAATTATATATGGTCCCCTATATGTTTTCCAACCATTTTATTTAATATTTGAGTTATAGATTTATATTATAAGATACTAAACTGATATTAAATAAACATGTTTTTCTTTAAAATTTTAGAAAACAAAATACAAATTTTTTTTTATTTTGAATAAATACTAAAAATAAATTTTTATTTGTATATATTTGGCCAAGTTTCTCAAAAATAAATTATATATGCATAATTTAGAATAGTCTATTTTATTTTGCATACATTTTAGATTTAATAACTAGCTTCTATTTTAAAAACACCAAAAAATTATTTTATTTCTTTTATTATATAAGATTATGAACTTATATATAAGATATATTCTTGATATTCTATTAAAAAAACTTTTTTTTATCTTTTTATGTTTTAATTTTAGAGCGGCTAGGAATTTAAAGTGATAAAATATGGATCTCATTATTGAGAAGAAATTATCTTAAATATTAAACAAATCAGCGGTTAGAAAACACAACAATACCTCAGTTTATATCAGATAAATAAATAATGTAGCTTATCATATGATGAGTCTTTTCATTACACAACTAATCCCCCTATTTAAATCCATTAAGTTTTCTAGTAATTATAATATTAGATGGCGACTCCTAAACCTTTTAAATTATATTTATATCATTTTTAAAATATATCCAAAACCTCCTCGATCCAAGAGTTATATTTGTTGTTTAATGTTATGCATAACATAACAATGTCATATATATATATATATATATAAGAAGCCTTTTTTTCATTCACAATGATGGGGCGGTGGCCTATTAGTTAGTATATAATTTAATTCTAAAAAACCATGTGATAATGACACGATCAAAGAGTTGATGTCTTATCCTAAGTGCAAGAGTGTCAAAGTAAAATAACCCGGCAAGACCGAGGTCGAACCACAGGGAGGTGAATTATATAAATTACAAATAAAAAAAAAGATTTGAAGAGAATAATAACAGAAAAAGAGTTGAAGGAAGTTTGGGGTTGTGATATTGATGTAAGGATTAAACAATAAAAAAAACATATGTCAAAGTTATAGGATTCACTAATGGTATTTCAAATAAATATAATATAAACTCTTTTTATTACTCAACTAGAAACCACACACAAAAGAGGTTATAATCGGATGATTTCTCGTTATTAGCTCATTATAAATTACTAACATGATCATATTAATTATCTTATCTAAGTAATACCATACTTATAAATATCATCAAGCATTTATGTTGCTAATTTATGTTAACAACAAATCAAGTTTCTATCATAATAACGATGCCGGCCGGAGACTATGAAGGATTAAGCATTTGATGTACCAAGTATTATACAACACAAATCTAAATGAACCATTTAATAAGCAAGGTATTAAAAATTAGTAAGATAAAAAGATAAAACATATTAATAACAATCTTTCTTGGATATAAACATTTAAAGTCCATGTTGAGTTTATATTATACCTATTCTAACACCATTAGAGAAACATTTTCACCTTGACATAATTAACTTAGCTAAACATTAAGAAGGAGAAAAACATAAATAAACAATATAAGAACATAAACATAATATAAGCTAATTAAGTATAGGAAAGGAAATGAAAGAGCATAAACAAGAGATTACTATAGCATGAAAGAAAACTTGAACATTACAAAGATGTAGAGAGAAAGCAAGAAGATAACTTTGATCTGAAAATTACTATGACTAAATACATGGACAATGCCTCATTTTATAGGCTAAATTTCAGAACTATTGATTGATTGAAGAATTGGTGGGCATCTATTGATTTGGTGGCTGGTTTTTTACATTAATGACTGCTTTTTTTTGATATTGTGGACTGATTATTGATATTGTTAGCTGAGTCTTTAAGTCCATATGAAAGTTGTAGGTCTATGTCTTACCTTTTCATCCATATAAAATGGACCTAAATCTGATATCTACAGCTCCAGATATGATCACATTACCGAACGGTGTTCGAGTTTGGAATGCAACAGCAACACTTTGCTAAGTTTGGCCTTCTTTTTATCCTTTCAATTTCAATCATTAACTCAACAATTAATCATTTTATTTATGTGATAGACCTGCATTTAGGACGAACATTTAGCATGAATTAAAGGTATATTATATTTTTAGACTTGTTAATATAAAACATGCTTTTATTAGTGACTTTCATGATAGTTTAGGTGCAATATGATGACATAAATCCTTAATGAAAATACACTTTTAAGTACTAATCAGATAACAAGAAAATAATTCTTGACAAATAGAAAATATGAAAATAAGGTCCCTATTAAGTTAAAGCTAAATTATGGTGTTTTCAATGTTCTCATCTTCATTATACACTCTCTTACAAATCATTATCAATTAAAAAAATTAATTTGGGTCTCAAAATTTTTTTTTCACAATTGAGCCATTTTGAGCCAAAATTAGAACCCAATTTTTTTTTGTGAGGGTTGAAGTAAAAGATAGAAGAATGAAATGGAAAACACGAATAAAATAGGTGGTGTCTCTATAATTTGTTTGAAAAGTTCATTTTAACCCCCCATCTTTTTAAGTTATTAGGTAATTGATCCCTTTAATTTAAAAACAATACATTTTAGTACCAAACTTTATTTTTATTTTTTTCAATCCTTTTTTTTGGTGGATGAGAGAGGGGGTTATCGATTTTGATTTAGAGAGAGAAAGTTGTTGTTAGTGAAGATTTTGGCCACCAAAACAATCTCAAATGGTTTCATATTGTCATAACTCAATTCTGGTTATTCTCCAAAAATCAATTTTTTAAAAAAAATAATAATAACGGCTGGCAACGTAGAGAAAACAAACTAGGGAATCAAGCTGCAATTTGGAGGAAATTCAAGCTCTAATTGTACCTCATTATACCCAAAAATAGAGAAAAAAATACAAATTCAAGGTCAAATTAAAAGATTATTAGACAAATTTGCATAAAAAGTAAGTTCAGAGACATAATTAAATTTTTAATAGACCAATTTGATTTAATCATAGGTCAAATTAAATTTTAATTATGTTTAATAATTAATTTGGGCTAATTAAAGGATTTAATTAAGTGAAAGGACTTAATTATATTTTAAAATAGGTCAAATTAATTTTATTGGGGGCTTAATTGGTGAAAAATTAAGTTTGGGAGCCTAATTTGGGTTTAATTGAGAAGATTGGAATTTTAAGAAATCAAATTTAATTTTTATCATGTTAATTGATTAAAATTATGGGTTAAATTGTAAGAAAATTGAAGTTTTAGGATCAATTAGGGACTAAATTGAAGAAATTCAAAATTAAGAACCAATCTACAAAATGTGCCACAATTTAGGACCTTAATTGTTAAAAATCAAGGGTCAAATTGAAAAAATTAAAAGTTTAATGATCAATCAGGAGTTCAATTGACAAAATCTTATACAAGGGACCATATTGTAAAAGGCACGTAACTTCAGGGTTTCAATTGAAGTTCATGAGGGGCTTAATTGCATTAAATCAAGAATTTAGGGTTAATTAGGGGTTTAATTGAAATCAATTAAAAGATGGAAGACTAAATTAAAAATCATTAAAAATCTCTAATTAATCTAAAATGACGCTGTTTTGAAAGGAAAAAAAAAGCCAAGTGAAGTTTATAACCTAAGGGAGAAGAAAATTAGGTATAAAGTAGGCCAAAAACCAACCATTCTAGCCTTATTTCTATAATTTTTCTTTCCCTCTTTTTCTCTCCGCAGTTCCAGCCACCAACAGCTTATCCACCACCAACTCGACCATAAAAAACCACCTACCAACCACCAAGAGTCACCGCGAGGCCCTCCCTCTCTTCTTTATAGATTTTCTTCTTTTGCTTCTTCTTCTTTTTTTCTCCATCACAAGTAGCCAACACCGTCACCGTTTGTTCCATTAGAACCTCCACCAACTTTACGTCAGGCCAAAGACAGCAGCTCCTTCTTCTCTACAAGGTTGCCTCCTTCCCGTTGTCTGCAACTAAAAAGTTGCATGCAAAATGTGAACTTACTGTTCACGTTTTACATCTAATTCATTTACAATTGGGCCGGGCCAATTCTGACCCAGCCAAATCAACTGGCCTGGCCTGGCCCAAAACAAAAGGAAGAAAATATGATGGACATGATGGGCCAAACTCGTCCCAACCTTTTTGGACCGACATCAGCCCACTATTTCCTGAGTTTATTGCTTGGCCTAATTATCTAGGCTCGGTTGGCTCCTATTTTTAATAATATTTAATTAATATATAAAATATTATATTATATATTTCCTTTTAAAAAAACAAAAAAATTCTAAAAAAGTTTCAAAAATCCTTTAAAAAATTTGTGATTTTCTTAAATATTTTTCTACTAATTTTGCATAATATTAGGTTGTATATTTATACTATAAAATACAAATTCAATATTAAAATACCCAGTTTTCTCTAAAATATTTCAAAAAAATTAAAAAAATCTCACAAAAACTTTAGAACGCTAAACAACGTCGCCCTCGTGACATATATGATGAGGGTAGTTAAGAATAGGTGTTCTTTTACCTTGAAAACACATAAAAAAACATATTTGAGCATTAGAAGATTTTTGATTTCGAGTCAATTTTTTAATGTTTGTGAAGGCTATATATTGATTTAACAAGATTCCTAAGATGTTTCCTAGATGTTTAAAGTAAAAAAAAAAAAGATGAAAATATATTTTTTGATAAAACAAATGACACGACGAAAAGATTAATATCTTCTCCCAAGGCGAGAAGTGTCGAAGTAATAAATAACCTAGCAAGACCTG